>CM076577.1:209572879-209972313 GCA_034641835.2 Pinus albicaulis
GGCGTCACCCCCCCCCATGACAACTGAACGAAGTACAAGACGAAAAATTTTATTTTATTTTATTTTATTTTATTTTATTTTATTTTATTTCATAGATGTAGAAATTCCAAAACCTGGCTTAGTGATACGCTTAACACTGACGATGTGGCAAAAGAATACAACAGCGTTGAAGAATTGCTGAAGGTGTGAAGGATCACATAGTGTCCAACCTTCATGGTAAAGCTTCTCCATTCTTGATGTAAAGGAGTTACAAGTTTGCATAAGAATGCCAAGGTATGTTAAACTACCAAGGTGTGTCGTGAAGTGCTACGCAGTAAGTTAGGGAGTGTGTAAATCACAAGTCAAGGAATGTAGGGGATAAAGCAATTACATACCACACAATTCCAAGGCATTTAGGACATATATATACCAGGGTATGTCAAGATATAAACTATGTTTCTTAGTTGTTTTACGTACTGTCATTGTATGTGATGAGCCTTGTCTTGGTAACTTGTTAAGTGGGATTACTCACATTGGACATGAGTAGTCTAATATGAGTTACATGTGTTTTAGAACAAGGCATATGTTGAATTCTCATGACACATGAGAATTTGGGTTTGGTCTTAGGAATATTTGATGTGCAAACACACTCAAGTGACACAACACACGACCACAATGAAATCTACACACATCAAAATTAAATTAAAAAGAAAAATCTTCAACTTTTTCAAAACTTTCTCACTAAATTAATAAACTCCATTGTAGAATAAGCTAGAGTTTCGTCAATTGTGTGATGTTGGCTCACAGTCACAATTAACACAAGTGCGATCACAACTAGGGTTTTCGGTGTTATTCTTTGACACAACCAACATACCTTGAACAAGACAACACTTGACCTAATTTTTTATCGTGACACACATATTCTTTTCAATCCACATGTCTTAAACACATTTGACAGGACTCTTTCCTCCCATTATGAAACTCTACTCGCTCATCAATGAGCTAAATTCTTTTACACATCGAATTCCGCTCAAAAACAATTCTCTATCTACCTATTTTTTCCTTGCTGTGTTTCCAACACTTAAATTTTTTGATTAGCTACTCACAACCATGTTGTGAACAACCTTTTGGTCTACCCACTTTTTCCATACCGCTACTCCCAAGATGACAAGTCTAGGGATATGGAGTGTTTCTCTTCTCAATGACACAATACTCTACACAAAGAAATAGGGCTATTGGCTAGTCCATTTGACTGCCATTTAGTCCTTCACCCCACACGTCTTTAGGCCCAATACACCTACCCTTCTATCAGCCTTTGTTTTCTTCATAAGTATTAGACTTAGAGCTTCTCTTTCGACAAATACCCAACAACCCTCCAATTTTACTGACTACCATCAATTTTCCCAACCACGTAAATTTTTTACCGATCTAGTTCCCACAACAATGCCCTCATCTAGGCTCTTCAACATAAAGTTGTACCTAATATACTTGAGTCTCCAAAATCACTATTCTTGTGTGCCAATTTTATGTTGTCCAATCTATGAAAAAAATCTGAACTACTCACCTTATCATCCTTCTAAAAATTTGTAGATGACCTAATCAGGGTCACAAATCATCTAATAACATTCCATTCACCAACTCGTTTGTGGTCGCTTTCAAATTCTGGCTCAAAACTCTATGGACACCCAACAAAATCAACCTCTTCATGTCAATCTATCTTCATATGGCACATTTATTCTCGCTCTGCATTCTACTCAAGTTCCACTTTTCCTTTGGATTTTCTATCTTTGCACATACTTATGCAAACCATATTCCAAATTTGTGTATATACGCAGATACCTCTCTCTAAGGGTCACAACCCCTCTTCTTCTATGCAAGAATTTGTCACAAAGATGACATACTCAGGATTGAACATGCTAGGAAACCTCCTAAATAGGGAATTATACTTACTTAATTTCTTTAGAAAACCATATCCACCCATAGAAAAAATAAAACTCTTTTCCTCTATAAGAGACTTGGCCTAGTTTCATGGATCCAGATTCTGGGTTTGCCTATTCGACCGAATCTTGACTTGAACTTTAGATCTCACGACCTCAAATTGCGGTTACTTCAATGAACATTCCACCCCGTGACTACTTCTATTCTAGTCAAATTATAGTGCATACCCTCCTCCATTTGTGTTGGTATTTATCAGCGTACCTCGCAACCTAGTAACCAAAGACAAGGTAGGGTCTCAACCTCTCTACTATTTCAAAATTTGGATGCGGACTTCACAGAACACCACCGAAATCACATGCCCAAATTCTCATGAGTCGCTCCTTGAGCTTTATCCGCCCTAAGAGAACCACAACATGCCATCCTACTTCCTATCTTTAACCCATTAAGGTATGTGACATTCTCGAACCTCACATGATGATATTACCTCGTGGATGATCATGGCCTTTTAGCAACACTTACTCAAACCTCTAACTAGACCTACTTTAGGACTACATTCTCCCATTTCCCTTGATAAAATGATCTCATTCTCACTTGATGTTTTTCCCCATACTAAGGGCTTCAACAGCTTTTCTCAGCCTAGGCCTCTTAAGAACACCCCAGAACCTACAACTTTATATACTTAGATCTTAGGAAATATTATTTTTTCTCGTTTAATTTTATTTTATATTTTTAAACTCTACTCAGTCCAAAGCCCTTCGCTGGGTTATTTTCCACAAAACATTTTGTGATAAAAATCACCCAAACCCATCTCACTAGGCTTTTGGAGTACCTCCGAAGCTACACAATTTAACAACATAGTCTAGTTGTAGTAATCAACTTGCCGAAGCTCCTAGTCAAGCGAGGACCTGCTGGGTTCCCAAGTTAAAATTAAGTAAGGGAGAGTTGTGAGGGCATGACAACTAGGAAGGGTTAGGGAATGCCAAGGAATGAAAAGGCGTACAAAAACACAAAGGAATGTTCCTTAATGCATGTTTAGGGAGCATGTATGTTGGTCAAGGTATCACAAGGGAGAACAGGGTCAAAATGCATGGGAAATGGAACAACAAGAGTGTGTCTCCAGGAGTCTCAAAGAATTCAAGTGTGCCAAGGATGAAGTTTGTTTGAAAAAGTTCATAATAGGATTTGTAAGACTAGGGCTTACGATTGCGATAATGAGCTCCTCGTTAGACTCATGTATTTCATAAGATCACAAGGTGACCCATCAACGTATTAGAATATTAGCTACATACCTAAAATAATATTCTATGGCTTCTCCAAGCATTATTTTCGCAGAAGAAAGGACTCGATCGTCAAAGAGCATCAAGAATCAATTTTCCTTATATTTGGTGCAGCGAGAAAATTATGGCCGGCAAGGTGTGATGGGGTTCAAATCTCATTTCTCGCTCATTCCATTTCTTCATTTCTCATTCACCCTCTTTGTCCCCCCGTTTCCTCCATATTCTCCCCAGATGCTTTGAAACTCATTCCTTGCTACAAGCTTTCTTCCATTTCATCTTCCATTTTGAACATATGTTACCTTACCTTTCTTTCGCCTTTCAGACCAAAGTGGGCCCCATCGCATTTTGCATTTTACGTACTTGGCATTGGAACCAAAATTTAAATAATGCGTATCGCTGATTTTGCGATATCATACCGCATTGTTTTACCTTGTGAGCACTCACAATCTATTTTATTTAGTTTGTGATGGGGTAAGTCGCATCATACCCCGCAACTCGCGCCTATTACATACCTACTGTACTACATTGTTATATCACATAAAACTTCATAACACCGACCGCTTAAAAACCTTTCGTCGATTCATAACACCGCCAAATGCCGCCGGCCCATTTTCCACGCACTTCGTGTAAATTTAAGGAGTTAACCCCGCAGATTATAAATAAACTTAAGAATTTTCAAAGTACGCCTCCGTGATCTAGTCTCACTTTCCCTACCACGTCACTCATCTCCTCCCCGCGTATCGTACTTCATGTATTTTAAGAGTTTACATTTTCCACGCTTATAACTAAACGCTACGAATTGCAAATGTGCAATCGCGGTCCCATCCCACTTTCACTCCTCCACATCATTTACCCTCCATGTCACCACCCCATCGTGACCACATCGCTGACCTTATTCTTTATAAACTAATTAACTGTAAATATTGCGAAATGAGCGGATGCAATGCCACTTCACAACTAAATTCTACACAATTTTAGGTTCCAGAACGAGTTGTCACTATGTTTTGTGTGTATAACACGCGATGCAGGGACTACGAGGTTTATAGCTCATTTCATGAATAAATAGGCCAAAAGACCCGCAATAAGAAAATTCTTTCCACCTCATTACACCATCGTCATCTTTAAATCCAACGGCTCACGTTTACCGACCCCTTTACAATATTCCCTTACTTTATCCTTGAAGGGGGGTTCAAAACGAATGGTTTTCAAGAAAGGGACCCTCTTATGTGTCAATATCTCATGAATTCACACCCCCTTTATATTACCACTTACTACTCATAAGGCTGCAAAATACCACTTTTTCTCGCAAAACCGTTTTCCCCAAATGAAAAACCATTTTTTAGCCGGGGCCATTTTCCGCTCGTTTTTCGAGGGAGATTCGTGCACATGGGAACGACCCTGACAAAAGGAGAGAAGCTTTTATTCACACAAAGTTGAAGAAAAAAATTCCTCTCCCATATTTTGAACAAAGTCTTCGGGGGCCAGATAATCAAAAGCCATCTCTCACTTCATTTTTCGGATTTCCGTTTTTTTCCGTGTTGGTCATGATTTTGCGGCGATTGTTGTGGGAGTTGTTGGAGATGAATTTTGAAAATCCAAGAGAGTTTTTTGACCGTAACGCAGGAAAAGAACAATAAAATATCTCATATTTTTCATAGGTGTCACCGTTGGGGACAAAAAAATGTCTCGATTTGACCTCTATTTTCAGCAATTTCGCCATTTTTCACTTTCGCATGACAAACATCCCAAGATTTTCGTGAATTTTTTTTTTGATGATGGTTTCAGATGAACAAGGATAATATATTTTCAACCGTTTTCTTCATAAAATTAGTGCTATACAATATGACATTAGGACAACAAAGCAATCATGACGCACTAGAGTTAATGATCCAAATGCACAAGGTGCAAGAAAGGTCAGATGACATCAATTTTATTTCACTTTGTCTTTTGGAATTTTAAAAGCTCAAATTGCGTTCACCTTATAATTCAAGAAGGTAACGAATTTAATACAACCAACGGTGGCTAAAAATTCACCTTCATCACAGCCTTGCATGTCCATACTTTTCCATTTTATGCTTAAATTGTAATCAATGAAAGTTTTCTGTAGCAGATTAGGGAAAACGACTTAATTGTTAGTTAAATACTACCAGACCTCATTATAAAGGTTGATATTTTAGGACCTGTATTGTAAGAACTACTATTGAAGCACTTTAATTTTTGGAGTTGGACATCAACAATCAAAGACCATGCGGAACCTTGAGTTGTGTCAAAATGGTGGTGTTTCATCTTTGTTTAAATGCTTCCATTGTTTTCTATGTTGTGTATCTTCACATAATTGTAAATCAGAAATTTTAGATTAAGATTCATTTTCTAGCTACTTAATTCTATCTCACCGCATTTACAATCAATGTTTTCTTTCACAAATCGATTAAAGAATTCTTAATTTCTCTTTAGACACCACGAAACTCACTGCTTTTTCACCTCAATTCACATACTTTAAAATCATTTATAGTTAGCTTCTGCTCAGATTTTCTCTTGATTTTGATGTGCCATTCCGTGCCTTGACCTCCATCGCCTAATGGAATAGCTTTCCGCAACCCTATCTATCCAACCACACAATCATTCAAAAAACAACCCCCATCACCCAATAGCCTAACATCAAGACATACAATCAACAAGTAAATAAATTTAAATCATGTACGAAAGAGAGCTCCTCTCGAGTCTAAGAAGGCCAGGTCCTAGACTCCAAAGCGGTTTGATGTTGTTCTTTATAGTTTAGTTTTGCCAATATTCTAAATTATAGAGCAAGAACAGCCCTATAAAAGCAATTTTAAACATAGGGGATACTTCTAAGTTGGGCACAACACTATTTTTCCTTTATCTATTATTTTTATATGAAATCAAAATACTGGGAAGCGAATGCTCATGTTTTAAACTATTTTAGGGTAATTCAATATTATACATTGTTATGTATAAGTTTTGGGAACTCGACTTGTGCCGACCATATCTTTGTGTGTGTCTTGTGTATCCCTGTGGTTCTTGCAACCTCTAAGTTAATGCTCCATTATTTATATGAACTAGACACATGTGAAATTTTGCCTATGTAAGCTATGTTTCTTAGTTTTCTTATGGCCATGTGGCTAGATGTGATCCTTTGTCTGGTAAGTTCTTAAGTGGGAAAATTTCAGCTTGGACATGACCTGCCCAAGATGAGGTATAGAAGTTCTTAGTGAACAAGGCACAATCTACTTGTAGTAGGTATAATTGATCAAGTTGTTACTACCACAGCACACGGCCACATGAATCGGAGTAGGCTAAGGACCTGATTGGGTAACCAAGTCATAAAACGATGATATTTGTGAGGGAATGAGCGCGAAGGCATGCTTGACACAATATGCTAGATAGTTCAAGGCATGTAAAATATGCTAAGATGTGTCAAGTGTTAAGGCATGCCAATATCTCAGCAATGGTGTGACAACACATGTGATTATCAAGGAAACAAAAAAGGAGAAACAAGAAGCACAAGGAAATGAGCACATTACAGGGTTAATAAGTCATCAATTTACATTTTCCAAGAGGGGTAAGATGCTATGCACACCAACACCAGATGGAAACGCAGTGTCAAGTGCCAAGTGTTAGTGCATTCTAAGTGCCAAATCATCCTCTCATATTTCTCTTCTAATTTCCAACAATCGATCTCAAATAACTTTAATATTATACCATGCGAAATCATACTGAGAAGTGCCTTAATGAATGCTATACATGATAATGACTGCTAGCCTCTTTAGGACTACATGTCTCTTCACCCCCTTATCAAATGAGCCCTTATCACTTGATGTTATTTCCTTCATCCTAAGGACTCCTTAAATAGTTTTTCCTAGACCCCCGAGGAACCCCTCTCTAGAACTTATGGGTTTTATCGAGTTAGATCTTAGGAAATATTAATTTTCCTTTTTATTTTTCTTTAGATTTTAAAGCCTATCTTCGGGTCCAAAATCCTTTTCTTTGCTTTCATTTCCACAAAGCTCTTTGTGACCAAACTCACAAACTATCTCACTTAGGCTTGTGGAGTACCTCCCAAGCTACACAATTCAACAATATAGTCACTTGCAGTAACTATAACTTGTCAAGCTTCTTGTAGTCAAGCGAGGCTTGAAGGTTCTCAAGGTTTAAAATTAAGTAAGGGTAGCTGTGAGGGAATGATATATTGGGAGGGTCAAGGCATGCAAAGGAATGAAAATGCATGTTAACACATGTCGAACAATGTCGATGCATGTCGAACCAGAGTTTTAGGGAGTGTTGGGGCATATCAAGGGACAACTAGGTCAAAATGCATGGAAAGGAAAACAAATAAGAGGTGCAAGGGAGTGTTAGCGAATTCAAATGTGTTAAGAAATCTAAGTGTGTTAGAGTAAGCTTAGAATAGGATTTATAGAGCAGGAAGCCTACCGTTGTTATAAGGGTTCGACATAGCACCAGATAAAGGAGATCACTTTGTGTTAGGCACAACATTTTTTTTTTCCTTTAGTTATTTTTTTTAATGAGATGTGGTACACTTTGGATACATGCTCATGTTTTTAAACTATTTAGATAATTGCATATTGTACATTGTTGTATAAGTTTTGGGGCACCCACCGTGTCACCATATCTTTGCAGTTTCCTGTGAATCTCGTGGTTCTTGCAAACTCTTAGTTAATGTTCTATTGTTTATATGAACTAAACATACATATGAAATATTGCCCGTGTAAGCTATGTTGCTTAGTCGTTTATAGCCACATACAGATCATGTGATCCTTGTCTTTGTAACAGTTAAGTGGGACAAGTTGAGATTGACATGAGTGGCATAAGACAAGTTATATGAAATTTCAGGTGAACAAGGCACAATCTACTTGTGTAGGTGCACTGGTCAAGTTGTTGGGCTTGAAGTGTGCCAATGTTTTCACATGAACTGGCAGAGCGATGACTTGATTGGGTTCCCAAGTCGGGAAAATGTAAAGGCTTGTTGGGAGGACATGAGTGCGATGCTAGCATGCTAGGGAATGCCAAGATGTTCCGTATAGTGAGAAGGCATGTCAAATATGATAAGATGCCATGATAAGGCATGCCAAGATGTGCAAGGGTGTGTTTAATGTGCCATGGACCGTCAAGGCAAAAAAGGGAAAATGTTGCACCACAAGTAGTCAATACAAGAGGGTTAATTAGTCATCAATTTTACTCTTTTCTAAGAGGGGTATGCTAGGTACACCAAATGTGACTATGCTCAACAGGTGCCAATTGAAAAGTCTTAAGGTATTCTAAGTGCTAAAGTCTTCCCTTCTTTGTCAGTTTTCTTCCTCACATACTTTCCAAAAATTGACTTAAAATAAATTTAATATTAAATCAATGCCAAATCATACCAAGATTCAGTTTGTTCCATACATTTTAAGACTTTCCAGCACCAACACATACAAGTAATCAATATGTGTCAGGGATCAAGTTATGCATGCTATGAAGTGGAATGGCATGTGGAAGACTCACATAAAGCAGAGAGTGTTAATGCATATTAGGAGTGTTAAGGAGTAATAAGACAAAACATTAAGGGACACTAGGTTTGGACCATGGAAGTAATGAGCCATGAGTGAACGTGTGCTGGTGACTAGTGTTAATGAGTGCTAGTCATATCATGCCAAGGAGGGGAGTGACAAGGTATGTTAAGCATTACAAGGCATACAGAATATCAAGGCATGTAAAGAAGTGCCAAAGTGTGCTAGAGTTCTGGTGGTGTGCTAATTATATGTTCCAAATAGTCTTCCAAGATATGCCAATACACAAATGTGCTAAGGATGGCAGTTAGGTATGTCAATATGTGCTTTAAGAAGTGTCAAGGTCAAAGAATAACCAATCCAAAATGTAAGGAAATGAACACATAAGAGGGTTAACAAGTCAGACCTTATCTTTTTTCGAAAGTGACATGCTAGTCACACTAATAATAGGTCCTAACATGCCAAGTGCAGCTTGTATGCCAAGTGTGCCTAATGTATGTCAATGGCATTAAACCAAGGTGTGTTCTGTACATGTTAGGGACTACATGCATGCTAACATGCTAGGAGAGTTCCATGTTGTGTTAATAAGATGCTACCATGTGCTTGGGTACCGCTCAGTGACAAGATGTTATAGGTACAAAGATGTTCCACACATGTGACGTGCTAAGAAATGTTAGTGTGTGACAAAGCATTAATTTAAGGTGTGCCTGGGATTGCTGAGGGAGTGTTAGGTCTTTCTAATAGACCAAGAGAGATTGATTATGTATTAAATAATATATTTCCTATACACACTAGTGGAACTTATCTAAAGGGAATGTATAGATAATATACTTAATAGATATGAATCATGTGTTGACTCTCATAGAAAAAATCTATCTTATCAGTGATTACTTGAGGGGAATGATACATACTAATTACTTCTTAAAAATCGATCGATTATAACCAATATGGCCTTGGAAATACTGTATAAAAATACTCCACAATAATGGCCTTAAATCGTTATCTTTTGGAAAAAAAAATAAGAGGCACATAGCGTCATCAAAAAACCTGGTCAAATGATCAATGCAGACGAATATTTTTTAACCATCACCAAAAGAAAATAAAGTATTATAGGTCATTAAAATTTCGTCACTAGAAGTGTCACCAAAGAGAGAATTAGTGGACGGCTTTCCTTAACGTACCCTCACCAAAAGTGTCATTGAAAATGGCTTTGTGATGAACCTTAAAGGACCATCACTATACACTTTCATGGACATTTTTTGGCGACCGTCACCATATGTGACATTGGTGACGACCCTAAAGGTCCGTCACAAGCATGACCCCCACCAATGTACTTTTTTCTTGTAGTAACATATGGTGTGATTAGGTTCATCTAATGATAATAAATAGATGACTAAAAATGTGTAACAGACAAGCCCCCCAACGATGATTAGGAGAAAATCGTATGACCGAAGTACGTTGTAAGAACTCAATCACTAGGCATCAAGAGGGAAGTGAGAGAGAGGAATGAAGGCACTCTAATGTGCTAAAGGACTAGACCTGTGAGGAGACGCAGACTGACAGAAACAAGTCTTTAGTGATGAAGTAGTATCAAGAAGGTTAAAGGCGGCTAGGGAGTGTGCGCCTATGCTCGCCCGACAATAGTACAAAGAATAAGGCGCCCGGAAAACCACTAACACAATAATGAAGTACGTCGCTAAACATGAGCGATAAAACATGAATCCCACATACATGATGCTCGTGAATAACCTTCGTAAGACTTATACAAGAATATTTTAGTACATGAGACACAACATACCCGAAATGACCCCACACACGGAAGGGCTCACAAAACCGACCGATATATGCAACCGAAAGATACAAGCATGCTTGCTGGGAGGCCAACATCATCAAATGAGAGTGAGCTGCATCACAAGCAACGAAGAAGTCATCCGGGCATGGGGGCGACTGGGCAGGTTGCCCCTCATGAAGGTTGGAGACATCTCACACATGCCCGAGAATCACCAACAGCCGTTACCGCATCACCGGGAACACCGGGCGATGTATCACACCGGGGGCCGAGAAGAGCTCGAGCCAAAGTACACCGCCCCCAGACCGGCTTCCGGAGTAAAATGAGCCGATGTCACCGTAAGTAGGTCCGCCCATGTGAGGCAACAAGGAAACCCCAACCGAGGCACGAGGGAAAAAAATTAAAGCGACGAAGCCGTATAGAGACTAATGATGATGATGGAATGAGGGATAATCCAAAGGGGGATCATAAAGAACATGAGTACAAAATGGTATCTCATGACGGAAATTGACACAAATCAGAATGAGTGTGGAGGCAAGTGGTGGTGCCCCCAATGACATGTGTAGGGTGAGAAAATTGATTTCGAGGAGTGTGGCGAATGCCTGTGACGATGGTGCAGTTCCGGGTGAAGCAACAAAATGCAAAACAAACAGATGTTGGCTATCTAGAAGAGAAGAAAACCCGGCATTTCGTAGGAAAAATTCTAGGGTAATATCTCTTAGGACAGAGCATTGCGAGACAGAAGGATATGGCCTTTCTAAAGTCCTCTAAAAGACATGCTCGCTCAAGGTCTTTACCGATGATGTGGGGACCGGCCATAATGAGTTTTGACCATGACCGAGGGTATCGTTGGCCTCGGGTCATATACCAGAATGAGGTCACCTTCATGAAAGCTACTAGGTGATTCTTCACCATACCGAGCTTTGGCACTTTTTGGTCGTCGAAGAGTTTGGTGCAGCAAACACGACTATTTCGTATATGCAGTTCATACGATAAGTCATTGTCTTGCAGGTTTGGTATCGGGGGGAGAAGTTCGATGGCCAAGTGAAGGGAAGGGATTTCTACACCGATGGTAAGACCGCTTTCCTCGCCAAAGACAAGGTGGAAAGGAGTGAACCCGTGGTGGTTTTAACAGCACCACAATAAGCCTGCTGTGCTGGTAAGGCGAGATTCCAATTGGTTTTGTGCTTATTCACCGGCTCGCTGGGGCTACGGTCTTAAGAATTTTGTCGACTGCCTAACTTGGCTATTACCTTGTAATAAGAAGATGAACATTGGTGTTTCTAAACCCACAGGGAGGATAGCTCCTACCAAATATAATCTTTTCAATGTCACCCATGGTCCGAGATTAATCAAGCTGCACTCGAATCGGAAAATGATATGGCTAAAGAAAAAGAGGGTTGTAGGTGACGCCGTATCGTTAAACGTTGGCATAGCTTCGCCCATTTATGAAATAGTCAACCGCCACGATGATATTTGTGGTTACTAGCAGATGGAGGTCGACATTCTGACAAATTGGCGGGCTCATTTACAAAAGGACCGATGGTGACGAAGGGTAGATGGAGAGGAGAAGGAGGAGTTCACGCCTTGGAAGTAAATGTTGGCACCGGAACAAAGGCTTCTGACCCGTTTGGACGGCAATCACCGAAGAGAGTAGCGTCAAAATACCCGAAAGACGATGATTTTTTGGCGGTGGCGGCCGAGAGGTGGTCATGTCGCCGCTAAGGACAGCATTGGAGACCTGCCTGGCTTCGCCGTGTGTGAGGCAACGAAGAAGGACACGTATCTACCTCGCATCGATAAAGGTCATCGCCGATTAGAAGGCAGAGAGGCTTGGTGTCGGATACGTCGCTTCACATCTCGATCATGATGAAGCGGCGAGCCAGTTCGTGGCAAGGACAAGCGACCGTACCAAGGATCGTTTTATGGTGATGGCAAACAAATGTTCATCGGGAAGACACTCACACTCGACACCTTGTGTCCGGCAGCGTACTTAAATGAGTTCAGCGAAGACTAAACCTTTCTTACTTTTTGCCGACAAACTAAGGTCGTAACCTGAGGATAACGACTCAACGAGCGTACTTCTATTGGAGGATGTAGCGACTCAACAGTAGCCATGGGGTTGGCAATCACCACAACTTTGTCGAACGATGAGGATATAATGACGCAATGGACCGAGAACACGACAACAATGCTAATTTTTTTTTCATGCGGGTAGGACACAAGTGGACCGGCAAGGTTCTTACCGACATAACAGATCACATGCTACCACCATTATCATCCTTCCGGATAAGGACACAAGAATCGAATAGGTGGAAGCGGGAGATGTATAGTGATGCAGTCTCGTCAAAGCCGGGAAGGATCAAGGGGACAGATGTGAGAGCATGTTTAGGCCAAAAGACTCTCGAGCGTACGTATCCAAGATAAAAGTGTGATATCGAAGAAGTCGAAGAAACCACAAAAGTAGTGGCGTAATGAACAAATCGTAAAAAAATTGTTTTTGCCTTGGAGACTTTGTAGTCGGCGTAAGGTATGAAGCACAGGGTCGCAATGGTCGAACCTTCAAAGGTCGAGATTTATCCCGTCATTTTCGACACGATGAATCCGAGGAGACGATCGACGGAACAAAGAAGACACATTTCCAACAAGTTACGTTGGTCGTTATACTTGCGCATCGCAGAAAAATGGCACGCATGTCATGAAGATGTTGCGCCGACAAGCTTAGAAACGTGCAAGAAGGTCATCTAAATAGGCGTGATAACAGAGCGGTTTAAAATGACAGCGTGCTCGTTGAAAGGTAGCGCTTACCAAGGCCAAATGGCATGACCCCAGATGTAAAGTGCTGTGACTAATGAACGCGGTTTTAAGTCGACAGCGTACAACAATTTGGTTTATCCGTAGAAGCCATCCATAAAGGAGAATTCGTGCTCGTACACTCATCTATGATTTGGCCGAACAAATGGTGTGGGAAGTTTTCATTGGGACAAGCTTTGTTCGTATCGTAAATTCGGCAAACAATGGTGCCTTGTTTTTCGAGGAAGGGAACTCGTTAGACACTCATGGTATATTCGATGGGGTAAATGAAACCGTTCGTCGAGCTATCAATTTCAGCTTTGATGGTTTTGGCGTCTAGAAGGATGAATGGGTCTCATCTTTGGCGGCACCGACCGACATTCGGTGCCGCGGTCGACCGGATGTTCGACAATGGCGGTGGATCGCAGTCCTAGCATTTCTCGAGGACCCGGTAAGCGAAGATATCGCTTAACTGTTCAAGAGGTTGGTGCAGGCTTCAATTTCTTCGAGAGTTCGCTGGGCACCCATGGTGACATGTTCCGTAACACCGTTTGACACAAATGTCTATTTTAATGGTAGGAGAGATATTAGCCATATTGCCCTTCTTCGAAAGCGCGGTGTATGTGATGAAGCTGAACCAATCAACTTACTCGGAATGAATTTCTTTATATTTCGAGGGCATATTGGTCATGGGACCGGTGTGGCTGGAAGTATGCACTGATATACATCATCCCACGGCATCAGTGCCGCGTTCTGTATGATGTCTTCATCTGTCCGAAAGATGGGAAGGGTGGGAGGAAGAGGAGTATCCAGGAGGTAGAAATATGAGACACCTCGTACTTGAGGGGGAAGGCTCACGTGTGTGCTGAGATGAGGGTGACAAACGAAGTGAATGTATGAGGGTCGACGAACCGACTACAGAAGGCACCAAGGGGCTCGTGCTCGGGAGATGCGGGGATGAGGAAAGGTAGAGAACAGTGACTAAAGTGCTCGTCATTTCGCATCAGGATGAGGAACGAGACCTGGGAGACATGGGTCCGGGTAGGGAAGAAGGATGGCGGCGGGCGGCGTTTTAATTAGCGGATGCAAGGAAGAAGCGCAATACTCGCTGGCGAGGGCAAAGATGGGTGTGCATTGTTCATGGAAATCGACAAAGAACAAGGGTGATCGGTGCGCAAGTGTTTAAGTTTAGGAAGAGAATCGGTATGGTGACAAGAGACTTCAAGGAGAGCAGACCGAAACATTTCATTGACCATGGTTTTGAGATGTGGTAATCAGTAAGTATGGGTAGCACAACCGATGAATATCGCACAAAGCACACCTGGATGGGATGTCGTGAGGTCGAGGATGGGAAAATTTTTCGGGTGGCCTTCGTCCTCGGGATGCCCCCCTGGGCCGTTGAAGGCACCGACATGGTCGCTGGCATAGGGGTGGTTCCCGATTAGGGACCCAGGTAACAGTGCGAAGGAGAAGTTGGCATTTAGGGGAGAACTGTGTATCAAAGGAAGATACCTTTAACACAAAGGTGGTAGGTCGGGGGTTCAGCATCAGGTGATTTCGGCATGCTCAATGTCAATTTGGGGAGGGATAGGTAGCTACATAGAGCGTAATGAGCGCCCGTGAGGGGGAGCAAGGAAAGGAATTCCAACCGAAATAGTGAAATGGCTAGAGAAGTGTTCGAGGAAGGAGATTCCAAGGAAGAAGCGGTGGGCTAGGGCGAAGGGTTAGGAGTCGGTGAGCAGAGGCATTTGCTTACTAGCCAAGATGGGTCACAAGGTCGACCAAGAAGATTGCATCATGCAAACATTCGCACATGCTAGGACCTGGGCACGGGAGGAAGGCTCCTTGCACACCCAAGCAAGGAGAGTCTTTATAGACGCTGTGGAAACATCGGTCAAAGAATCAACAATTGTTTATCATGAGGCAGAGATGGTGGAACTGGGAGACCGAGATTTTGGTTCATGGTATGTCAACTCGGTCAATGGCACAATCTTGCCATTACGAGGAAGAATATCTTGCAGACCCAGATGACAAACAGACATGGCACAGGGTGTAACTATGCCCCAAAAGAATGTTGCAGTCAAGAGGGGCGGCGATAACTTCAACGTCGACACAAACAAGCTCGCAAGGGTGATAGGACACCACGCAGGCCAATGGCCGGGAGGCATGGTCATCTCACTCACGATGATTGCGAAGGGGCCACCAAAGATCCAAGTTGTTTCCAAACCCACAGCACATCGGCGGCTGTGTGGATGCCCCCGCTAACAAGGCCCCATGTCAGCAAGTATTTCGCATTTTGACCGGGATTTGGACAAGGAGGAAGAGGGGGAGAGGCTCCGAATCGACGTTGAAAGTGCGCAATTGGTCATCACGTGATCTACAAGACTCACTACAGGTGAGCCTTTCGAGAAGGGCACGACTGAGAGTCCAGTTAAGCGAAATGGCAGCAGGAGAGGCCAAATCATCTACTATATCGTATGAATGGGCGCCCAACCAAAGGCGCGTGGTGATTTTGCCGCAATGGTCCTGGTGAGTCTTGGGATGAACCCCGCTTTGGGCGGAGGGAGTCGTAAGGATCATTGGGTTTCGACAGGCTTCAGGAGGACCTCGAAGATGGAGACCCGCAGGCAAACTAATTCGGGGAGGCGGTGGAATACTAGTACCGAGCGCAAGGCCGAGGTCGCACAAAGGAGAGGTGGGACGAGTTACCATGAGAATCTAAGACCGGACAGTTCGTAAGGAAGGTTGAGTGGGCGCCTAATCCTTGCTGGGGGAAAGGACTGAAGAAACACGCCGGGTGGAGAAGAGCTCGGGGTGGGAGGACAACAGAGGAGTGTTGTCTCGTATTTTATGGTTCTAGACTCCCACACCACCGCATTTGTGGTAATAAGGACAAATCGTACCTAGGTGACCACAAACACCGCAATACCAATGTGTCTTATTGGTGCGATGAGTGACCGTCCTACCAATGAGCCCGTGCTGGTTGGCGCGGGTAGGGCTTCTATACCCTGGAAGGATTGGGTCCCTGTCATTGTGGAGCGGATTGAACATGCCGAGAAGGAAGAAATTAGTGCTCCCCCGCTATGCAAAGACTCGCTCGGAGGGGGAGGGCGTGCGAATGGCAGTGTGGGCGTGCGATAGGAGGTCCAAATGCTGGAGGAGCGAGACACCAAAGTTAAGGATACGATACGGGTAGGCAGCAAAGGCGGGCGGAGGGTGGGCAAAAGGAGGAGGCAAGCGTCGAGCCCCGAGCGATGCTACCCGGGAGGGTGGGGGCAAGCGAAGGGGTCGTCCCCGGAGGAAAACCATGGCCCGAAGCTGCTGGGAAGAGGGCGTGTGATAGGGCTCCAATGATACCGCTACAGGAGTGAGGATGCCCCCAGGCATTAGCCACCGGGTCAGAAGTCTAATAAGCACTTAACATAAACACAAATCTTTTCGCATCAACAGATGGCACAATATTTCTTCAAGGTCACTGGAGGCGCGCTTTTCTTATTGGGTAAAAATGGGATGCAATATCTTTTCCAATGGGAGGCAAGAGAGATGGTGATGAACTAAAGACATGTAAACTCATTTTCTAAAGGTATGGACAAGCTCCGTCAAAGGGCGCTCATTCCCTATTGGCGAGCGTGTTGGTGGGTCGAAGAGGATTGATGGCAAGAAGTTAGAAATTGAATAAGAACAAGCTGAGAGGGAGTCAGAAATGAGACAAAAAGGTTTTTGGAATGGAGTTGCTAAAGGTAGTATGAAGAGGTGAAGCTGATCAACATACCATTTAGAAGCTCACGCAGAAGCTACGCGAACAAACGAAGATTGATGATCACCTGCAGATGAATGGAGGAACAGCCTACATGTGGAAAGAGACCTGACATAAGGCGCAGAGGATCACTGAAAGACCTTGAATCCTGGGAATGTTGGAGGTGAGCTTAGCCAGTAGCAGTGTCAAATCGACATCGGGGTATGGATGGTGGACTGCTGAATCGGCCCCATCGAAGTCAAGGAGACCAAGGCTTCGCTATAAAAGGGAGCAACGGCAGCCGAGGTAGGTCCCACAATGGTTCCACCGGGAATGTGGCCCGAATGGCAGAACCGAGGTTAGGCTAGGTCCTGAACTAGACACACAAAAGAGAGAAATCCGTGAGCAGGGGGAGAACTCGAACAATCGAAGAAGAGTCGAGGTGGGAATCGTGGGGAATATTTCGATGACGATGGGCGGTGAGGAATTGGACCGACTGTGAACCCAGGACATGCCAAGAAGTCACGGGAGAAGTGCCTTGGGGGCGAATGATGACGAAGGAAGAAATCGATGAGGAAGGGAGGCAAAATCAAGTGAGGTCAAGGCTAGAGAGGAAAGGAAAATTGATTTTAAAGTCTGCTGTGCGTTGTTAACCAAGCTCTTTCTTTCACTTAGGGCTTACTTTTTGGTGGCATGCGTTAATTTTAATTGTTTAAACCCGATGTTTTGAGAGTAAAAGAAAAGTGCTATGTAACGTAAAATAAATCGTTAAAGAACGAAAAGAACAAAAATTAACAATGCTCACTAATGCATCAATTCAACCCAAGAAGGAGGGTCTTCAAAACTAGTCTATAAGAGGGAAAATCAGGCAAGCGCGGCAAAAAAAGAGGCCAATAGATTCAAGGTTGAAGGACAGATCTAAAGGAAAATCACGAAAGAGGCAAGAGAACAAAGAGTAAGTAGGCAAGGTTACAATAAAAAGGAGAGATCACCAAACATTGCGTACGCGAGGCGCCCCTAAAAATGAACCTTAAACAAAACTATATGAGGTGATTTGAAGGAGAAGACGATCTAAAGAGATTCTAAACTACAGTATCGTATCCGGAAGAAATAAGGCCGAACCTTAGAAATTCGTACTTCTAAAAACAAAATAAAAACTCTCCTGCACAAAAGTGGAGGGCATTGTGAGCTCAAGGGGAAATATTCTACCATTGAGTGAAGCACGTAAAACAAGTCTAAATGCGTAGACAAGAGGTCAGAAAAACTTCGGTAGCCTTCAAACAAACCTTAAAAAGTACGTCGAAAATTTATGTAAAAGTGCAATATAGGTTCTCGACCTCGATGCGCCTCCGTACGTATTTGGGAGTGGTAAAAGTGTGACCCTTTTGTAATAGCCGTGTCGCACTTTGGGCCGATAAGGCGACCGCATCCGCCCCCCGTTGCATTTCGCAAAAGTTGTCGTCCCGCTGTGGCCGACAATCGTCACCTACGAACAAGGCCGGAAACACACCAAGTTAAAAATTTGACCGTTTGAGGGTTTTAGGTGAAAAAACACCATAAAAATAGGAAAAACAAAAATTAAAGAGAAAACCCTGTGTCCCGAAACACCGAGGCAGTGAATACATAAAATGACAACACGCAAAGAAAATTACAGAGTCGCCAATTGTTAGTATGAATCTTTTCTGTCATAAAATATCACTTTAGCTACGCATAACAAATAGCCCTAACATCGATTATGGCCGTGTAAACATCTTTAAGTCCGCCGCACAAATCGCATCTGCCAACAAAAGACATTGCTGCATAAAATATAATATGGCTCCATGTATCCAATAGACAAGACAAGAACAAAGTAAGCGAAAAGAATGATTTGGTATTATACAAAGAATGGGGCACCGAGAGGAAAACAAGAAAGGTGTTTTCCAGTTTTCTTCAATGGGATGGTTCGAAAGTCCTCAACGTTTTCGCATCTAAAATTCTCTCTCTTACTGTAGAAACTCCCCGACAAACATTGAACTCAATGGGAGCTCACAAAGCAAAAATGGGGAATGGTGACCAAGAATAACATCTAGTGTGATCTAATACAATGAAGGTGACTAATGAATGGGGAAAACCCTTCATTTATAATAAAATATCGGGGTGTTCTAGAACCTTGCACATGAATAAAATATTATTAATCAAATTCTAGAATCACCCTTTAGGAATATTATATTATATTCATGAGGGAAAAGGTCTTTTGACTTGGGTCAATTCCTTTATTCACATAAACACAACAAATAAATGATTTATTTATTATTTTAGGGAGATGGTAGTGAATACATGAATAAATAATGACCATTAATTATCTTTAAGGAAATGATTTAGTCAAATTTAACTAGGAATATTATTAAATAAATACCTGAATAACTTGTTCTTAGGAAATAATTAAATAAATAAATACTTATTTAACTGACTTCTCACCAAGTTAAATATGACTAGGAAATATGGACAAGCTATTTTATATGGTGAAAGCACCACTAGGGTAAAACTGGTCTTACATGGTGTACTTAAGTCTATCTAATGATAATGGGTTAGATGACCAAAAATGTAGGGTAACACATCCTTGCTTTTCCTTCATAACATATTTCGTACACGTACTTCTTCCCGAGGAGCTCTTTAACTCAAGTGCCAACTCAACTGTGCTTCTACCATGATTCCTCTGAGCATGCTTCACATCTTCTCACCAGATGTTTTTTTCCCCTGAGATTGGAAGATCGTTATCCTCGAAGCCATTCTCCTCGAATAACAATGCATTTTGAATAACTTCTTCATCCCAAGTAGCATGCTTCTATATATTCTCGTTTCTTTACATCCCATAAAATGTAGGAGGCTTGGCTTTCTTGAACTCCTCTCGGGAAAGTACTACTTTCACTCCTTCTTATCGTGCTGGTGGTAGTGACGATGATTTTTCTCATAACCAAAACTAGAATAGAGTCCATGAACACTACCTTCCTATTAGGTGTATTCAACCATCTACCAGCCCTCTAACCGTATCATCCTTAACCAACCTATATCATGATCGATACCTTTCTACCATATTCCTATTATTCTTTCTCCTATCCATGGTTGATCTTTAGTTATCTCTTCTTCTCCGGAAATATGAAAGAATCAAGGATCACTAATAATCCCCACTTATTTTCCTAAACCTCAAAAGTCTTTCCGTGACTCAACAAACTCGCTGCCTGGCCGGAAAGCTTTAACTTTCCTTCAAACTTCTCAATGTATCTACCATATTAGGAGAATACTATATCCTTGTTTCTCAACTAATCTATAAGGAGAGTCGTTACGAACCTCGTAATTTAGCATTATTTTTGCCATATCTTATCTTCTATCTCCCTAAAACACAGTTGTTAGACAAAAATCCAAATATAGACATAATCAAAATCATACCCCCTTCCGTGAAGTTCAGGGGAGGTTATCTTGTCCGCACAATCAATCCATATTAGGTAACATACACATAATGACACCAAAATATCAACATCTCTAAACTTATAACACACCATGAATATCATCATCATGATGCAAACTACAATAATTACCACCATGATTCATATTTGACCTACTATTCAAGATAACTATAGTAAACTACAATGCATGCACAAAAAACACATTCAAATCTAACATGCATGCATAAAAACTGTATCTAGCCCATCAAATCTAGGTATTTGAACCTAGAACTCGATACCAACCTCTCGTGTATTAGATATCACGTAAGTTATGAATCTTAATCGAATCGATACCACTCGTGGCACAGATATCACCCAAAGAGAATGGAATTCACTCTAATTCCACCATGTGGTATCAAATATCGCCCAAAGAGAACAAACCTACCTTTCATACCAATATGTAACTTCCAACCTCCCATATTCACCCACTTTTTAAAATTCCCCGTGGTAAATATGAGCTAAGTGTCACTATGACATGACCGTGAGCCATCTATAAATTCTTGTCGAAGCAAACAGTGGCTAAATATTTTTCCGAACCTTCAAGATACCTTTCCTCGAAATCTTCTCTATTCTTGAAGCCTTATGCACCCTTTTGCCTTGATAAGGTCTTCACCGTTGTTTCCATCAAGAAAGCCCCATCAACAGAAAATTATGCTCAAGAAAGCCTACATCCGCCTTTTCTTTATCCCCGCAAATTTCCCATTTTAACCCCTTTTTTCCTTTCAAATTTCCACAAAAACCCCCAAAAATCCCCTCCTTAGACTTCTAGACCACCAAATTCCCCTTTAAAACCATGTGAACCCCTTCATTTGGTGAAAAACTTTGCTTTCCCATCGAACCCCTCGAAGTTAGCCTTTTAAAAACTCTGCTTAGCCTAAAACCCATTTTTTACTACATATCTGGCCTAAGCCTCCTTTTCGTTGCCCCTAACCACTTCCCCACATATGAACCACACCCAAGACCATGCGCCAAGGCCCCGGCACTAATCGCAATCGTAATATCAAGTCGTGAGCACTTTTTCTTTGTAACCGAAAACTTCTAATGCGAGAGTGATTTGTTTCTATCGTCGTAGATACAATATGAGCCATTGATTCCAGAAAAGACCGAAACGTTAGCGCCGACTTCACCGCGCCCGCTCATTCTCACCTCCAATTATGCATTCACAAACACCTTTAACCGCCATCGCACCATCGCACCAATCGCCAATCGCAAAATCTCAATGCACCATCTCGTCCCTTCCGATTGCGATCCTCCGATTCACATCCTCGGCCGTTGAATCCACAAGAACCAATGGTCATGACGAATCACGCTCCGCTCATTTTTCTCCATCGTCACCTTCGATCGCATCTTCGACCATCGATCCCCGCTTTGATCCAATGGTCCACGCGCAATCGCAACATCATACCATCGGGAAAGCGGGCCCTCGCTTCTCCGGTCGGCGATTGAATCTCCATTGTTCGTTCCCCACCCATCCAATGGCTGCAGATCCTGCTCTGCACTCGTTCATTATGTAATATTTTCCTTTGGAACAATAGGCCCATGCCTTTAACTCGACCGTCCATTACCGCATCGGATGGCCACAGCAACTCGCCTTTCGACTTTGCTCCTCTGCCTCCACCCGTGCATCTTGCCCTCATCGTGCTCGCTCCTCCACCATCGTATCTCCCCGCCCGCAATCCAACGATCAAGAACTACATCGCTGTTCTGGTGTCCTAATCCCTAACATTTTGAAATTGCGCGATATGGATGGTTTTTGTTTTGTCACTTGCCGGCAAACGACCATATCGCGTTTTTGGGATATTTTCAAAACCACTCCCACAAGTCAGCGAAAACAAGCTTGTTTTCCAAAGCCACTTCCCCCCCCGCTCTCGAAAGCCTATCCGAAAGATCCCAAACCGTCGATCTATACAGATCTACGGCCCTTATTCCATCACATTTTCATTCATATTATGCCCACTGTGCTCTCCAAAGGATTTGATTAGAAGATCTCCGCCGTCGTATTTCCCCTACAAGATCCAATGATCCATAATCAATCATCCTCCACCTCTCATTCCACCATTCAAAGCCACAATTTCATTTGATTTTCATCGTTTTCCTTTGCATCTGATTTCCACATTAAAACTTTTATGTTTTACATTAAAGTTTATTTCTTCGCAACTTTCAAAAGCAATTCCACCAAATGGATCCTAACCGTCGATCCCCTCCATCTCGATCTAATTTACTCGTCCAACCATTTCTTCACCGTACCATCGCTTTGGCCGCTTTTTTTCGCCATTCTTTCATGATTTCCACCATTTCTCCACCGCTTCCACCGTCGTGCTCTCCATCTTCATGTGCCTCCATAGCATCCAACCCCACTCCCATGGATTTTCTTAACAAGTTTATTGGTTTGGCAGTGTTAAATGATTTCGGTTACACTATCTCATTAGTCGTTTTACGTAGTTGTACAAAGGCGCAAAATACCATTTTTAGAGCCCTATATCATGAAGAGAATGAATCGGGAAGGTTTTTTGGAATGAAACATTTCATTAAAAATCAGCAGCTTAACTCTCAGAAACCTCTAGTTCCATTAAACCCGCATTTCAAGGTATACTCACTTAAAGAAGTGGCCAAGAGTATCATGAAGGATTAAAGAGTAACAGCCATTATTGAAGATTTTAGCTTAATTCAACGTTTAAAAAGGCTAACGTACAAGATTGAAGACCTTACAATTGGACACGCGGTATACCTAATGAGGCCTAGCATAAACAAATCACGTTGTTTCTTACATCACAGTATGTTCTTTTCGAGAAAGGACAAAGTTCCCATAATGCTTTTACTCTTCATCAATGTTCCCGAGAAGATCACCACCTTACGTTGCAAAGTCCCAATATTGCAGGAGAATTTGTTACATAGTATGGTAGGCTTCAAAGTCACTTATCTTCCTTTCCTTGTCCCGCAGTACCACAGAAAGGACAAATAGCCAAAAAAGTACATCAAAGAGACACACCGAGTTAATATCACCGTCGAAGACCACTTTTCATCCAAAGAATATCGTAAAGTCAATGAAAGGATATTAAGACAGTACGGGCCTCAAGCACTCTTCTACTTCTCGTTTTAATGTTCCATTTAAAGTTCCACTACCTCCTCCCGCCTTCTTCACTTATAAAACTCTTTGAAAACACATTGTAAAGGTCATGTTTGGATAACCGTGGATTGTAAGCTTTTTCTCTTGAGACATAGTTATGTGTGCATAATTGTAAATAGGTCGAGGAGATGATTTTAGACCGAATATCGTCGTTTTGAAATGTTAGAGTATGACCTGTGTTGTTTTTTAATATCACAACAAATTTCTTTGGATCCCGATTTGAAGCAAATGCAAGATGTGTTCTATCTTTGTCACCTGTTTTCCGTAATTCATCATATTTCATTCGATAAGAACAACTGCTTAGGATATACCGTACTTGCAATTTTCACCGTTTCGCTCTTATATTTTATGTTTTTCACTAATTGCGTTATCTCGAGAACCAATTCAAGGTAATTTATCCAAAGATAGTGTTGGTTTTCCAAGCATCGATGCATGAATTTATGAACTGCTTCGATGTTCTTGTCCGGTTTTAACTGGAAGAATTGGGATACCGGGGAGATTTAGAATCGATTCTATCTCACCAGGTTCCTTTTCCCACTGCTAATCCCTTTATAAGTTCCTTAAGTTGAATTTCAAAGCATTGAAAGTTCAAAGCCTTTCTCCGATCTCGTGCTTCATCTTTGGTGTTAAATCTTTAATGTTTTCCTTTGCATGAAGAGTTAGCCTCTTTAGGAATTTAATCACATATGGTTAAGGTGGGCGTTCATCCTCGGATTAGCTCTTAAAGTGGTCACCTTGGGAGGTTTCTGTCACCCTCATTCCCAATCATTTCATCCCACACTATCATCTTTAAAAGATCCTCTCGTTTTAGATGACCAGCCTATTCAAAGCTCTCGATATTGGAATCGCAATTAAACCCTTTTATGACTCCATTGCCCAATGGTCTCGAGTGTTCTTTGGAGTTATCTCCTATTGCCTAAAATACTTCTTTGCTCACTTTTTCTTATATTGAACCTTTCTTTCATGTTTCCCAACAACCAAACAAACAAAACAACAACCCTTGTGCCTACAATTCAGCCTAAAACCTTAAAACTTAACCCCTCAAAGACATATATACTCTTACCTTTATAGAAAGATCTCTAGACCCAAGAGGGCTAGATCCCTGTGTCCAAAGTGGTTTTGATGTTGTCTTATCTTTGCATTTCCAAACCTCGCCAAAACATAGGAACCCCAACATAATGGTGACTTCCACTGGGGAATCTTTGAGTGAAACACTCTTGAATCACATTCAAGAACTCAAAGAAGACCATAGTAGTTTTGTCAGTGAAAATAAATCACCATGGTGGAGCAAGAACTCTCTTGAAACACTTTAAACCTTCCACATGGTGACCTAAGGCTTCCTCGATGATTAAAAGACCCTGATCATGATCGTAGGCTCGTTGATTATCTTGGTTTTCACTGACCTCCACTGAGACCAGATTGCATTACAACATCAACCATATTAGAAGAAACACATAGGATTAAGCTTATTCGTTTGGAACAACATACCGAAGCCTACAACCATTCATATCAGAGCTTATCCCAACCCAAAATTTCCACCTACATTAGTCGGACAACCCTCGCAGCATTCTTAGGAAGTCTCCCACCCCCAGAAAGCCAACTATTTCGTACCCATCTATAGATAACCTCGCACTTAAAACTTTTCGCCCTCTATCGTACACTTCCATTTTGACTTAGACTTACCACAAACTTACTGAAGAACCAAGTCATCGCAGTAGTGCTTTAGACCGTATAGACCCCAAGCTTCCAAGTTCACCATCTTCAGTGGTCAAAAGATATTAGGGATAGAGACACCCCTTCATCTACACCTCCCCGATATCTGCTTCATTCAAAATTTGCCTCTATCACCCTAGATCAACTCAACAAAGCAAAGGCCGGTCCCAGCATTTCCGCTATCCACATACCCATCGCTCAAGCCAATTTTACCTTAAGCGAAAACACCATCATGCATGTACCGGGTATGCACTTAGTGTTACTGTACCTTTGCTCCACTACCTAATGCTTATCAATCAAAAAACTTACCACCGTAAAAGAGTTCACCACTACTCAACATCATGTGGACAAGATGGAAGATGTCGATTACAGAAACTGCTGAAGATGAAACCATTAAGATGAGTGACCTTGCCCCGCAGTTTGGGAGGAGAGGTGAAGAAGGGTTCAAAGGTTTACCTCCTAATACCATCCATGATATTCCCTCATTACATCAAACCTTTATAAACAAATGGGAATTCGAAGACCAATCCTCCAATACCAAAGTAATATAAGAATCAAAAGAAATGTAGGAGAGAGTGTCCATGATCATTCTACAAGGTTTAACAGTTTACAATGATCTTCCACCACACATGAAACCTCCCCAAGGAATGGCTCGGTGAAATACCTTGAAGGATTTAATGTCGACATGGCCTACTGTGCCTTAGGGAGAGATTACCACACATTGGAAGACATGCAAAAAGGAGCAATGAGCGTGAGATAAACTCGATTGAAAAAGAGCTAGAATGAGGTCTCGAGAAAAGGTAACCCATAGGGCTTGTTGCACGCTCTCACATCTAATCCCAAATATGACATTCTAGCAAAAAACATGGAAAGGCTAGAGAAATGATGGAGAAAGTGGTTGTCAACATCGTTAACCCATTGCAGAAACCGAACCAAAACTAGAACCTTAGGTGAAACAATCCTCCAAACAAGACAAAGAGAGACTCTAATCAACAAGTCATACCCCCCATTTCAATAGAATTTCCTTGATGAAGATGAGGGGATAATAGAAGAGTATGAGGGAACCACAATAAACATGGTGGAAGTAGACAACCAAATCCACACCGTTCCACAAGATAATCAGAACTCATACTCCCACCGGAATGAGTAATAACCGAAAATTATAGGCTGGGATTTGAAAAGGCCACTGCGTGGTGTCGTCGAGAATAAAGTGAAATCGTATGAAAACAGCTTAAACACTTCAAACCTAAAGCCTTCCGAGATTAGCATTAATAAAAGACCTCGAGAAACTCCTAAAGTGACTGCTAAAAGGAAAATCACACCAGAGTTCTGGGAAAAACAAAGAGAAGGACAACAAGATTACCTATGAACCAAACTAAGAAACTAGTAGCACTAGCATTTATAAAATAATGCTCCCGATAAAACATTCGTACATTGTACACAGGGAGAATCAACAAGTCGATTCCGTAAATAAAATGGTGGTCAATAAAATAGAATTGATCCTTTCAAAGAGCCAATCTCCTTTCAATTTGGAGAGTGAGATTGCTAAAATTAAAATTTCTGTCTCCACTTTCCAGCTGGCCACTCCAGATGTATATAAAGGTCAAATTTTGCAAGCCCCAAATCTAGGAGAAAACAGTTAATAATCGGGCCAATTTGGCCGATGATCAACTTGCCCTTATGTTTGGTCTAAAGGTAGAAGGGAAGTTTCTGCAAGGGGTAGTACTCATTTTTATATCAGCCTTCAATATCCATGAAAAGATCCTTCATAATGCTATGTATGACTGGGTACTGGCACAATCTTATGCCCAAGGTAATTATGATAGTTAGGCCTAGAGATAACTCGACTCACAAGGATTTACATTCATTTGACTCTAGCAAAGTGAAGTGCCTTGGCCTAATCAAAGATCTATGTGTAAACCTTACTCAAACTTGGCCCAAGTGCATGGTTATGATGGTGTCGTAGTGGGTGGTATGTGCCACCCAAGTATGGCATGTTGCTATCAAGGTCATGGGGTGCCAAGCCATGTTGCACAATGCAGATGGATGGCTGGTGTGAAACTGTCCCTATCTTTATCCAAACCTTAGAGACCGGAGAGAGGGGCATAAATGAAGCTATGGTTAGTAACCCTTGAAAAACCCAAAAATTCACCTTCAGACTGTCCATATAGATATGACTCTTTATCCTTTTCAACGACAACGACAGTGAGCCAGTAGCTATAAGACAGTAGATGTAAACAAGCAGAGTGGTTTCCGACAGATTCTCTAACATAATGGCCACTCTAGATATAGAGGAAATGAGAGAGAACCTTCGAACGGTGTGTCGAATAGAAACTCAAAGTGAACAAAACTAACACCGCAATCATAGATTACTTATCACTTTGAATTTCGTGTTATCATACAACAAAACACCCACACTGGCGTTGCGTACCCCATAATACAAGATACGTGAACCAATCATTAGGGATGAAAATGACAAAAGATAAACTTGAAAACAACCCTTATGGAGGATGAACTTTGATGGGTCTTACACTAGAAAGAACGAAAGAGCTAAGAGTGTGTTACACAACATCAGGAGTGACTATGTTGAGATTCATGCCTTCAAACCTGGACTTTAAATGTACAAACAATATCGCGTAGTATGAGGCTCTCATCCTAGATTGAATCAAGTGAAAAAACTAGGAGCCTAAAGGATAGTTGTGTCACTTAAGACTTGAGTTAGTCATCAAACAAGTGAACGGAGAGCATATTGAAAGAATCCTAGATTGGAGGGCATACAAAAATTATGCCATGGATTTATCAAGACCTTTGTAGAATACGCAACTTGTGTTCATTCCTAGAGTCGTAATCACGTTATTGTGAATGGATTAGCCCCGCATAGCTAGTTCATATCAGAAACTCACCTAGTGACAAACAGATCATCATTCAAAATATAGGCCTGCAATGCGTATAACGAGAAGTATTAGTGTCTTTGAGGCAGACAAGTAGATAGAGGATTGGATGGCAGGAATGAGTTTGAATTCTCCGATTCGTACTCTAAATTTGATGAAAACTTCCTAGCGAAGAGCCCTCGAAGAAGAAAATTACCCCACAACGTAGAAACATGTTAACTAAAGAGCTGAACTCAAATGGAAGAGTACAAGAACGCAAAAAAAGAAGAAATAAAGAGGTGGTGCAATCAAAAGATAAGAACATATCCAGGATCGGCACCTTTAGAGGACCTTATTTTAACGACGTAAAGTAAGAAACCCACTATAGAACACATGCGTAGTCCGATGCCGTTTCCAGGAATGCAACATAGGCAATCGAAGAGCAACCCCAAGATGATTAAATCAGGCCAAGTCCTGCTGCTACATACGGAAGAAGAACACATATTGGCTTATTTAAAGAATTCGTCGATGTGTTTGCTCGGGAGTTATGAGGACTTAAAAGCCTACGATATCGAGACTATCCAAAGACAAGATGCCGTTGAAAGAAAACCAAAACCCTTGGGCGAAAACTACACAGACTAACCTAGTACAACTACTCGGTGGAAAAGGCAAACCGTTGAAAATGGCGAAGAATCATAGTGCCTCGTGAGGTTTTCCCCTCGATTGGGCATCCAACCAGCTACTTAAAAAGACAGGGGAGATTCCACTGCATTGATTTTAGAAACCTTTAACAGTAGTTTCACTTAAAGATAATTACCCTTACCAAAGATGGAACACATCCTACAAAGGGTAGTTGGCTCAAAAAGGACTTCCCTATTAGATGGTTTTTCAAAGCATAAATCAAGTTTTAGTACCCTAGAAGACCAACTTAAGACAAGCCACCACTCCATGGGGCACATTCATGTACGTGAAAATGCCTTTGGACAAAATGAATGGCCGAGCACCTTCCAAAGAGCTATGGACATAGCTTCGAGATAGTTAGCACTTCATTGTCATCTATCTTTATGACATAAATACCATTCCAAGACCGATGAGGAGCACCCAAACATCCGAGAAGACTATTTGATAAATATAGAAGGTTCACATTTCGTCTTAAATCCTGAAGAAGACTATATTTGGCCTTCAAGAAGGTAAGCTTATTGGCCAATATTATATCAGAGAAGGGAATTAAAATAGACCCGAAAAGAGTTGAGGAATACCACATATTAGTCACCCAGAAACATAAAATAATTAAGTGGCCCCTATTGGGAAAATTAAACGTTCAAGGAGTGTTTATTCCCGTTGCAGAACTCCCCAAAGACATGACAAACATGCTGAAAAAGGATGAGAGTCAAATGGACCGTAGATGCCAAAAAATCTTTGAATTAGTTAAACTTGCACTACCCTAGTACCTACCTAATCAGCCCTACTTTTTCAAAAAGATTTCTAATATTTCTTTCTTCACCTCCAAGCATACAAAGGGTCGAGTTCCATCACAGAAAAATCCAAAGGACCGGGAATAAACCTATTTCTTTCTTCAACAAAGCACCGAGGGATGCACCCTTGAAATATAACATAATGGAAAAACAGGCCTATGCCTTGGTAAAGGCCTTGAAAGACTTCGTGGTGTATATTCGTATTCTCATATCATTGCCTACGTGCCTAACGTGGTAAAACATATTTTGTCCCAAGATCCATATGGAAAGAGGGGCAAATGGATTTTTGTAATACTAGAGTATGACCTGGAAATAAAACCACAAAGCTTATCAAAGGTCGGTGCTTAGCCCAACCCACATGGCTGAATTCAACTTGCAAGCCCTCGACATCAACATGATGCTCGGGATGAACATGAAGGATTGCTCGACCCCATCATGAAGAACAAATTTCAAAACTTCCTCTCAGGATCACATCCCTTGTATGTGCTTACAAACGTTAATGCACCTCCTAATTATCAAAGACTACGCAAGTTTTCTGGTTAAAGGCTAGAAACTATTGCATTTTAAATGAATGTTTACACTGAAGAAGCGCAAATGGTTTGGTCGCTCAAATTCCTTCCTAAAACCAAAGCAATAGAGGGTTAAACATGAGTTCCATGTAAAAGGAGAGTGGTTACTTAAACTAGAAAGCCACACTGCTAAAAATACCTGTGGTCAAGCACATCGGGCCTACCCTTTTCAATGATATCCATAAAATGATAGTTGCCTGGCCATAAGTTCCGCATTTTTTGAAGGCAAAAGCAAACTCCCCTTTATCATCGTAACCTATAAACAACAGTTCTTTCAATAGTGGGGCCTTGATTTCATAGATTCAATTCGCTTCTCAGCCTAACACAAATGGATTCTCATGCCACTCAAGCGGTATCATTTCACAAAAATAGATAGAGGCCATCCCTTCCACAATGCTGCTGCATTCTATTATCATTAACCCTTGAAGACCACATCTCTAGATTTTGTTGCCCTAGGAAGATAATCACCGATAATGTCGCTTTTGGATCCAAGAGAATGATTGATTTTTGTCACAGTATCACCGTACCTATTGCCCCATCGCATATTACCCACAAGTGAATAGGCTATGCAATCATCAAATAAAATTTTTGGTGACCATCATCAAAACTGGCTAGAGAATAAGAAATCATGGCATACCGCTAATGCATGCTTTGTGGGTCGAACAGAAAACAAAAAGAAATCCACTGGGATGTCTCCACATTTAAGCTTGTTTATGGAACAATAGACAATGTTTCCTACCAGCTCAGGGGCAGCCATGACAAACTAATTCAAGAGATTCATTTAAGAGGACAATGTTGGTAAGGAGGATAAATCAAACAGACACATCTCCAACAAGACAAGAGGAGAAGAAGGAAGAAGGTAGTTCGAAAGTGCAAGAAAACATAAAGAAGTTGTTCACAATATATCAGCGCTTGTGACTTCAAAATTGGAGATACAGGCCAAGTGACTCTCTAGGAGAGAAGACAGCAAGCATGGCAAATTTGACAGCCAGGCAAGGTCCTTACATCATCCAATCCACCATTGGTCCAAATGCCTTTTTTCTCAAGAGTTATACAGACTGTTTGGGGTCCACAATGGCAGCAATTTCACATTACCATCACATTTCTGTCATTATCTCCAATAAACAGCTTTTGTTTTATTTTAAAAAAGAGAAAAAAATGTTTCAAAGAGAGAAAGAGAGGTTCAAACATGCTCAAAACACAACTCGGGTTCCAAAAATAATGGCTCAAACAAGCTCAAAACCCAGCCAAGAAAGGAAAGGGCTGGTTCTAACATGCCAAAATCTAAACCAGCAAAGAAGAAAGAAGAATCCACGAACAAGCCCAAAACTATTACCGAAATGAAGAAAAATGTACCTAACAAGCTCAAAAATCTCGAGTCACAATAAAAATAAAGGATGCTTCAAAATGCCAATTCAGTCTTAAAATTTTTTACCAAAGTTTTCATGTCTTACCATGTGCAGCCATCTCTATGCGATGGATCCACAATGGTCCTGTTGCATTTCCTTAATCATGGTTTTATTGTTTTTGAATTTATGTTGTAGAATGTAGAGAATGAAATCTTTCAGGAGCGCTTAATCTCAGCGTATATTATTTTAGCTAGAGTTATGAGGCCAAAAAAGTTTTAACTGTCTCTGCTGGAGGAACAAAGAACCAACGTTGTTTCTTGCTTTCAAATAAAAAATGATGAAGGAGGTCTGGCAACTACAAATGCACCTTGAAGAAAAAAATGTTAGGACTCAGGATGGGTGCAGGGTAGACTGCTTGGGAAAATGTTTCTTCGGCCGAGCTTAATTTCCACCATGTTTGTAGCGGGCCGAACTGGAAGAAGAAAGGATGGCGAAAGATCAGGCATCTGGCCTACTTCCAAAGAATTTTTCCTGTTCTTGACATCTTCAAGAAGATGCCATCCCCATGTGTAGTTATCGCTAGCTACCCATAAATTTTTGTCACACAAATAGGTGGCTAAATATTTTTCTCAACCTTCAAGAGATACCTTTCCCCTTAAAAACTCTCATTCTGAAGCCTCTATGTGTCTTTTCTCTTTGATAAGGTCTTCACCGATGTTTCCATCAAGAAAGCTCACCATTGCAGCACAAAGCCTAAGAAAGCCTACACATGCCCCTTTATCCTCGCAAATTTCCCCATTTTAACCCTTTTTTCCTTCTCAAATTTCCACAAAAACCCCCCAAAATCCCCTCCTTAGACTTCTAGACCATCAAATTCTTTAAAAACCACAGAACTCCTTCATTTGGTGAAAAATCCCTTTTCTTTTCCCTATCGAAACCCCGTTTAGCCTTAAAAACTCATTTTATAGCTCTAAAACCTATTTTTTACCACATATCAAAGCCTAAGCCCCCCTTTCTTTGCCAAGCTTTCCCTAACCGCTTTCCCCCACACGGCACTTATGCCTGGTCACTCACGTGCTAAGGTTTCTGCGCTAATCGCACTGAAATATTGGTCGTGAGTGCTTTTTCCTTTCAGAAATCGAAAACTTTCCGATGCAGAGTGATTAACCCCATCGTCGTAGACACAGCCATGAGTCGATGATCTCGTAAAGACTCGAAACGCGCCGCCGACTTCACCATGCCCCCGCCTCATTCCTTTTTTCAACCTCCACCTGCACCCCACCATCGATTTCCCTTTAAATCCAATGCCATCGCACCACTGCAGCAATAATCGCCATCACAAATCAATGCACCATCCTTGTCCCTCCGATTATGTATCCTCCCATTCAACTTCGGCCGTTGAATCCACAAGAACCAACGGTCATGACTTAATCGCGCTTCTCCACCTCATTTTCCTCCATCGCCCGATCGTACCCCCCCCCCCCCCTCGACGTTGATCCCCGTTTGGATCCGAACGTTCCACGCGCAATCGCAATATCATACCACCCGAGTTTTGACCCTACCTTCTCCGACTGTACCAAATCTCCGTCGTTCGTTCCTCACATCCAATTCGCTAGGATCCGTTCCGCCCATCTATTGTAATATTTTCCCTTTGGAACAACAGGGCCCATGCCTTTAATCCTCGACCTTCCATTATCGTACTCCGACGACCCACGCAAACTCGCCTTCAACTTGCCCCCACTTCCACCCGTGCATCTTGCCCTCACCGTGCTCGCCCTCCACCGCCGCATCTCCCCGCTCGCAATCCGTTAAAGAACCGAGAACTATATCACAACTCTGTGTCCAAATTTTAACATTTTGAAATCACGCGATATGGGTGGTTTTGTTTTTCCGACGTGTTTGCCACAGACCATATTTCCTTTTTGGGAGATTTTCAAAACGACCTGCTGGGCCGCGAAATGTTGTTTTCCCCAAAGACCACTTCTCTTCCCTCCGAAAGCCCATCGAAAGATCTCCACCGTCGATCCGTACAGATCTACCGCACTTATTCCATCGCATTTTCATTCCTATTATGCTCATCAAGATCTCCAAAGGATTTGATTAAAAGATCTTTGTCGTTGATCTCTCCCGAGATCCAAATTCGTCCACAATCAACGCCTCGCTCCTCCTGGGCCCCAATAATTCAAAGCCACGATTTCATTTAATTTTCATTTTTTTCCTTTGTACTCGCTTCACATTAAAACCTTCTTTTATGTTTTTACATTAAAGCTTATTTCTTCACCCAACTTTCCAAAAGCAATCCCACCAAACAATCTTTTACCATCGATCCCTCCATTGTATCTAATCGCATGGTCCAACCATTTCTTCACCGCACCACCGCTGCAGCGTTCTTGCCATTCTTTCATGATTGCATCGTTTCTCCACCTGCACATCGTTCTAATCGGTTGTGCCTCCATCTTCTCAGGCCTCACAATATCCAACCCCCACTCCCATGGATTTTCTTAACGAGTTTATTGGTTTTTGTGTGTTGTGCGTATCATGTTACGCTCGTCTCATTAGTCACAAAACAGAATAAAATAAATGGTGCAAAATACCATTTGAGGCAGCCATATTTGTGAGAGAATGCTCGGGAAGGTTTTTGAATGAAACATTTCATTAAAAAAACTAGTGTTTAACTTCTGAAACTCCTCTAGTGACATTAAACCCACATTTCCACACACAAAGGATGGCCAAAGAAGCGGCTAAGAGTATCAATGAAGGATTAAATATAAGCTAGTGCCCATTATTGAAGATTTTAAGCTTTAATTCAAAGAAGTTTAAAGGACTTCCATCACAAGATTGAAGACCTTACGTATCGTACACCCAAGGCCTAATGAGGCCTACGCACAAAACAAACTTTGCTTGTTGTTTCACACTTTCCACAGTATGATCTTTTTCCGAGAAAGGACAAAGTTCCCATAATGTTTTTATTTCTGTCACGTTCCCAAGAAGATCACTACACCGAAAAAAAGTCCTAATATTGCAGTGAGCATTTAATACATAAAGATGGAAAGCCTAAAGTCAGCCTATCTACCTTTCTGTCCTGAACATGAGGCACAAATAGCCAAAAATTACATCAAAGAGACATACTCCGGAGTTAATATCGCCCGTCGAAGACCACTTTTTCATCCAAAGAGAATGAAACAATGAAAGGATATTAAGACAAATGGGCTCTCAAGCACTTTTCTACTTCGTTTTAATGTTCCATTTAAAGTTCCACTCACCTCCTCTCACTTACAAACTCTTGAAAAACACATTAAAGGTTGTTGCCTGAATAACCGTGGGATTGTGTTGTTTCTCTCGAGATATAGTTCTATGTGCATAATTGTAAAATAAGTCGAGGAGATGATTTTTGCATCGAATATCAAGCTATTGGAAATGTTGTATATGACCTGTGTTGCTTGACAGTGATAAGCAATTTCTTTGGATCCTGATTTGAAGCAAGATGTGTCTCTATCTTTGTCACCGTTTTCCTTTCCGTAATTCATCATATTTCATTTCTCTCGATACAGCTTAAATCGTCAGATATACCCTTTCTACAATTTCAATGCTTCTCGTTCTTCTTATCTTTGATGTTTTCATTAATTGTGCTATCTCGAGAACCAATTCAAGGTGTACCTTCTAGCCGTATATAGTTATTTTTCCCCGCTTACCTGGCGGCATGAATTTATGAATCTCTGCTTTCAGATGTTCTTTGTCTCTGGTTTTAATTGAAAGAATTGGGACATCAAGATTTAGAACTTATTCTCGTCTCACCAGGGTCCTTTCCCATCGTTGAACCTTTCTAAGTTCCCCCTTGGTTGAATTTCGTGCTACTGAAAGTTCAAAGCCTTTTCTTCCGATCTCAAAGCCCACCTTGTGTTAAATCTTTAATGTTTTCCTTTGTCTCACCGAAGACAGCTTCTAGGAATTCTAGGACCACATGGCGCCAAGGCATGCCCTATCCTCGGATTAGCTTTCTTCCCTAATGTGGTCACCTTGGAAGTTTCCTCTTGTTGTTCACCTTTCATTCCCAATCATTTCATCCCACACTATCATCTTTAAAAGATCTTGTTTTAGATGACTAGCCCATTTGAAAGCCTCGATATTGAATTGCAGCAACCTTTTATGACTCCATTGCCCAATGGTCTCTTATGTTCTTCTTGAGTTATCTTCCATTTCCTAAAATCATGCTTTGCTCACTTTGTCTTATTTTGAACCCTTCTTTTCATGTTTCCCAACAACCAAACAAACAAAACAAAGAAAACAACAACCCTTATGCTCATAACTAGCCTAATACCTTAAAACTAAACCTCAAAGACATATATACCTCTACCCTTTATGTAGACATCCCTCTGGACCTGTGAGGGCCAGATCCCCAGGTCCCAAAGTTGTTTTGATGTTGTCTTATCTTTTGGTATTGCCAAACTCCCACAAAACATAGGAACCCCAACATGACCCAACCTACAATGCAATTGGTGGAAGTGGGGATGAAAAACCAACAACAAAATGACATCCCACTGTGACCGCTGCACTACTTATAGGATCCCCACACTTTCTAGAATCATGATTAATATGACAACAATTACAATCATTCAAACATGAATAATACCTTGTTTAGGACATGCCTAGTAATAATAACAGACATTTCATCAAAACACATAGCAAACATGAAAGCTGTAGGTCATGAATGCATATATGATAATAAACTTTTAAATTTTCACCTCCAAGAATCACCAAGTATTATTCCAACTTTCTCAACTAGTTGTAACAACACTTTTTGTTCCTATGACCCATCAAACATCCAATAACTTAACAAATCATGAACAAAACTACAGTTAGAGTAATATCATATAACACCATATAACTAGCATATAGCCAGAATAGAGACCATAAAAAATCATCCATATCCATATGATAACCAATACAAGTGTTCACATACCACAATAAAAAATAACTCATATTAACATATGAAAATTGCAACTAAATTGGGACTTCACACACCACTTGACCACATATTGGGTTGAACCAAATCTCTTTTATCTAATCACCCCTTAAATCATATTCCAAGTATCAATGTGGGATCATAAGATTTAAACCAAAAAAAAAAAAAAAAAAAAAACTAATGAGAGCTTACAGGCTAAACTACCCTCAACCCTCAACCACAAAAGGATCTCACCTATATGGTCCAAAAATTAGTAGCATCACCCAAAGTTATTCTACCCAAGTTGTCCGTGTTCCAGGAACTAGTAACTCAACCTACAACAAATTAGGCTCTAGAGCATTTTTTTATAACCTAATGCCCATGTACTTCAATTACTCAACCGATAAGGCTCGAAAATTCTTCTCCTAGCTTGTAGGCTCAAGGAATTATTAGCTCAACCCAAGCTGTTCATGAACTAGGAGTGTTTTTCCAACCCAACTATAGGAAATCGTAACCCAGAAGAAAACAAAAGAACAAGAAAACCCACAACACCATGTCTATCAAGGAAATGGAAAGGTAAGGATAAAATGATTTTCAATTCAAGAAAATGTCCATGCTAGTGCCAAACACATAATTAAGGAACCGTATGCATATACCATGTATCCAAAAATTAGGTATGATACTACATAAGGCAAGCTAACACCGCAACATAATTCTCCGTTGTAGTTGTTGATCCAATTGTCTTCATTGTGTTTCTTTCCTTTCTTGCTTTTCTCCAATCCAATTGAGTTAAGGTAATGCTCCAATACCTTTCGAGGTGGATAGCTGAGAGAGAGAATTAAAGGAGAGAGGCTAAAACTAAAGTGACAAAAGTTGTAATGACCAAAAGTTGTGAACTAGTTCTTTGATGCTACTTTATCATTGATCTCCTTTTCTTCATTTTTCATTTTCCCACCAATTTCCTTTAGCAAATTTGTGTCTTTTCACCTTCCTTTTCTCCTATTTTCTTATTTTCATAATTAAAAGCAATTATTTCCATCTTTTTCCTTTGACAATTCTCTTTCCAATTTCCATAGCCATTAATTAATCCAAAAGTGATGCCCACCAAAGTGTTTTCCAACATCCATTCAACTTGGAATACATGTCCCATGACCTTTGTCTTATTTTATTTATATTGAAAACTTCAACCGTGTTGTTACGTATGTGTTTTAAATAAAAAATCAACTTAACAGAGCTTTTTTAAGTGTTAAATTTATCAATATTTGGAGCTCTCTCTATCGAGTTATTTTGAGAAGCTGAATATTGCGCTCGATCAAGTGATAAAACCCTCGATCTAGCTCATGTGTAACCCAAGGTTACTTATTTTTTTAAATTCTCACCAACATAACTTTGCAGAGTCAGTGTTTGATCGAGCCGTAAAGCTCAACAAAGCTAGGCTCGATCACATTTAGGTCACTATCCAACCTTTATTTGCCATTAAAAGCTCGTATGCGCCTCCGGCAAGCCATTTTTCAGAGAGCAAGATGGGAACAGAGCTTAACTTGGTGCCTGAAGTGGCAACCGAGATGGAGGAGTTTGAATCTGCACCACCTGTGTGACCCCCTAACATCTCTGGAAGCTCAAAACCAACCACCTTCTAGAGGCCAAGGTAGTGTTTTACAATTTTTTCCTGTTTCAATCAAATTTTCGAGCAAAAAAAAAAATGAAAACCCACCATACACCGCCATATAAAAAATGAAAACCCACCATACACCGCTACAATTTACAACAAAACCATAGAAAACAACAAAAATAACCATGAAACTACAAAGAAAACCCTTAAAAACACAAAAAAATAGATTTAGGTTTTAAATTTATTTTCATTACAAGAATAAGTTTTCTTTTAATAATTGCAATGATACATATTTATTATGAGTTTTTTCTCATTTTGAATGGTCAAAACTTTGTTTTTTTTTTTAGAATTGTATTGTTGGCATTACCAAGCTCTTATGTTGGGATGGCCATATGCGGGCATGTATGTTTGGTGATGGATGATTGGTTGATTGTCTTAGCATATATTGATGTCAACATACCCATGACTAGACCTAGTGGGAGATGTGATGTTGCATGTTGACTTGGTGATGGTTATGTAGTGTTGATACAAGGTTAACATGTCATGTTGATTGAGATGTTGCTACCCAAGAGGTTGTATAACTCGCTCTTAGTGCCATATATATGTCTCTATAGGTCTCGTAGACATTGTAATGTTGCTACATGTGATGAGATGAGTTTGATCATGTTGGAGACACTTGGATGCCTCGATGTCGTTATTTTAGGTGTTGAGGTTGTTGCTACAAGTGATAGAGATGTTGCTGAAGTGGTGTGTTGGAGATGATTATAGATGTTGTGGTTGTTCTCGAGGAGCTTTAGGTGGTTGGTATTGGTTCTACGGTTGGTATAATAGATCTTGCATGTCTTTGAATTTTTTCTCCTTTCTATCCAATATCATTTGAAGACTTATTCCGTAGCTTGGAGGAGTGTTTAGATGTCAAGGAAGCTAGTCCAATAGTAGAGGATCTTGACCGAAGAACCGATGGGCCACGGAAGTTTTGTCCCCACGCATGCATGATGCGTCAAGGAGCATTTTAGGCTCCATTCGTCGGTAGCATATCCAAGGGAGCTGCTTTGTCTCCATTGGATACGTTGTTGTTGCCGTGTTGATCGGAGATGATGTCGATGTAGGAGGTTGGAGAGTCACTCTTACTGCTTCATATGTCCTCTATATGTCTGTAGAAATTCCGTATTTCTACTACATGTCATGAGACGAGTTTTCTTGTGTTGGAGGATCTCCCACTGTGTTGGTGACACTTTGGATGCATTGATGTTAATATCAGAGAGGTTAGGTTATTGCCACAGTGACATAGATGTTGCTACATGTGCTAGAGATGATTAGAGATGTCGTGGTTGTCGCTAAGGAGATGGAGGAGCCGGTCATGGTTCTAAGGTTGGAATAATAGGTATTTCATGTCTTTACTTTTTTCTTTTCCTATTCATTATTGGCTACTTATCTCGTGTTGGTCAGAGTGTTCAGATGTTGATGAAGATTGTCCAACCGTGCGTAGGTTTTGGACTAAATAATTGATAAGCCACTAAGGTTTATGCCCAATTGCATGCATGATGGGTCAAGGGAGCAGCGAGGCTCCAATCACTTGTGCGGTGGAAGGCCCAAGGGAGCAATTATAGTTTCAGATGTGGCTAGTGTGACAACGTTAAGGGGAGGACTAAGACTTTTTCACTGAAAATTCCTTGCATTGTTGAGCTAATGTTTGTGTCACAGACATCCTTGATTAGAACTTTTCGCTTATGGTAAGAGAAGTTTTAGGGCTCCAGAAGCTTATTAAAGTTTAAAATATCGTAAGAAGGGTAATGGAAATATTGGTTGATCGAGTCAATGGGATAAATCTTGATCCAATCACATATGAACCAAGTTGTGATGCTCAAGAATTTTAGTAATTATTGAGTTGATAACTCGACTTCATCTACATATTGGAGAATATCATCAGGAATTTATTGATGGTCTAGTGTGTTAATTGAGGTGTGTGAGTGGGAGAAGACTCCAAGATTCATGTGTTCTATAGTACACTTCAAGGCATTACAAATACACTGCAGAGACAGTCGAAGAATATTGCAGCCCATTATGTTTATGAGTGGCGGTTGAAGTGTGGATTGATGTAGTGAGTTGAGGATATTTTAGCAACTAGTGTGGAGATTTTGTATGGAGTTTTTATTGCAACTGAAAGGTAAATTTATATTTTATGCTATGTTTCCATAGTGCTCATGTTGAGAAAGTTTTAGGAGTCCATTTTGAAAATATATGAAAACAATGCTCGGCATGGGAGGAAGTGAAGGCATGGAGGATTTGACATAAAATGACTTGGTGTTTTCCGTAGTAGCAAGAGTTTTCTCCATCCAATGGTGTTTGGGTAGTTCATTAGAAATGGGCAAGGCTCAATATCCGTGATAGTACCAGCAACCGCAGTCTATAGAGTCATTTTTTAGTTCAGAGTAAATCCCAGAGAATATTGTTGATATGGTGGCCTTCATTGGATGGTAGTTTGTAGATCTAAGTGAGAAATTATTTCCTTTATAAAAAGTGCTAGCATACTATTGAAAGAAGTGGAGTCTTTCCAGCTCATGCAGAAGTGAGCTTACTCATGTATAATTTTTCCATCGTTAATAAAATAATTGAGCAAAGGCAGAGCCGCTTTTTCCCGGGATGGGTTTTCCACCAAAAACACTTGTTTCCATGTGTTGATTGATTTTATGAAAGTTGTGAACAAGTCACTGGTGATACTCAATATTTGATTATGTGTTTTAACACATGCTTAAAGTTTAATTAATTGGAGAAAAAGTTTAAAAGTAACAAGATCGATTCACCCTCCCTCCCCCCCGCCTCAAAGAGTGACCCGCGTTCCAACAATTGCATCAAAGTGGGGTTTCGGTTCATCTCGATCATTGGAGAGTGAGTCATGGAGATTTTGGCACTTCGCAAATTTTCCGAAATCGACTAAGGTATTCCATTACTTCACAAAGGTAAATTTGCAACTTGGAGAGTAAATTTGGATTCGTATTTTCTATCCATCGATGAATATATTTTGGTTATTTGTTGAATATGGAATTAAAGATAAATCAATTTTTTAGCTAAAAGATTATTTTTAATAGTGTTTAAAATTTTGATAGCATGCATGTGAAGAATTATGATACTCAAAGAAATGGATATGTTGCAGAACTTGTATCTTGGAGGAGATTTTAATTTTTCAAAATGGAGAAATGCAAAAGGATTCTACTTTCATTGCGTGAATAAAACAATCCTCTCACAAGATGAAGACAGTGAAATGAGTGATAGAAGCAGATATCAAGCATAACAAAAGGAAGATCAATCCAAGATCATGGCTCTAGAAGCAAAGATTCAAAGGCTCATGGCTGAAAACAAATAATTGATGACAATGATGAAATTGAAGGGTGAAGCAATTTCGTAAAATAATATTTGGAGAGATTCAAAACTAGTGCTCACATCAAGAAAATCTAAAATTTTTGGAGAACCTAATCAGCAACAAAATAATGAAAATATACACCATTCAAGAAGCAACACAATAAGTGAAGAAGGCACAAGAAAATGAATAGAATTGGAAATTTTATATTTGGGGAGTTTATGGCCACAAGAGAAATTTGCAAAAATGGAGAGATTAATCTTCTCATAAAAAGGAGAAGCAAATCAAGCATTAATGCAAAGGAAATTCCATTCGTAAGCTATAATTATCCTTTTTATGGTTATTGTTTCTCATGTAACAATTTTTTCCATAGGGCTATCGATTGCTGTGGCACATGCAAGGAATAAAAATGATTCAACAAAAGATATCAACGTATTCCTCATTTCCTGGCCACATTAGATGTTTTGTATAGACAAGCACATAAGGCCAAGGATGGAAAACTTCCTATGTAACATAGGAGATCCATTCATAAAGAGTGAAAAATACAAAGTCTGTTCAACACAAAAAGAAGATGGATCACCGTATGAACAACCGGAGGAGAAAAGAGCAGTAAGGATATTCCCATCAAAAATCAAGGGATGTTCGTCTTAGGGGAGAATATGGTTGCATTATGAGTTGAGGGGGATTCCTTGAGGTTTGAAGCGTTATTTTCATTTTTTCTCTATTTATATTGCATTATGCTTAGTTGAGTAGTATGTATATCTATTGATTATTTTTGAGAAAATATATGTTTTGGTTTATGTTGATGCTAATGATGATATGAAACCATGTAGTATTTTTATGTGGATGGTCAAGGTGTGATGAGTGACTATCTTGGACGAGCATTTGTCCTTAATGGATTTGGAAATGTTGGCATTGTATTCAGGAAGATTTTTGTTGTTTAAGCACACATTGCATGTTGAATGAGAATAATATGGAAGGATGAAAATTTTGGCATGATTTTAATGTTTTCATTACTATATCATATTCATATATTTTCATGCATATGTTTGTTTTCATGGAGATCGGGGATGATGTGTTGGAGATTTTTCATCTAGATTATGCATATTGGTGTTTTCATTTCTAGATGAAACCAGCTCCAAAATATGAAGAGAGATCAATGCTCTCAAAATTAGCTACTGGGCAACCCAATACATTACACAAATGAACAATTCTGGATGATTCAAATGACCAAAACTCTTCATATATAGGAGTCCATAACACAAGGTAATCCGCCAACCTAACTATAATAATGTAAGGAACAATAATAACAATATGGGGGTTATGGTGATAACAATAACAATAAGGAGTTTACACTAGCAACAAGAAGGGACTATACTAGTAATATAGGGACCTAACAAAATGGCATTATATTCAAGAAGATTTTTTGCTATTACCACACAAATTGCATGTTGGATGAGATAACATGGTTGGATGGAAATTTGGCACGATTTAATGTTTTATTACTATATCATATTCATGTATTTTCATGCATATGTTTGTTTCCAAGGAGATTCCGTATGATGTGTCAGAGATTGTTCATCTAGATTATGCATATTATGTTTTCTATTTCTAGATGAATCATACATGTTGTGGATATGTATTAGATGGATGAGTCATGTATTGTAGGTGCATGGAGAGAACATGTTGCTACCTATAGTATGAATTTACATGAGAGACGATGATTTATACTGCTTATCACCGATTCATTGCTTATGGCTCATTGATGATATGTTTATTACCTATGATGAGGATAAGTAGTTGTTTTTTATGATGTTGTTGGTATGATGGATGTTACTATTTGGTTTTGCACTAGGAAGAAGAGAATGATGATGTGGATATATTCGTTGTCGCTTTTTTACATGAAATATTCCTATGTCACGGCTAGTATTTTGATTTTATTACCACGTATTGCTTTACATGTATTACATTTTATTGTTGTTGTAATATGGAGGACATATTGATGCTCATTTTTACAATGTAATCATGTTATTTCCATGTTTTTGGGCATTTATTGATGAGAGAACCATTGATTTCAATTGAAAATTCATGTACTATCATTTTATCATCTATTTTGGTACATAGCTCATGGAGAGACCCACAGTATCTAGTATGGTTGGTCATTATATATATATATATATATATATGGGTCAATGGAGTCCAAGTCATGTTTTTATGATGTATATATTTAATGTAGCACCACTACTGGGTATGATGTAAACTTATCCATAGAGTGCACATGGTTTGTGATAGGAGTAGAGGAGTTATATGTTGGTCTCATGTAGTTGTCACAACTATGTACTGCCTTCCATGAAGCAAGATGTTGAATTGTGATGTATTGTATATCATGTCCAAAGTCGCTGGAGTCATGGTACATGAGGATTAGTCTTTGCACTTAGCAAAGATGCTCATTGGCAAACAGGAATATGTTTGGGTTCAATGGTATATTGTATGATTGCATCTCTCCATTACATGCTTAGGGATCATGTTCAACTTTCGCAGTTGGCATGGAATTGGTTAGAGATTTGTTGGGAGTTAATTTTCGTCGTTGATTATCTTGCGCAGGATACCTTTGGGTCACATCGATGGTGTTGAGTATGACATGGGGAACACTTTCTCATCCGACACATTATTGGCATTATACTTCGTTGTTTGATAGCTCTTTTCCATTAATGTTAAAGGGAAGTATATTTTTTATTGATGACATAGACTCTCATGTTGTATTGAGGTTGACATCAATGCTGGGTGGGATTTTACAGCATTGTGTGTTGAAATTCACACTGCAATATCTTAGTGTCGTTGGTCATATGTGCACATGATATGTGTCTTTGCGATGGATGATTGGTTAATGTTCTTGTTAGTTCGCATTGACGTCAAATATCCCTAAGGAATAAACCCAGAGGAGATGATGCGAAGCACGACTTCTAACATGGTTATGTAGTCTTGACATGTTACCATGTTGTGTTGACTGGAGATGTTTGCTTGTAGAGGTTGAAGATTCTCTTAGTGCTGTGATGTCTTACATGCATCGATAAATTGGATTTTCAATACACAGATGATAAGGAGGTTGCTTGTGTTGGAGGAGCTCTACCAGTGTTGGATACACTTGAGCTACTGACGTCGCTACTACAAGTGTTGAGAGGTTCCCCACACAAGTGACGTAGACAAGTAGGTGTTGTATATGATTAGATATGTTGTGGTTGATGCTTGAGGAGCTGTAGGCATCGGGTCGTGGTTCTAAGGTTTTTATAATAGGCCTTCGTATGTCTTTGACTTGTTCCTATCCTATTCATGAGTTTCATACTTATCACGGTGGCTCGAGGAGTGTTCGTACGTTGATGAAGATGGTCCAAGAGGTGGAAGAGGTTTTGGACCAAAGAATTTGTGCTGACCGCAGGTTTATCCTCAACATGCATGATGGGTCAAGGGAGTGGGTTTAGGCTCCATTCATTACAAGGCAAGCCTGGCGATGTGCTTATAGCTCCACCTGTACCGTTAACAGTGTTACGAGCGAATATGATTTTTCACTAAAATTTCGTATTCCTCGCGTTGTTGAGCTAATTTTTTTGTGTTGGCACTCGATTGAAAATTTTTGGCTTAGCGTGTCGAAAAAAAAAGTCTGCGGGGCCCCCGTGTTGACAAAGTTGAAAATATCAAGAATGTTAATGGATTTAGTGGTTGATTCATTCAACGTAGCCAAACCATATCCGGTCGTACATATGAATGATGTTGTGATGCTCAAAGAGGTTTTGAGTAATTATTAAGTTTAGCACTTGAGTTCATCTACATATCGAGGAAGATAATTATTAGTTGATTTATGATCTAGTGTGTTAAGTGAGGGTGTGTGAGGAGAAGAGTTTGCAGCTACATGTGCTCTCTAATGCAAAATTTATAAAAGCATATTTATGTACCATAGCACAGTTGAAGCATATTTTAGCCATTATGTTTATGTAGTGAGTGAAATGTTGAAGTGTGGGTTGATGTAGTGAGTTGAGGAGATTGTTTTCCAAATGGTGTGGAGTTTTTTAAAGGGAGTTTTGATTGCGCCTTGTGTTGCAAATTTATCATTAATTGAGATTTGATTATTTGTTGCTACAAATATCATATTAAGAAAGTTTGGAGTCCAACCCTAAAAATGTATGAAACGGCCTACATGGACGAAGTGAATGGAGGTTTTAGCATATAGCATCTGAAGATTCAACAGAAGGGATATTTTTCTTCATCCAATGGTGGTTGGATAATCAAGATAAACCAGGTGAGGCTCATTGGTCATGATACCACTAGTAGATTGGAGTCTCAGAGAGTCATTTGGTTATGTCTTGTGATAAACTTCGGTGAGGATTGTTGATCATGGTGGCTCTCAATGGACTCGTAGTCCGTAGATCCGAGAGATAAATAGTTTCGTGTCCGAAAGTGGTCATCATACCGTTTAAATAAAGTTGAGTTATCAAACTCATAAGAGTGAGTTTATCCATTTATAATGTGTTCATCATTAATAAACAAACTGAGAAGTGCAACAATAGTAGGGTGTTTTTTTTTCTCGGTGGGGTCGTTCGTAAAACACGTGTGTCCATGTGTTCATTTTTTTTTATTGTTGCATGTTTATTTGTGATTTTCTAATCTTTGATTATGTTTTTCATTTTATGCATGCTTAAAGTTGAATTAATCGAGAAAAAAATTTAAAAGTATCACACTACTAATTCACTAACCCCGCCTGCCCCGTAGGGTGATCTAATTTCCAACCGTTTAATTATTTTAAGTTTTAACAGTTTTTTCTTATGAATTTTCTAACATTCTCATATTTTTTTTATATATAATGCATTTAAATTTTGAACAAATTTGACCAAAAATATGCCCAAAAAATAACCTCCAAAAACATAAAAAAAAACCAAACTATAACCATTAAAAAATAAATAAATTCAACACATTTCACATAGTATTATTAGGCCACCCACATCGCGGGTGTAAATGACAGGTACCGTCAATGAAAATACCGCTTCAAGCGGCATAGGCTCAAGCCAGATCGTCATGTGTCATCCCAGCCCTAGCATACACAATTACTAATACACTCATGCTCTCAACTTCACGATCACATCAATAAATGGTTCATCATGGGTGGTTATTATTCGATCGACCTGTCTCATATTAATTCATGGCAGTTTAATGTTGCCGCATGGGGGCGATATAGGCAAGGTGTCATCCTCATGGAGATCAACAAAGGGTTTCAATCAGTTAAGGAAATGGTGGGAATTTAGCCATGCCAGTAATAGTTTTCTTAATGACGACAATCATCCTCAGTTCCAACGTTTAGAATATATTTTTTTTTCTCCTATCTCAAGGATTGGATTCATTTTCCACTAGTCATGGGGTACTTTGAGGCTGATAAAATTCCTTGTTCACCTTGAGACATACTTTTCACTAAGACTTACTTTCAGTTCCATAGTTCTTTATTGATGGCAGGCATAATTACAAGTGGGAAAATTCATTGTTTTAGGGACAACCTCTTGTCCATCCTCTTGGAACTCAATTCTCTAGTACCCTGTGGCGGCTCTTGGTATTCTACGCTTGTTGAATTTGGTTATGTACCAGACTCTTTATCTTTTCCAGCAGCTCAAGCCTGCTTTCAATTCTCAAAATTGGGTATCGCTCTCTTTATTCATCGATATATTCTGAATGAAGCGATTCCCCAAGGTGAATTCTCTTAACCAGAAGGCTCATGGCGGTCTAGAGATATTCGTTGGTTTTATTTATGGTCGACGCTCTACAAGTGTGCATAGCCCGTGGAAACATTTCATGGTCGATTCTTTAAACACGAATAAGGGATTATTACAACTTAGGTTCACAATACGGCCCGTGATTGGTGCGCTTAGTAGCTCATGTTTGCAGCACCACCATCAGCAGCTACGTGGCTTGGGTGAAAACTAGGGTCAAAACATGGCTCGGTGCTGTCTTGATGTATTGGCAGAGTCTGTAGTAGCATTTTCTATTTGAATTCCACCATCGGAACACCAGTCATGACCTATGGAAAATGGCAGGTCTTCCACCCATTGGCAAGATCATCGTTTTTCTAATCATCTCTCTATCAAATTGCTTGGAAATGCTTTTCTTGGGTTCATGCTAGTTTTGTGGTTAAAAGACAGTGTTATAGTATTTTGTAATTTTGCAAAATGGTGTTCAGTCTTGTCTTTGGTCCTAAAAGATACTCTAGTCAAACGTAAAGGCGAAATTTTCATGACAACCAGTAGTCATTAAGAGCACAATATCACAATGAATATGGTTTAAGAGCATAATATTGATGATAATATTGATGTAATGAATATGGTTTATCATAGTGAACCTCTATTTATCAAATAAAATTATTTTTTTAGTTTTTTAATAATAAATATATTGTAATTTGTTTTAAAAAATTAATTACTCGCACAAAATATTAACTAAGTTAAAAGACCAAAACGAAATTTTGTTATTTAATTAAACTTTATTATTATTATTATATATATAACATAATAATCTTTAACTACATAATTATAACTATAACTATATAAACTTACATATATAACTTAACTTAACTTAATTAAAATATAGCATAACATAACACAATATAATTAATAATGAATATAACACACACACACACACATATATATCATTTAACAATATAACCATATAATTATATATATAAGTTCAAGTTTCAACAATGTATTGATACATACATTAATTCTATGATGAAAAGTGCATTTAATGTGAATAAAAGTATTTTTACTCTTTTCTAATGTACCATATTGTTTCATTATGTGGGTGTGTTGGATTAGAAACATTGTCTTGATGTGCTTGTACCTAGTACATGTCATGTGTCAAAGTCAAACACTATAAGAACTTTCCTTATGGAGTATTTGATTGGCATGAATTTTTGTTATTTTTGGAAATAGGTTATTTCTAATTTGTTACATATATTTACATATTTATTCCCTATGAATCAAATGCATTATTTAGAAATGGGAAAGTGTCCAGCTAGATTTGATCACTTATTTTGATCGTGTTTACATGGAACTCAACACTTTGGTTGACAAGTTATCAAAAAAGGGGCTCTAAATTTCAGGAAGGCTAGATTATTCTACTTGAGTTGTGGAAATGGTTTAATTTTTCAACATTCTTTCCAAGTGAACATTTTTTTCTTCGATTATTATATATACTATATGTAATATTAGTCAACATTTTTTTCTTGAATAGTTTATATGTATTATATGTAATACGCAATTGACCTTCCATATGGCCCCAACCACAAAGCACTGAGCAGGAGGATCAAATTATAAGGCTATCGGGTTACTTATGATCTAATATGTAATATGCAAATCAATTCACTATGTCTTTCAACCCAGGTTACCTGGAGATGGGAGGATTAGCCATACATGGTCAAGCTAGTGAAAGATCACGTAGCTCAACCAAAGTTCATGTTCCACTAGTAGATCCCGACTTCGTTTTCTAGTTTCGAGTGCTAGGAGTGCGTTGCTTTCTATTCGTTGATGATCATGTTATAGAGAGTGGACCATATTCACTTATTTTAGGTACAATTTCGTATTTTTAAATCCTCTTTAAAATTTATGTGTTTATGTCTTGGAAATTTTCTTTATCGTTTAAATCATATTCAATTGATGTGTGTTTGAATTAATTTTCATACATGCTTAGTTTTTTTACATATGTTAAATTATGTTTAAAATTTGTAGACTTCACATAGGGTGAAGTCGAGGATGATAGTGCAACATTGATCCTCCACTGGATGATTCGGCACCACCATCACATCGAGGATGTAAGGGCCCAACACGCACGGATCACATGAGAGTTGGGTAGACTCTCTAGGTCTCCTATTGGGCATATTTTGACTTTGATGCTAAATAGCACTGGCCAGGTTGATCTAAAGATACCATACAGGGGTGGACCCACACAGCTACATTCTTCTACATTCCATACAAGGTGGATTAAGAGGTTGGAGGTTAGAGGATTAGATACTTGGGAGTTAGTGAAATACGCTACCAAGGACATTGATGTTTGGAGGGAATTATTTTCAGATATCCCTCCACAATCGCCACGTTGTGACGTGTTGATTCCATCCTCCCACCTTCAAATATTTAATGTTGATGCGACCCATTTTTTTATGACTATCTACTGGATCTTGGGGCTACCGACCATGACCAAGTCCCCATTTACTTTGAAAAACACAGACATGCATAGTTCATGCTACATATGAGGCCAAATTGCACCGAAACATCGGATTCAAGATTTGTGGATCCAGCAGGGGATGTAGCTACGACTGCGCGGGTGCCTGCAGGGATCCCAAGCACACATACCATGACCCATGATATTGTTTCCACTACCGTCTTGGAGCATGGTATTTCCAACGTAGCCAGAGGGGATATTTTAGCTCAACGTTGGAGACCAGCAATAACGCGCTAACATGCAAGAGTGACATTGGCTGCCCCGAAGGTCGACTTCGCATGGAGAGATGAGAATACCACCATCATCGCCCCCGTGACCCACCAATTCCATTATTTGATGAGCTCACCCCCCGCCTATAAGCCATATTCATATGTGTCATGATGCCATCAATGACACTTGGAGGGTGCAATAAATCAACGTGACATAGGCTAGGTATATATATATAGAAATTTAATTTTTTATCGTTTTAAATTATACATTATTTATATTAATAATTTTGTGTTAGATTAAATGTGTATTAATAAGATCATGATAACATGTAGACACATCCCCCACATGGATGAGCCCCGAGGTCATCCTAGGGGCGTTGATCACCAGATAAATATCCACCAATGCATGTTTCCATGGAGTCTCTCCACTCTCCACCTCCACCTCCACCTCATCACACTCATGTGGAGAAGAGTCACTATGTACAACCACATGGACCAAAGAGTTGATGCAGACTTTTTTATTCCTAATATTTTCACAATTTTCTTTTTAAGTTACATGACTTAATTAATTCACAGATTGGGATTATACCTTTTTCTATCATGCGTATTGTGCCCAGATGTAAGAGTGGTGTCGATGTCTAAATTATGGTAGCAATACTGACAGCCTGGGAAGGCATTGGATGACAAGTGTCCATCGGCGGAGGCTCTGAACTGCTGAGCCACAGAAGGGGAGAAATTCAAACCCAAGTCAATCATACCCTATCTCACTTGAGTTATCGTAAATCGTTAAGGTTAGTAGATTCATATGCAATTAAATGTGGCTAAAAAACATTTATTTCATTTATTTATTTTATGTTAAATAATGATCTAATTAATTTAAATTTGAATGTGTGTTATATTGCAAAGACTGGATTTTGGATGCTTATGCTTGACTAAAGGATCGTATTGTGGGTACTAGTGGTAGTTAGAGTGAATAGTTTGAATATTTTTGTGTCACTATAGGGAACATTCATATGTGATAAATAAAATTGTATATTTTCATACATGGACAATTTATGGATGCATGAACATTATTTCCTACTTCTTTATGAATGTATATTATTTTAGTTTATGGATGTTCATGTAATATAATTCTGTGTATATTTTCATATGGATAGTTTAATGATATATTCCTTATTTCAATTTATGGATTTTTATTAATTCTTGTTTATGACGTTCATTAAATTTTTAGTTTATGGATTTGTTAATTATTTTCGCTAAATTTAAAAAAAAATTATAGTATAACTTTTGATTATAAAATATAAAAATTTTTAATTAATTAATTAAACAAACTACTACGTTAATGTTTTAAAAATAAATTCTATCAATCTAAATATTCAAGAAGTAAAATTTTACAAAATATTCGCTGATTTCTAGTTTCATGGACTAATAAAATAAGTATAATCTTACTATGACAAGTCACTTGCTACTTAAAAATGAACTAAACTATATCATGTATCAATTGCTGAGTACGGAAAGACTATAAATATGCTCACATTGGCTTGCAGAAAGTGTCTTTAGTGAAATCAATGTATGTTAATTTAAACAATTAATGATATGTTTCTATAATTTTATATAATTTTATGAGTCATAAATTTACTTGGTTATCCAAGTATTTCAATCAACCCTTATCTTAAGGTTCAATTAAAAACATAAATAGGGTTGAAATAAGTTTTACTCAATTTTATTCTTTGATGTTACCCTACAAGAGTTTAGTCATAACATGACATAATCATATTCATCGAATTTAATATACCAAAAATAAGTAATGATAACATTTTCATAATTTTATATAATTTTAAGAACTTTCCCTAAATCTACTTGGATATCCATATTTCAATAAATTTCTTTATCTTAAGATTCAATTAAGAACATTCAAGAAGTAAATTTTTACAAAATATTCATTTTGGATTTCTAGTTTCGCTGTATCAAGAAAATAAGTGCACCCACGATGACAAAGTCACTTTGATAGCTTAAAATGAACTAAGCAAAATATATCATGTATCAACTTAATGTTGAGCATGGAAAGAATTACAAATATGCTTCACAATGGCTTGTAGAAAGTGTATTTAGCAATCAAATGTATGTTAATTTAAACAATTAATGGCGGTGTTTGTACAATTTTATATAATCGATATAATTTTATGAATTTTCCTAAATTTACTGGCTATCCAAGTATTTCAATCAATTTCATTTTTAAGGTACAATTAAAAACATAAATAGGATTGGAATAGGTTTTATTCAATTTAATTTTTAAGGTCATTTGCAAGACTTTAAATACGTAATACGATATAAATCATATGTATTACTGAATTTAATATACCAAAAAACAATTAATGATATTTTTCTATAATTTTATATAATTTTATGAACTTCTTCTAATCTACTTGGTTATCCATATTTGAATCAATTAATTATCTTGCTTCACTAAGAATGCCTGCTGGTCTTGGATAGATGGTGATCATGTGCTCTTATTAAGGTACTCCTTGATGTGAAGTCATCGCATTCAATTCCCTCGCTCGATCGGGTGATATATTGGACACGATAAAAATGTATTCCGCCAAGCTTACAGAAAAAGTTCAATTAAGAACATTCGAGAAAATTTTACAAAATATTCATTTGATTTCTGCACTTTCATATACTAAGAAAATAAGTACAATATTAACGGATGCAAGTCACTTTGATACTTAAAATGAACTAAAAAAATGTCATGCATAAATTTAATATTTAGCATGGAAATAATTACAAAATATATTTAATAGCTATTTTATGAAAATGCCTTCTAGCAAAATCGTATATAATATCACACCACACTCTTAATAAATTATTCGAATTCTAAATTCATCCACATTACAATAAAAAAATATGTATATATAATTTTGTGGACCACCCATATACCATTGCATGGTCAACTCTTTGGAAGCATTTCAATCAATTCCTTATCTTAAGGTTCAATTAAAAAACACAAATAGGATTGAAAATAAGTTTTATATTCAATTTTAATATATATCTGTAAACAAAAAATAAGTTTCTTGAATTCAATATTATTTTCTCGAGGTTATCTACAAGAGATAGTCATTATGCATGATATATGTCATATGTATTGAATTTAATTTACCAAAAAATAATATATGATATGTTTCTATAATTTTATACGGCTATGAACTTTTCCTAAATTTACTCAAGCATTCAAGTATTTCAATCAATTCTTTATCTTAAGGTTCAATTAAAAACACAAAATAGGATTGAAATAAGTTTTATATTAAATTTTAAAATACAGTCTTGTAAACAAATAAGTTTTAAAATCATTATTGCCTTCTTTGAAGTTATCAACAAGAGCTTAATCACAACATGACATAAGTCATATGTATAGAAATTTAATATACCAAAACAATATATTTGATTCTATGGGTGGTGGTGCATGGTCAAGCCTAGTTAAAGGTTTTCTTTCAAACACAAGATATCGAGTTTAGGTTTAAGACTTTGAGCCTTTAAGAATGATGTGCTCGGGTCCTCTCTAGGTCTAGTTGTCGCCAGCTTGCGCCCGACCTCGGCGTCCCCTCCGGGCTCGCTCCCTCTTCTCTGCATGGCCCTCCCAGTTCTTATAGATGTCGTCGAACCGCCTTCGATCTTGTTAAATATCTTTCGCTTCAAAGGCCTCCCTCCGAAACTCTCCAAATTTGTGTAAAGAAACTTGAGGGCCTTTAGGGAAGTCATCTCTTCCACCTTCTCTTCTCGCATGGCCACTCTTTTCATCGAAGTTTAAAAGGGACTATAGAGAATATTTCATCAAAGCTTTGGGTTTCTCTCCTCCAAGAACAAATTAAAATATGGGTAGAACGAAATCGGGCCGACAAAATAAAATGGTAAAATCTCACACGCTTTTGTGGGAAAGGGTATTTCCACCTTTCATTTTGAATCCAAGGAGGACAAGGATTTAATCTTCAAGAACAAAGCCCTATTTCATGGATTCTAGAGGATTATATCTTAACAAATGGACCCCTTGACCGATCTTGAGCTAGATGTGCCTGGGCCATAGCTTCTCGGTCTAGGTCCGCTTCCTCACCTCCTCTTCTACCACCGGGGAGACGAACTTGTCCGTGGCTACAATCGGGAATGTTATTAAATTCATCGATTACAACAGCTAAAGGAAAACATGCAAGCATGCGCCGTGATCCGTGTTGAGGTTGACTGCTAAAGGGCTCCATAGGCCATCAAGCTCAAGGTGGATGACCGGACTCACATTCAACAACTCGATTACCAGTGAATATCCCCTTCAAATGTAAGGCATGCCATGAATACGACCACTTTGCAAATAATTGTTCTAAAGTTATTGATGTTGAAACTCGAACAAGAAGCACAATGGTGCCAGCTTAAAATAAATTTGCCTCTAACTCTGGGGCCGACCCATCCTCCGCCCTTCTCATCAACCCCTTAGCCTCCACCTCCTCTCCCTTCCCGTGAACCCCCATTCATCCTTCTACTTCCTCTCGCCCGTACCCCCTCCTCCTCCACATTCCAACTCGAATCTTCCCACCCCTTCTCCCTCATTAACCCCTCCCGAGGATGACCCTCTCTTTTCATTCCTCTCCCAACCCGATGCCCCAAGTTCCTCCCCTCCCCGGGACCCCCCCGCCCATGATCCCCCTCCATCCGTGCTAATAGAAACTCTTCGAAAGAACATGGTGCAAACCTCGAACCCCGAAAAAGAAAGGCCTCGGTAGGAGATCCTTCACAACAAAGAGAAGAAAATGCACAAAAATACATCGTAATGGCACCCAAAACCCTATTGAAACCTACATAATAGGCCAAAATAGCAAAGACATGGGGGCTAAGGAACAAGGAGGGTTAGCAACCCTTCATAACATCGGTACTCAATGATGAAAGTCCTTTCTGAAACAGTTAGGACCGGGGTACCCTCCAAAAATCATTGCCCTTGAATATTTGATAACTCAGGAGGAACTCGCATCCTTCTTCGTAAGAAACCAAACAAGGAAACTAGAAACGAAAGACATTATTGACAAGCTCGGGCGTATGATGGCCTTCTCAACGAATCAAGAGGGGCTTTGGGGTATTGCACTCTTTGGAACAACAATGAATGGAGACTCAATGTTAATATTATTAATCGAATCGGATCAAATTCATACGAATACATCGTAGGACAACAATAAAATTATCATCTATAATGTTAAACCCAATCAACACACACAAGAGATACAAAGAACAAAGGCTAGAATTCTATCAAGGCCGACATAAAGATGAAGAGGAGAACAGACTATAATAATAGGGAGGAGGATTTTAACTTCATCCTTCACTCAATGAAAAAAGAGGAGGAACCTTCACCCAAGATCCTTTTAACTCGTTTGAAGACACTGCGTGCAGAGCATGAGCTATTGACATAGTTCTTAAAAACCGTAATTTTTGGATCAACGTACAATTGGGAAAGATAATAGGAGCAATTTCTTGATAGAATTCTTTGGGGACATCACCCTCTCAGCTTCCTTTCCATAGCCTACTGGGTTCTCCCTTCTTTGCTTCCGATCACTACCCAATTAAGTTTACCTACAATAGTAATAACCTTTAGACCTATACTTTTTAAATACATTCCTCTATGGAATAATATTCCCCGGAGCCAATAATATTGTTCGCTACTTAGAGCCGCACATGTATGATCTCATGTATTCATACAGCAAGTCAAGAACACCAAAATCGCTTCTTTCAAGGAATGGGAGAAATTCCACTACAAAGAGGCCAGTAGATGATACAAATCGATATAAAGCAAATACCGAGATTTTCATGATCAAATTGAAACAATGGGCTCACCCTAACATCGTGTGCCGGAAAATGACCTTATTGCCACTTTATCGCGCCACGTAGAAGAGGAGAAGAAATGGCACATTAAATCGAGACAATTATGGCTACAAGGTGGTGACAAGAACACCGCTATTTCCACAACAAAGCATCGTCGTGTGCAACTATAACATAAGCTCCATTATCGATGTTGATGGCATTCTTCATACCAATCAAGAAGCAATAAAAATGGCCGCTTCTCGCTCACTTATGCACTTTCACTAAGATGAAAAGGAAGAGGACTACCGATTCTCCAAAGACTTTCTTCAAGGAACCTGGCCAATGAGGGCATCAATACCCTTTCACCAGGGGAAATCGATGAAACAGATCCAAAGAGCAATATGGACCGCATCCGTACAAAGCTCGGGGACCGTATGTCTTCTCCATTGCTTCACAGACCCATTGCACCAAAAATATTCGTCAAACCCATACAATGGACCCAACGAAATGCAAAGTAGAGGCTATACTAATGTTACTCATCTTTTCCCTCATTCCAAAAGAAAATCGACCCTCCTCTTCTCCGCATTTCAATTTACTTTCCTTTTTAATGCCTCTTATAAAATCTCGACTCAAAATTCAGCTCTTCGCTCGAAACCTCTATCTTCACTCTCTCATCTCCAGAACCAAGGAGGATTATCACCGAACAGAAAATCTCTCGATTCAATCTTCTTGCTCGAAGAAGCAATCCATTCCAGCTTCTCTCACAATGAAAAAGGCTTCTATCCCAAAGTCAGACTTAGCCAATGCCTTTCGACCGAGTCCGACACTCTTCCTCTTTGTCCTTAAAAAGTGGGATTTGATTCCTCCTCTCGATATTATTAAAGCTCGCATTACCGCCCCCCCCCCCCCCCCCCCTCATTAATGGCAGCCACCTTCCTTTCCCGCCGTTCCTTACGGGCGAAGACAAGGTTGTCCCTTGTCCCCCCACCTTTTCATTTTAATGGTCGAATACTTCAAAGAAGGTCTTCAGACCACAAGCGCCCGTGCCTGATTCATCATCGGCATTAAGTTTGGCACGGGAGTCAAAAACATGAATCATTCTCAATTTGTTGACGATACACTATTAATGGGAGGAGCCTCCAACATCATAGCTCATCGATTTAAGTCTCTCTTAGATAAATTCTATATTATTCTAGAGGCCTCGATAAATCATCTCAAAAGTTTCATTTATAGATGGAATACTTGTACCGCCTTTCGTAACAACATTTCCAACATTTTGGAGATCCTTTACAAGCCGGATTGGGGACACTTCTCTTATCCGGGCATCGCCTATGAGCACAGTCCCGAAGGCCGGGTGTGTGGAGCATCATCATCGACAAAATTAAAAGGAAAGTGCAATAGGGGAGCTTCTTGCTTAATCACGGTTTCGGTCGCCTTATTCTCTCAAACTTAGCTCTCATCCTCGACTTTATACTCGCCCTCTCCTTCAAGCCCTCGCCACCTTCCATCACAAAATGGAGGCCATTATTCGTTAATTCATTTGAAAGGTGAAATGTGAGAAAAGAAAGTACAATCTCATCGTACCGGAAGCAAGTCATTCAAAACCAATAACATGGAGGCTTGGGTATCCGTTCCCAAAGCTTATGAATCGTCTGTGGGAAGATAATCTGGAGGCTAACCGCGCAAGCTCACTCGGTGGGAAGCGAGTTCTCGAAATTAAATAACTAAATACTTCAAGGCGCATCCGTCGACTAAGCTATTCCCAACAAACCTCGTACAAGAATCGGGGGCTCGTGTTGGGCCGTGAATATGACCATTTTTTAACACTTATTTCATCCATTTTTACTCTTCTTTATCATGTCATTTAGTATAATTTATCATATAAATCCATTTTATAATGATTTATTCTCTTGCATGGATGAATATTATTTATTTCTTTATGGATGAATATTATTTATTCTCCTTTATTTTTAATAAATTGATGATTATTATGCATGATTTATCAATGATAAGTATTATTAATATATTTTGTAATATCACCACCATTTTAGCCCAAGATATTTTCCCGTATTGAAGATTTGATTCCAAATCATCAAATATTCCAACCTTTAAATTCGCTAGAATAATAAGTGACAATTTTGTTGCTAAGATCACAATGAAGAAGAATCTGGAAAATCCGTAACATGGGTTTTGTCCAGACCGGCCCAACTAACTTCAATTAAAATGTTTTTCCAAATTTACTCGTATCGAGAAACGAGTAGTTCCTTGAGCACCATTTTCTCAGATTCGTTGTTGCGCTGCCTCCAAATCTCGAAATCGCAGTCAAATTCGCCTTTGGCTTCTTGTTGGAAATATTGCTGAAAATGTATTTTTTGATGATCAAGTTGTTAGGGAACAATCCAATATCGTTATGGCAGATCATATTTTTCTATTTAATTCTCTTCCTTCCGATTACAAAAGGACATGTATCAGGTATCGGAGAACAATGGATGATTATTGACCCTTTCGTAAACACCGTAACTCGTACTGTGATCAAAGAGCAACTACGTGTTATTCATGTTCGATTACCAAAGAGTGCGTTCGTTCCATTTCTCAAGCTCCGCGCAGCCCCGCCCACAACATCGACGGGCTGAGGGCCCTACCGGTGGAGCGATCCGATCGTTTTTATTTCTATTACTTATCAGTATACTGTATCAGATTCATTACGATTACAAATTTGTTTGATTACTGTTGGATTCGAATTGATTTGATGTATACGTTATCGTAATCACCCATGGCCCATTCAGCATGATCGTATTTACTATCTCATTCACTTTGATATCTTTTATAAAGCGTCGTTGTTCCATTGATTTATGATTCATTCCAATAAACTCGTTTCATAGTTCGGCTATCAGATTGGAGTATTTAGGATTAGCGTTCAATTGCGTTAGAATTACAATTGTTGTTCATATTGGCTGCTTCCTTTCGTATTTTGTTCCTTTCAGTTATTTTCATCGTTAATGAAGATTGAGTTTTCTTTCATTTCGATTGCTTTAAGATCACCAATCGGGAGACACCCATATTGCTTCCAAGTTCTCAGATTAGTTATTCGCATCGCCTTAAGGGAATGAGTTATTGCTACCGTATCCCCAATCGATGTCGTAGATTGCTTAATAAGATTTACATTTGCTTATGTTGCTGGTAGCTAGATTTTTTTTTCACATCCGTTTACTTTTGCATTTGAAACACCGTACTACATATTACAAGGCATTACTCTTGGACAAATTGTCGCTCGTACCCAGTACACTTGAAATAAAAATTACCCCGTATTGATAATTAATGTGAGATAAATAAAGCGTTAAAAAAAGACACCAAATTTTATATCTCCTAAAATTATTTCCTTCAGTTTTAAGTAAAATATCCAAAGTGCCTAAGGGTGGCAAGAATACCGCATTAGAGTTTACATAATTATGGGACAGCTCCCATCAACAGTAATCGTGGAACCTATCATATTCGCCTATCTCAAATAACATGGGATTGCACAACTTGGGTTCAGATATCCACCGTATCTTTAACCTTTGATTCGACCAGTGGAAATTACCCAAGGATCCAACCATTTAGAAGCAGGTCTGCAAACCCTCCAAACTCATATTCATGGTGATTGCACTTTTAAACAGGACTGTGAGGATGATTTTCGTAGGGATCCATCAAAAGATCAACCTATTCTATTAAATATGGCTATCAAACTTTGCAAAAGTAATACCCTAAGTGCCTACTGTGACTCTTGAAATTAGTTTGAGACCGCAGGCTCCTCTCAAGATCAAATTCTCTTATTTGGACCTTACTCAAGGAAAATCTTAACCGATAATCTAAAAGTGAGGCGATTGGTCCCTCCCGTTGTCCAAACTATCAATTCACCGAAGAAACCATCTTTCTATCTCTTCATCGAATGCTCCTTGCTACTCACCGTTGAAGCAGCTCATCTTTAAACTCCAATCTCCCATGGGGCTCACATAGCACCATTGTTGAAGCTCGGGCCTATGGAAGAAAAGATACTCGGAAACGCAAAAAGAACAACAACATAGCAAAAAGAGTATGACATTTCTACAACTCTTTGGAATATTTGGCTGGCCCGAAATCGAAAATTTTTCAAGGATAAAACAACCGACTTCGTAGTCGTAGCAGCTAGAAGCCTACTCCGGAATATATCTCTACTAAGAAGCATACAAACTGGGATTGACTACAAGGATCTATGTGGAAGAGAGAAACTCATAAGCTATACCATTGGATAAAAAGAACATCATCAATCGCAAAGAACAACCCCCAACAATCAATGGAACATCACCAACAAAGGGAAAATTCGACCGAGCGAGGAGGATTTCAAAATATGGTTAAGGAATTGCAAAAGACCCTGGCCTCGACGTGTGTCTAAGTCCAATCCTAGGGCCGCTACAAAATGTGAATTACTTATAACGAGGAGGGTATAATTATCTCTTCCTTCGAATAGGGACTGGGAGCTCTCTCCAACAATAGCCGCATCTTCGCTTGCCAGCATCCTTCAACTTTCAAAAGCTGGTTAAAATGCCATGATCTTTGGTGATTCGTTCCCATCATCATTAGCCTTATGGTTCATAATCGCCGGCAAACAAACGTGGCCCTTAAGAAACCACAAGAAGATGCCAATTTCTTATTGAAAATATGTAGGGTGTCAACCCCTACCACATTCTCCGCACCCTCAACAAGGAGGCTAATTCTCCATGCCAATGGTTTGTCACAGATCCGATGAGTCCTCTCCCCGCAACGAGATCGAATATCAAATCCACCGTCGCATTTCCCTAGCGCCCGGCCTTTGGATCCTCAAAGAAATGGCCCATCACTCAACAAACTCAGAGAGCCTCCGCCATCATAGTTCAAATTTGGAGGTGTTTTCATGTGTCTTGCAGATCACGCGCATGGTCCTCCCAACATCACCGTAAATATTTCAAATCCTTTTTCAGGACTCACTCCCTCTCAATTTTACCTTTCAAGGTCGTCTTCTCTCTTGCGCTCATTCTCCCTCCGCTCCCTCGTGATCGTACGTTCGTTCCCCCATGCCTCGTTTTTTTACATGCCCTCCCTTCCTCTCAAGTTATCACTGCTACCGTTTTGCTTGTAGTTCTCTACCCTTTTTCTTCTCGCTTGCTCCCTCCGGGAGTGTTCCCATCGCCCCCTCGCACTCTCCTCCCCGCCTACAACTCTCATTCCCTATACCCCCGCTTTCACCGCCCTTTGTCGCTAGTTTCGTCCTCTCAAAATATTTTCTACTTTCTTATCAACATACTTTCTGAACTGTTCCCCCACTGTAATGGCTAGAGTGAAGATCGGTTTGCATCATGTCGACTCTGGCGGAAAGCTAGAGAAAATCTTAGCCCATCACAAGATCATGGATGATAAGTTGCATTTTCAAAGTGTTAAGCGAAGTCAGAGACACGAAGTTGACCCCACTTTCCATCGTACGGGCCTCCTTCTGTGGAGCAATTTGTATGAACTTCCAACAAGTGCACCCACACAAGAACCACCGAAAATTCTAAGCATATGCTTTAAAAATACAAGACCGAGCTCCAACTCCACAAATTCAAGAAACTAAGTCAAGAGATGTCAACTCGAAGACTCCACCGCTCACCGTATCCGCCGCATAAACATGATCAATCATGTCTTTGAAATTCTTACTCCTACCGTTTCGCTCATCCTGACCTACGCTTCTTTCCGTATTTAAAGCTATCATCGTTGGGAAACAAAAAGGGTGACAGCAGTATATCATCACACTCTCTTTACTTATTTTATTTTCACCTCTTGCAACTACTAGAGCTCGCTCTCTTTTTTTTGAATACTAATATGTTCAACTTTTGTTAAAAAATAAAAATAAAAATAAAAAAACAATATATATGATATGTTCCTATAATTTTACATATAATGTTATGAACTTTCCTCTTAAATTTACTTGGTCATCTGGTTATTTCAATCAATTCCTTATTGCTGTTCAAATAAAAACAAACATGATTGAAATAAGTTTTATTCAATTTTAAAATATGTCTTGTAAACAACAAATAAGTTTTATTGGATTTTTATTTTCGGAGGATATACATGTGTGTGTGTGTGTGTGTGTTTGCACTTTTGCAATCTTATATGCAAGTATGTGTGCAACTCTTTCCCATTTTTACATCAAATTGACACATGGAATTTATTATCAACATAAAAATATTTCAATGTTGTTCATAACTCAGATAGTTGAATTTCCATTTTAAGTAAAATAATAGTATATCAACTTGGTCGTTCTATCAAAATGGATTTTCTAGAACCCACTATGATGTATATATATATATAATTTATTCCATGCTCAACATGAATACGATACACTTATATTCAAATTAATAAAATAAATTTAAATAACCCAAACCTAAATCCCTTTCGATCCTAAATTCTTAATTAATTTGTTTTGTTTTTTGCATCCATGGTGAATCGGCAACTCTTGTACTAATCTAAGGAGGTCTCATGATCAATCCTTGTGGCTGCCTTATAACACAAAGAGGATATCCAACAGTCTGAAGCGTACACATACCGAATCTTATGATTTAGCAAGAGTCAAGACTCGCGTAGGCGGGGGAGCCTACTCCTTGAGCCGTGATCACAATGTGCCATAAACTCACGGGATTGAACCTTGGTTCAGAAGTTTCACCCAAAAAAACCTACCATTAAACCACATATCACCTATAGCACTCTTAATTAAATTTTAGATCTTCCTTGGAGGCAAACTATGGGGTTCATATAGACCGGACCAAAACAAACTCTCCTTTATGTTAGGAAACTTAGAAACTTAACAACTTCAAAGAACCTAAAGCTTATAACACATATACAACATTATGAATCCATCCCGTATATTTGTAAATCTATTTCTATTTACACAACATAGGAATGATGTACCAAGAGTGTATAAGTATGTCCTTTCATGGGTATCTACAAATATATTTTCATATATTTTCAATTCTATGTTGAACATTTCCACATTCCATTTTATTTTAGTTCTATATGATTTTATTCCTCATATTAATGTATTGTGGACTCTTCACAATTTTATTCACATCCTAATTTAAAAAAATAAATTTGTTATTCAATTTTCACTCTCAATCAAAAGTATCCATATGTTGATCTCTTTACACTAGATTGATTACTCTTAATTTATACATACTTCGCTTTAGGGCTTACCATTTGCATCATCTACTCATTCTGGGCCAATGTGTGATAGAAATGTTATTCCCTATAATATGTCCATGGCTTAATTCATCATCTTCATCTCCTTGGTTCACCGTTTTCGCTTTTATTTCTATGAAATGGATCCGAGGTGCTATGACAAGATGACCATATTGGCAAGATAATATTCAAGCATAAAATCTTCTAAATAATGTGAGCACCATATTTTTTAACTTTTTCAAAGAAAGGACCCATCACAACCATGTCACCAATTTTGTAGAAATGTTCATCTTTGTTAGCTAATTGACAAACCTTATTTACCAGTATAAAATCAAATAGTAGGACATGTTTCTCTCAGTTTTCAGGGGCAATGAAAACAAAAACATCACTCTACAACCAAAAAATGTATTATTTATATATTCAAGATTTCAATTTATAGATGAAACCATTAATGATGGACACCACATACCCTTCCTTACAACATTAGAGACTCTGATCATGATAAAGGAACGATGACCTCTTTTCCATTTGCACTTCTTTCCAGCTGAATTGGATGAGGTTCTTTGATTAACAAGGAAATATTTTCCAACTCTTCGTACACATGTTTTTCAAATCGATCAAGTTCACATCCATTAACACCAATGAAAAACTCACAAACAAATGTGATTTTTTCTGCTCCCGATGGAAAAATTTCCTTGTCTTTACTTTCAAAGAGTGTATCTTTGTTCCTTCAGGTGCCAACACCAATACAGATCTATTGGCATCACCACCTCTAAACATTATAGAATAACCATACATGCCTAATAGGATCTCCTTGCTCTGTGTCCTAAATGGGATCTATACCAATCGAACACCACCGTAGTGATGATTTTAGTCGATTTGCATCGTGACTCATTTGATACCTCCTATGCTCATCACAAGAACTGCACGATCATGCTCACTCCTTTCCATGTCCGTTTGTGAATATTCACAGAATTATTGTCTTCTTGTGTAGTCGAATCAACCAATAAAATTGCATGCTCATTTGAACATCCATGCACAACAACTTGACCATATCCAATTATTTTTGAATGAAATCGTTATTTTTTAATGATTTAGAACCGTGCCAAAGCAATGTTTTCGAACAATGTTTCATGCTCATGACTGCTAATGTGTAGAATTGATACCCTTAATAACATCACATGACTCGTTAGTTCCATCCCTACCTCAACATTCGAACAGGATGACTTCACAGAATATGTACGAATATCGACACTTGGTGCACGAGTGATATTACCACTCTTAGATATATGTTTGAGGAGAATGTGTAATTTCTGCAGAAATCCACAATGTTAAGATTGTGCCTAGCTAGAATACTTCCAGAATTCTTAAATTCATAAGCTTTTCCACCTACATACCTACGATTGTTTGACATATTTAGAAGATAGTGTTCCTAAACGCCCCTACGAATTATAAAATAATCTCATCCTCAACATAGTTAATCCCCTCCCCCAGTGCTGTGTTGAAGAAGATGGTTGATTTCCACAACATAATCATATCGCTCCATGTCATCATGACATCTGACATCCAAGACTGGTTGGGATCAATAGGAAAGGTCCTAAGTAGTCACCATGCTAAAATCACCACATTTAGTGCATATTCTTCCACCCATATACTCTTTCTTGTAAAACAACTATCCTAGCTCTTACAACATGGCGTCGAAAGACACATTGTAGGAGGAGGAGGATGCCGGGATAATTATTCTTGAAAATTTCCCGTAACATGTCACAACGAAGCTAGAATTCAACGTGATATCGACAACAACGTGTGCCACACATTGTATTAGGCCTACTAAACCATGGTTTCTATTTTTAAAACATCCTCATGAATGTCTTCGACATGGTGATTTCTTTTCCGAAAAAATCCTTAAAAATGCAAATTTTTCCATTTCTACAATGCTTAGCATGACATACATACTCACCTTTAGGTAGGTGATGTTGTACAACACAAGCCATATCTTGAATAGCATGGGAATGGTTCTCCCCAAAATGTTACCACAAGTGCTCCGATTCCTCTCAGAAGATTTTCGTAGTTTTTCTTTGGTGATAAGAGCTCAACAAGTAGATTCATCATTTTCATTTACTTGAACCCCGAATTCAATATGCTTATGCAAATGTTTTTCTTCGACATGGAGAAATTTCACATTGTTTTCAACTTTTGTTGTCTCGATGTACTTGGTGCAACAATAACAATTGTAATTTCCCCTATAAGCAACATGATAATCAAGTTTTCTTGATTTTCCAAACAAGAATTACTTTGATACATTTTTATGCTGCATTCATACGAAGCTCTACTTTTAGCATCTTCGGATACCAAAAATCTTTGTGGCATGAAGTTTTAGATTCTTTAGTTTGATCAACTCATGCAGATCTCGAGCTGGTAACAAACCGAACAATGTTTCTCAAAATTATTTTGAATGATGTTAATGAAATTTCTTTAATATGTAAGCACCATAGGTTTCGAGGTACTTATTTTTCGCATCCAATTTTTTATGCAAATATTCCACCCTTTCAAACCATTACAAGCCTCACTATCCTATCAACTCGATAGGGCACAAGCAATTTTTCTCCGGTGGCTAGATGGTTTTGATAAGGTAACATCTTCTCTAAGGGGTCGTATCAACTTGATAGGGAATGTGCTTGTTCCTCTAGCAAACAGATAAGTTTGGATAGAACATATTGTTCCTCATGTGGTCGATAAATTTGCATCCTTGCACAAATAATAAAAAAATGTACAAGTGAGTGAATCATAAGTATTTAATAGTAGACACAAATGTTTTTTTAATAAATCACCATAGGTTTAATGATATGATTGCAGGGTATTCCCTCTGGCTCTTCGAATTTAGAGATATCCGATGGAAACTTGGTTAGCATGGTGGGCCATTGATGATTATAAATGGGATCATTTGTGATGTTTTCCAAATATAGGAGATTTAATTAAGATGAAAATGAAGCATATTGTCGATGTTAGACATGATGTAATGACCTTTATGTAATGACCTTATGTGTTGGTGCTCTTCGTATCGTTATTGGTATACAAAACAAAGTAGTATTAGTTGGAGTACACTAGGGTGGGGTTGGTTGGAGTACTCCTATGGGGTAGTGTTTTTACTTCCTCAAGGGCTGGTGGTTGTAGCACTTGATATGAGTTAGATTCCAATAAGGTGGCTCCAAGAATGGGTGTGCCAAACAAGGTGTATTGGTCCTATCTTTTGCCCTACAATGGGTGGTAGGAGACCAACACACTTTGGCTGTAATGGTGGGAGATATTATAGGTACCTAGAGTATGACGCAGTAAATTCTTGTACTACATGTTCGGCTTAGTGTGGTAATGGAAGCAGCACAAATGCGGTGCGTTTTGCCGACAAATGCGAAAACGGCAAATACCCACCGGCAAATTGAAACGTTGCCGGCAAATTTCCGGAAATTTTGCCGGAAATTTTGCCGGAAATTTTGCCGGAAATTTTGCCGGAAATTTTGCCGGAAATTTTGCCGGAAATTTTGCCGGAAATTTTGCCGGAAATTTTGCCGGAAATTTTGCCGGAAATTTTGCCGGAAATTTTGCCGGCAAATTTTGCCGGCAAATTTTGCCGGCAAATTTTAAATTTTAAATTTTAAATTTTATTTTATTTTATTTTGGCGATTTTTAAGCATCATAATCGATATTTTGATAGATCTGCAAAATTCCATCGTTTTTCAAATTTATTAGGAGGGTTTCAATTGTATAAATTGCTTCAAATATACTTATAAATTTTTACAATTAAAATGATATTTTAGATTTTGACTTTTTATTTGCTTGATCTATCATTTTTTATTAAAAATTGTAAAGTAGTGAAATTTCTGTACACAATTCTACGATCAATTTTTCTTATGCATGTCTAATGCTCACACCATTTGAATTTAGATTTGTCGAGAGACTCCTATACAAAGGCTTGTTGTTGTTGATATGCACTAAATCATCCATCTACAGGCAAGTGTGTTACAACATTTTGAAAGATAATAATTTGAAGTTGTTTCTCTAAGGGTATTAAATTGCACATTTGTATCAACTCTTATATTTGTCTTTTGTTGTTACACATAGTCACTTTAAATTATTTTCTCATGTTATGGTAATTTGACTAAATGAAATAGTCAAAGTTGTTAGGTCCACAATGGTGGTTCTAATCACATTGTTTCTTGTGGCTCATCATTTTAGAGCCCATGGATTGCATGTGATGAAGCGTTTAGAAGGTTTGGGTTTCTTCATTCTAATGCTTGAGTTGTGTGGAGGGCTCACTGATGTGGCTAAGATGTTGGTTTTCTTGGCCATTTTTAAGTAAATGCATTCTAATTTTCAGCCATAATATAATAATAGATATATTGTTGGTTGCTTTACAACCTGGAGTTTTCCATGGAAAATCATCAAAAGTGTATTTTAAAATATTTCTATGTATATTTTTTATCATTATTTATCTAATATTGTTTTTATCTTTAACACCAAGCCATTGAGAAACACTCATAAAATCAATGTGTCTCATTGAAAATATAGTAGTAAATTGTAGCATGAGCTAAAGTGTTGCTTAATTCATAGTGAATACCATGATCATCATCAAAGTATGTCCAAAAACCATAACTCATGTTCATCTATGATTTTTCTTCTAATAAGTTAATTTAATTAAAAAAGGAAGTTAGTACATATTTATTTCCTTTTGAGACTCATGCATCTAATAATTATTGATAATTAAATTAAAAATTTAGAAGCCCTATTCCAAACTAGACACATTATGAGTAATTATAATTAATATAATGTTATCATTATAATATTATTATACTATTAAGAATATTATGATACTATTAATATTTATACCATTACACATTAATTACATCATTTAACTATATTTTTTATAGGTTGTAATACTATTATTTTTTTATAACATAATTATATATTTATTATTCTTATTAATTGCTATATTTTTCTTTTCTAGATTTTTTAAAAGGCCTTTCTGACTTTTCATCCACTATTAATTTGGTTTTTTTCTTCCTTCCTATACTCACCAAGATGAACTCAACTTTGAACTTAAACATTGACAATAATTCCTCAAATTGTGCACTTTAACCTTGAATAGAAAATGACACCACGGCAAGTCTTATTTTCAAGCATTTTTTGATTAAAAAAAATTACACTTATGGAGCTATATTTAGAGATATCTAAGGGAAACCCGCTAAAAATAGGAGAAACAACTCATTCTACCGCAGATTCTAAGATAGATGCTGTTATTTGAAAAAAAATATAACCTCATTAGATGTCTTTGTCCGCTTCAAGTGTATTATCTCATTAATTGGTGTAGAAAAAGCTCTCATCGTGAATCTAGGGTCCTCTAAATTGGCGATTGGAGAAGTTTTCTCCATGTAAGTTTGGAATTTGATGTTCTATGGATTTTTTTTTGGGATTTTATTGTAAAACAAAAATTTTGAAACGTCAAAAGTGATGGGGAAAAAACTGAAACTCGTAAAATTGATGTCTAAGTTGCCCATCATAAATTTTAATGAGTGGTTTACATGTAGAGGTTGAGTTAATCTACTTTTCTTAGTTGTAGCCCTCATTTCTTATCACCATTCCTTGATCAATTTTATGTTATAAATTATTTTTACACATACACTAGAGAGGATAAAGAGAAATATTGAAGTGATTCCATTCTCTAGTTAACATTGTTGTAACGCATTTTTTTATAAATCATTCACTTTGTTTTCAATGGTTAGTATAGTCTTGAAATGTGCCTTATTATTCTCTCATCAAAAATAGGAGTTCTATTTATATGTGTAAATTCGGTAATAATAATGATGTTACCCTTCTATCCACCATCTCTCCCTCATAACAACCTCTTCACCATTCCTAAGTGAAACTTTCACTTATGAAATTAATTATTATCATGTTTGGTATCTAATGTGAGTATTCTTCTTAATCACTATATAGGTTATAAGATGTAATGGTGGGAACATAATATTATCTTTTATATTTGTGAATTATCTTGTGGCATTTCGCTGTTATTCAATTTATGGGACTTAGTTGCTTGTGGTCCAAAGAAGATAAGAGTTTAATTTATGGGATTTAACAATTTGTTATCGAAAGTATCTAAGATAATATTTTATCATTATAAATTAGATAAAAAGGATGTGTACTTCTATGGAATGTTTATTGGATTTGTAGGAGAATATTACGAGATGATCTAAATAGTTTAAGGCATTAACAATTTGAAAATACATTTTTAGAGTCCATCATCAAGTAAAAAAATAGATTTTCTATCGTTTTCAACTTTGTCAATTATAAATGAGAATTCAACATAAATTTTAGTACTGAGCTTTCTTATATGTTTTGGAAGAGGCATCCTTAACCCTATTTCATTCTTAGAGGTTTAGAATGGTACTTAGAGCTTTTACATCAATATCAATGTATATGAAATAAACAATTGTGATAGTTGTATAGCATCATAGTCCCCTCCTCCATGTGGGGTCCGTGTTTTATCACAGTTTGAAAATTATTTGTTTCCAAAATCGTTTATGCAATTTTTAATTATTATCGCTGTGCACATGCTTATGTCGCACCTCCAGACTCCACATAATGAAAGCTACCTCTCCACCTCCTCACAATTAAATCCACCGACACCGCACCCACGTTGAAAGCTTCCTCCACACCTCTAGCGAAACATGATAGCTCACAATCCAAGAAAAGCATAATCGTGATAAACTAGGATCTTTTACAAAAGGCATTGATGGGTGGTGGAAAATCTCCACATTAGGCTTTTGATAAGTGATGTTGTTTTCACACATTTAATTTATTAGGTATGGACTCACCGTGAACTTAAGAAATTTCACGTCAATATCATTTCTTTTTCATATGAAAATGAATTAAGGGGAGTTTTTGTGATCTTCATAGGAATTTTGGCTAATTTTCAAAGATTTCGCTTAAGTAATAACAATTTTGAGAGTCCTTTGACTTCGTGGTTTGAATTCCCTCTCGCCTCCACACACTTCTTCCATACATCTTTGTTCCATATGTTAGCGTTGGAATCAGCCTAATCGGGGCTCAAGTGCCTCACCACAACACATCCTAAACTCTAAGGAAATTTAATGATTTGGTTTATAAGATTGGTAGGTGGTTTAAACTCCCAGTCAATGAAAAGAGATTTCGGTCAAATCCACTGTTCTACTAATGAGGGTATTGGGCCTGATGTGGTAGCAAAAGAGTGAGTTTGTAGCTTATGAGGGGAAGAGAATGTGAAATGGAAGAAGAAACAATGGGTCTGCAAGGCAGAAATCCACTGCTTTTGTTAGAAAATAACACAAGTAGAAATTTTTCAATATTTAAACAAGAGAAAGCTATTTCTAGACTTACAATATTCTCACTGAAATATCATGGAAGATAATTGTTATAAGTGATGCTCTTTACACTGTCTCATGTATATTTCATCAAGAAAGCTCACTGTGTGAGACTAATAAAAATTGATAAAACACATGAACATGTCAAGGGATTGATAAAAACACAAAACAACATGAGGGATTGCAAATTGCCACTGAATATAATAAGATATGGAAACACAAGTGAAAATTAACAATACACACACCAGAGTGATAATAAGTCCTCAGACGTTTCTTTCAATTTAATTCACTAAAAAGAGTAGTGATCATATGAGCCAATATTCTAAAACCACGAACCTTTTTTACATAGAATTTTGTCACATATATACAAAAATATAAAACTATCATCTCCATAAAAGGAGTAAACCTGTTCCCAAAATTTGTTACGATCTCGTGCAAGAGATGAGGCTTATCCTAAAAATTTAATACAAAGTGCTATAACATAATCAAAATAAACAGCATCAAGGCTAACAATTCAAAGTGGTTGTATGATGTGGCAGTCTATGGGAAGACTCCTCTTCTGTTCTAGTGCAACCAACTCCACAAAAAGTGTAAACAACAGTGAAAGTGACATGTGACTGTTCTTTGAATGTTGCATGATTCCTTGTGGAAACGTGTTGGTGCTGAGAGTAATCGTAGAAATCTATTTCAAAGAAACTCTGCCGCTGTTCCTTTCCTTTGGTTTCTTGGTTTTCGTGATAGGGTCTCGAATTAAACATGGAAATAGTGTTGGAGTGGAATAACCCATATAGATAGCTTCCAAACAAAAGGACCGGGCATGTGAAAGATATGAGAAGGATACACGTTGTATTGTGGGCCAGCGGGAGAAATAAAAGAGGAGCGAGAAATATGGAGGTGAAATAGGTTATGGAGGCCGATTGAAAGAGATAGCGGGGTTTCATTTTATTATTGGGAGAGATTATTAAATAAATGATGAGTGGGAGGAGAAAACATTTTATAGATATATCGCAATCGCAGATCGGGGTTGGAAAATTTTAAGCATAAGACACAAGCGGGAGGGAATGCAATTTGCGATGGGGGTGATGGTGTGGAAAGGAGGTTTGGATCGAGGGGGGTGAAAAATTCAGAGAGGATGACATGTAGTAGGAGGAGCGACGGAGAAAATAAATTTTCGGACCCGCCCCACAGTGTTAAAATTAGAATGGAGAAGGGGGGCTGAAAAGGCATGAGAACCATGGATCAAAGGGTGGGGAAGATCATGAAGTGTAACGGCCGGTGGAAATCGAAATCTAATTTTGGCATTTATAATGGATTCCTGAGTGCATATCCCCTGGAGCTTGCAAATTGTGATATGCGATTGGGTCCCACCAATATCACACATCGCACTTCGGCGTTTATAACATGATCCCGAGTGCCTATCCTCCAGAGCTTGTGATGTGATATGGGGAAAGGGTGACGTGGAAGGGAAAGGTGGGTCCCTTTAGTATCGCATCAGAAGATTTTTGGAGTGGAAAATGAATGTGGCGAGGATTATTGTGGTATGCGATTAGCGATGATGACATGGCAGGAAAGGGTCCCACTCAATATCAAAATCGGGGAAATGAGGAAGCAGAAGTGAATGCGGTAAGTGAAATTTGCGAAGATGCGATGCGAAAAGGTAGGTGGGGCCCATTAAACGAATTTTAAAAGCGGGTAAGTGAAAACTTCGTTAAGTCAATGAATATGGTAAAATTTGTCCGAATCATAATATAAAGGATTTTTCTAAAACATTTCGAATGTTATGAAATAGATGAAAAAGAAATGATGGGTCCCAACAATATCGCATATCAGAAAGTTTGTAGGATTCGAAAATGGTTACATGTATAAGGTTTGAATATCCGATAGAAGGTAAGGTAAACATGTATAATATGATATGGCTGTTAGTGGGTGTGCAAAGCTACTTTTTAACTATAAAAATTGAATTTTAATAGTTAAACAGGGGTTTTGAAAGAAATGAAACGATGGACTTTGGGTTTTTTTGGAAAAATGAAAGGTAAAAGAGGGAAAATGAAATGAATGAAGGTAGAAATGAAATTTACACTTTGACAGCGACACTTTCATCTTACAACCGAACTGAAAAGGAAGATTGATTCCTTGGAGAATGATGAACGGACTTTGAAAATATTTGAAAAAGTTGCAGTACTAAGAGTGGCTCCTATTGGGGATGAAATCCTCCTTGTGAGGCTTCAAGGACTATAGAATCAGTGCCTTAAAAACTCTTTAAACTTAGAAGACTTCTTGGAAATTATGAATAGAACTGAGCATTGACCGACTGGACTCAAAACTGACCATAGATACTGACACAAACACCATTGGCCATGGAGTTTTATTGACACATCACATCGGATATTTACAATGGAATGACTCAACTAACTTACTAAACAAATAAATTTTTAAGAAAATTACCATTAACTAGGCCTCCAATCAGTTGATCATCATCCAGATGTTTGAGCAGAAAAGTATTGTTTTCCAAAACTTCAACAATTCTAAATGGCCCAAACCATAGATTGTCAAACTTACCATGATTTCCATGGTCTTTTCTCCTAACATCCCAACACAGTACCAAATCATTCTCTTGAAATAATTTCTGATTTTCTCTTTTGTCAAAAACAGATTTGACTTTAGTTTGATACTTATGTACTTTATCCATCAATGATTCTCTGATTTGGTGTGCCTCTATCAACTGCATCATTCTCCTTTGGATTGGATTTTCGTCATCAACTTCATCTTGCAGGAAATTCATCACAGGAAGAGATAATTTCAAAGGCATTACAACATCAGTACCATATACAAGCTGAAAGGGAGACATTCCAATTGATTTTTTACCACTTGCCCCATCTTCCCAAAGAGCATGTACCACCTGAGTGTCCCAATTTCTCTTATTTTCAGGCAACATTTTCTTAATGATCCTCACCAAAAATTTATTGGATGACTCGGCTAATCCATTACCTTAAGGGTAATAAGGCGTGGAATGATTCAATTCAATTCCGTATTTTTGACAAAAGATGTACATCTTAGTAGACTTAAATGCCATTGCATTATCAGTTACTAATTTCTGTGGACAACCAAATCTGGACATAATATTTTCCAACGGAAATTTAATAATTACCGTATCAGTAGCATTTCTGGTTGGTAAAACTTCAATGCATTTAGTAAAATAGTCTGTAGCTGTGAGAATCCATCTATGATGTACTAATGAAGGTGGATGAATTTCACTGATGAAGTCTAAACCCCATTGTTGGAAAGGAACATCCACTGAAATAGGAATAAGAGGTAATGGTAGCATTTTCTATTTACCAACATATTTATGACATTCGACATAGCTCGTGACTTTGGCAAAAACATCAGAGAAAAGAGTTGGCCAATAATAGCCAGCTCTTAAAATTTTGTTTGTAGTGGATTTCCAATAAAAATTCCCTCCACAAACTCCTGCATGTATCTCTATCATAATATCTTGGGATTCAAATTTATCTAGACATCTTAATAAGACTCCAACATGGTCTTTCCAGTAAATATGGTCTTCCAAAATGCAATACTTCACAACTCTCAATTTGAAAGCTCTCCTTTTTGACTTCTCCATTTCAGGGGGACAATTGAAATTTAACAAAAAATACACTATATCCTTGTACCAATTTGAATGAAATATTTCAGGATAATTGGAAATACCTTCTCCATCTTCTCTTTCAACTATCTCTACATTCAAATTTAAAGCCTTGCAGTTAGATTTCGCCATCAAGCGAGCCAAGCCTTGACCTTTTATCAATTTAGTTGGTCTGATCTCAATATCAAATTCTATAATTTTGGTCAATCATCGTCCTCCCCTGCCATCTATATCTAGCCACAACAATGCATATTTAACAGTAATATTGGCACAAAAGCAACAATTTTTGAATGTATCACATAAAATCGAAAAGACTTCAAAACATTAACTAGTTCATATGCTTGTCTTTCAGTCAGGATGTATTTTAATTCAACATCTCTTAAAGCATGACTGAAAAATGAGATAGGATTCTCTAAACCTTATTTGTTCTTCTGTAACAAGACAACTGCATTTGTCTCTTCTAAAGCATATGAAAAAATCAGAAAATATTTTTCAAAATCAGGACTAATCAAAACTGGAGCTTTAGTCAAGGTAGTCTTGATTGCTGAAAAAGAATTCTTCACTTCATCTCGCCATTTAAATTCTGCATATTTTTTTAGCAAGACATTTATGTGTTTGATCAGCTCTGCAAATTTTGGAACAAAGCGCCTCAAAAAATTGATTTTCCCTAAAAATGAATGTGATTCTTTTTATTTCTTGGCAAACCAATCTTCTGAATAGCTTCTACTCTTCCCGAATCAATACAGATACCATTTTTTGTTACAATATGTCCCAATAATTTCCCTTCTTGGACAACAAAGGATGAATTTTTTGGGTTCAAGGACAAACCAAAATTTTTGCTTTTGTCAAAAACTTGTTTCAAATGTTTCAAGTGGTCTTCATCATATTTTTAATAGACTGTGATGTCATCCAAATAGATGACTACAAATCTACCTTTTTCTCCCGCAAAGGCTATATCCATTGTCCGTTGAAAATTTGCGCCTGCATTCATCAGACCAAATGGAATTTTTTTGTACATGAATGTACCCCATGGTGTGGTAAATGTTGTCTTTTCTATGTCTTGTCTATCAAATAAAATCTGATTATAGCTTGAAAAGCCATCAATCATTGAAAATATTTTGGATCCTACAACCTTCTACAAAATATAATCCATCTTGGGCAGTGGATAGTTATCTTTTAATGAACACCGGTTCAAGTTGCGAAAATCGACACAAATTATTATATCTCCCTTCTTTTTCCGAACCAGGACTATATTATCTACCCAGTTAGAAAATGTCAAAGGCATAATTATCTGTTCTTCCCATAATTTTCTGATTTCTTTCTCAATGATTAGGAGCAGCATGGGATTGATATGTCTGATTTTTTGTACTACAGGTTTTGCATCTGTTTTCAAAGGAATCTTGTACTCCATTATGATTTTATCATAAGTTTTCAGCTCACTATAAGACCATGCAAAAATATCAGCAAATTATTTTAGTAGCTTGATATATTTTGTTCTGGTTTCAAGAGAAAGGAATTTGGACACTTTGACTAGTTTTGGCTGATCTTCTGTGCCAATGTTACATTCCATTGTACTCTCTCCATCAACTTTACTTTCAGGCTTGAGAAAAACATCATTATTATCAAATAATCTTTCTAAAGGGACTAAGCCTTTAGGAATATAGTTAGTTTTCAGATCTATAATGTTCTTCCCAGCCATGTTTTTCTTAAAAGGCTTGCTATTTGATTTTCAACAATGTCATGCTCATCATCAATTTGTATATATGCAAACTCTTCAACACACTCTAAAAATTTCTGAATTTCCTTGTCATCCTCAAATACTTACCAGTATTTGATGTTATCAAGAATTGAAGTTATGTTTTTGATTTGAACATCATAGGCTGCCTTGACATCTAGAGGGGCTTTGAAATTACTAGTAGAAATAGCTAGTGAATCAGCCATTTGATTTTCCTCTCTAGTGACAAAATTTATATTAAATGCTGAAAAATAATGCTCAATCAAGTCCTAGACTTTATTCTTATAATTTTTCAACTTGGAATTTTTCACTTGGTAGTTGTTTCTCACTTGCTTTATCAACAAATCTGAATCACCAAAAGCAATTAGATGCTCTGCTCCCAAATCTTTCGCTGTCTTCATACCCAACACAAGTGCCTCATATTCAACAGTGTTGTTAGTAGTAGAAAATTGCAGTTTATATGATATAGTTACCCTTTGCTGAGTGGGAGAAAAGAGGACTACAACGGCTCCTGATCCTTCTCTTAATGAGGCTCCATCAAAGTACGATTTCCAGGTCTGTCCTCCCTCTAAATGCTGCTCATTTGTACCTTGAAAGTGCTATTTTTCAGTTATTTTAGGCTAGAAATTGTTATCATCAGCAGCAAGGTATAGTATTGATGACCCCAATTCCTTTTATTCAACATATATGGGATGGTTTGAAGGATTATGCTGATCACTAATGATGTAGGCCATTTGGGTTTCCCTATACAACCTTTTTAATTCCCCTCCAAACACTGGGATTGTGGCATATGACATGTCCATCTGAAGAGTGCCTCCCAATTTTTTAGACTAAGATCTGGAAAGCAGCATCCCGAATCTAGAAGGTATGTCTGCAAATACAATGTCCATCTCTAAGCTCTTCATAGGAATTTGGGTAAGGGAAAAAACCAAGTCCTTGATCACTCCTAGACACTTGAATTTTTTGGAATCAAAGGTGTATAGGTCATGGTATTGCTTGGTGATCTCTAATCCTAATTCATCCATGACCTTATTTGGCATCAAATTATGAGAATCTCCAGAATCTAGTAAACAATTACACAACAATTTTTCATGTATATTGAGTGACAGGTAGAAAGGTGGTGAGTTGTCATCATTTTGGTCTTGGACATGACAACCTAGATAAATAGTGGGATGCTCATCCTCAAGGTTGACTGAATCAGGAGTGAGGGGTGGCTGTAGCAGACTTTTAAAAGACTCTTTATATGCTGTATTTTTCAACAATTCTAGAAGTGGGACCAGAATTTTGATTTTATTCAATTCAGATTTGAAATTGAAATAAATTGGAACTAATTCCTTATTTTATGCAGTGATTTTGACAATTGGGGTAGAATTTTGAGGTGGAGGAACCTCATTGACCTTGGCCTTCTGTTTAGCAGCTTGTTTATCTGAATCTGGCTTTTGTTGAGGTTGCTGAACATGACCTTTGGACCTCAAAGAATAGTTTCTGTTTTGAACTTCTTGCTATTTTTTATCATTTTGTGCATAAATTTGGGCATTCTCATCATCCAAAAACAAATAAATCCTTGACTGGTCTTCATATTCTTGAAAAGTAAAACATTTTGACTGTGAGGTTTCTCCCACAAAGTTTATTTCTTCATTTTCTGGATGGTCTTCTTCAACAAAATTATTCAAAGGAGGTTGAACATTTTGATCATCAACATTCCTCCTTGGGCGTTGTAGGATTTTTTTAGGTTGAAAAGGCCTCCTGAAGGGAGCCTGATTTCTATTGGCCTGATTTTGATTGGCTCCAGCAGTAGGTTTGTTTTAAAACTCTAATTTTTTCATCTTAGAAGCAAGTTCCTTGATCAAATTGGACATTTCATCAATCTTTTCTTCTACTGTAAGAGATTTAAAGAAAGAATGTTTTTATTCTTTCATTTTATTTTTGTCTTTTGCTACTTTCTCTTCCTCCATTTTCAATTTATTAGATGCCATAAGATTAGACTGCACTCCGATTGCAGCTTCTTGCATATCCATCATTGTTTGTGCTTTCTCAGCTCTCAACCATAAAGCAAACTCAGAATCTAGAGCATTTGCAAAATTTATCATAGTTGTAGTCTTAATAGGCTTAATTTCTTCAGGATTTTTTTTGATAAATATTATTAAACCTCTTGGTAAAATCAACCAATGACTCATCTAAATTATTTTTTAGAGCTCCAAATTTGGTAAGGCAGTACACATATTCTTTCCTATCACCCCATTGCTTCAAAAATTCTTCCTCCAATTCATCAATTCATGTTATTGAGTTTGGTGGCAAAATTCTAAACCATTTACAAGCTTCTCCATCCAGACTTTGAACGAAGAGTCTTGACCAGATATCTTCATGCTCAATGTTATGGTTGTCAGCATAAATATAGAAATCAACTAAGTGTTCCTCAGCAGAAACTCATTCTCCCTCCCCAGTTTATTTTGGAAGATAATTCAAGTAATCTCCTTGAGCAAATGGATTCAAGGGTTGAGGGAGAACAAGTGGCGCAGATCTTGCAACCACTATCTTATGCATCCTTGTGAGGCCAGGATGAGCCATGGCTTGCTGGTGTACAACTGATAGATGACTGGTTGATGTAGCTGTTTGTGAACTAGGAATTACAACCCGTGGAATTTGAATCTGACTTGAGACATCATAAAATTGGAATTATCGGGCTGATTCTTCAAGTTTTGGGGCTGAAAATAGTGGATTTTCAAAGAGATGAACAAAGGAGGTTTTGAATTCACCTTCTATAGAAGAATCAGATTCAAATGTTGTCTGTTGAGGAGATGAGGTAAATTCAAATTTATTTTGCTGAGCTAGGAAGTCAGATAAGTTAAAAGTGAGGCCTTCAGAAACATTCCCTTCTGGTTGATGAGAAGAGGATGAACCATCAGCTGGATTTTGAGACAAAGGAAAATACTCTTGCTGAGGGGTAATAAGAGACTGGTATTCAGGATGAGTTTGAAGGAAATTTAAAATAGTCTTAAATTCTTCTTTAGTAAAAAAATCCCTATCAAGAAAAGCTGCAATAGCCAATACTTGCTCTAACTCTCGTTCTGTCAGCACAAAGTCTTCTAATTCTTTATTAATACTTTAAAACTCTATTTTTTCCTCTTTGAATAGAACAATAATTATCTCAGATTTACTAGGTGATGAGTGAGAACAATTTTCAGCTAAGCCTAGGTTAACAACATCTACTTTATTTTCCAGGATAGTTTCAACTTGAGATTTTTTAGCAGAATATTTTTAAACTAAAACTTCTTTTGATTCTAAAGTAGATAAAGGTACCTTTTTCTTTGGAACGTACTTTTTGTGTACCTTCTTCACTGACTGAAATTTGGACTCAATCGATCTCAGTTTTCCTTTTGCATCTTTAATGATCTTCTTTGGGTCAACAACTGGAGTCACAGTAGGTGATCTCTCATTCCTCCTTGTAGAAGGAGGTCTTGAAACCCCTCTTCCTCTTTGTGGAGTCACCAGGTGAAATAATTTGCAGTCTTCTTCATGTCACCAATTCTTGTTCACCATCAAGAATTGTTTATTAGCAATTCAAAAAAAGAGACTCAAGAATTGTTTATCAGCAATTCAAAACAATAGAATCGGGAGAATACTTCATTTCAAGGCCTTCGTTTCCGGCTAGATGCACCAAAATATTTTAGAGCTAGAATCAACACTTGGAATACTTCAAGCACCTGACTAGACACATCCTAAACTCTAAGGAAATTTAATGATTTGGTTTATAATATTGGTAGGTGGTTTAAACTCCCATTCACTGAAAATAGATTTCAGTCAAATCCACTGTTCTACTAATGAGGGTATTGGGTCTGATGTGGTAGAAAAAGAGGGAGTTTGTAGCCTATGAGGGGAAGAGAATGTGAAATGGAAGAAGAAACAGTGGGTCTGGAAGGAAAAAATCCACTGCTTTTGGTATAAAATAACATAAGTAGAAATTTGTCAATATTTCAACAAGAGAAAGCTATTTCTATACTTACAATATTCTCACTTAAATATCATGGAAGATAACTGTTATAAGTGATTCTCTTTACAATGTCATCATGTATATTTCATCAAGAAAGCTCATTGTGTGAGACTAATAAAAATTGATAAAACACATGAACTTGTCAAGAGATTGATAAAATCACATAACAACATGAGGGATTGCAAACTGCCACTGAAGATAATAAGATATGGAAACACAAGTGAAAATTAACAATACACACACCAGTTTGATAAAAAGTCCTCGGAAGTTTCTTTCAATTTTATTCACTGAAAAGAGTACTGTTCATATGAGCCAAGATTCTAAAACCACGAACCTTTTTTACATATAAATTTGTCACATATATACAAAAATATAAAACTGTCATCTCCAAAAAAGGAGTAAACATGTTCCCAAAAGTTATAACGATATTGTGTAAGAGATGAGGCTTATCCTAAAACTTTAATACAAAGTGCTATGATATAATCAAAATAAACAACATCAAGGCTAACAAAGTGGTTGTATGATGTGGCAGTCTATGGGAAGACTGCTCTTCTGTTTTGGTGCAACCAACTCCACAAAAAGTGTAAACAATAGTGAAAGTGACATGTGATTGTTCTTTGAATGTTGCATGATGCCTTGTGGAAACATGCTGGTGCTGAGAGTAATGGTAGAAATTTGTTTCAGAGAAACTCTACTGCTATTCCTTTCCTTTGGTTTCTTGTTTGTCGGGATAGGGTCTCGAATTAAACATGGAAATAGTGTCGGAGTGGAAAAACCCATATAGGTAGGTTTCAAACAAAAGGACTGGGCATGTGAAAGATATGAGAAGGAGGCACGTTGAATTGTGGTCTAGCAGGAGAAATAAAAGAGGAGCGGGAAATATGGAGGTTAAAAATGTTATGGAGGCAGAATGAAAGAGATAGTGGGGTTTCATTTTATAAGCAGGAGATATTATTAAATAAATGATGAGTGGGAGGAGAAAACCTTTTATACATATATCGCAATCGAAGATCGGGGTTGGAAATGTTTAAGCATAAGACACAAGCGAGAGGGAATGTGATTTACATTGGGGGTGATGATGTGGCAAGGAGGTTTGGACTGAGGGGGGTGCGAAATGCGGAGAGGAGGACACGTAGCAGGAGGTGCGACGGAGAAAGCAGCTTTTCAGATCCCCCCTTGCAGTGTTAAAATTAGAATGGAGAAGGGGGGCTGAAAAGGCATGAGAACCATGGATCAAAGGGCGGGGAGGATCACGAAGTGTATCAGACGGTGGAAATCACAATCGCATTTATGTGTTTATAACGGTTTCCTGAGCATCTATCCCCCTAAGCTTGCGAATTTCGATTGGGTCCCACCAATATCACACATCGCACTTTGAAATTTATAACATGATCCAGAGTGCCTATCCTCTAGAGCTTGCGATGTACGATGGGGAAAGGGTGACGTGGCAAGGAAAGGTGGGTCCCTTTAGTATTGCATCATAAGATTTTTTGGAGTGGCAAATGAATGTGGCGAGGATTGTTGTGATATGCGATTAACGACGATGACGTGGCAGGAAAGGGTCCCACTTAATATAGCAATCGGGGAAATGAGGAAGAAGATGTGAATGCAATAAGTGAACTTTGCGAAAATGCGATGCGAAAAGGTAGGTGGGGCCCATTAAATGGATTTTAAAAGCCGATAAGTGAAAACTTTGTTAAGTCAATGAATATGGTAAAATTTGTCCGAATCATAATATAAAGGATTTTTCTAAAACATTTCAAATGTTATAAAAGAGATAAAAAAGTAATAATGGGTCCTAGCAATATCACATATCATAAATTTTGTAGGATTCAAAAATGGTTACATGTATAAGGTTTGAATATGTGATAGAAGGTAATGGTAAAAAGGGTATAATATGATATGGTTGTTAGTGGGTGTGCGGAGTTGCTTTTTAACTACAAAAATTGAATTTTAATAGTTAAAAAGGGGTTTTGAAGGAAATGAAACACTGGACTTTGGTTTTTTTTGGAAAAATGAAAGGTAAAAGAGGGAAAATGAAATGAATGAAGGTAGTAATGAAATTTTCTCACCACTACACTTTGACAGAAATACTTTCATCTTACAACTGAACTAAAAAGGCAGATTGATTCCTTGGAGTATGATGACCAGAATTTGAAAATATTGCAGTGCTAACACCACCCATGATACATACAATAGTCTTGGCTATTCTCCAAATGTCTTGATTAAATAATGCAGTATGCCCTTTACAATGATTGAGGATTTATTGGACCCCTCCTTTTTCTTTGGTTGTGGCCTCTAGTGTCAATGCCACTAGATTTGTTCCTTTTTTTTGGTATTCTCACTCTTGGTTTCATTTCTTCTCATGTATTTGTCCTTGTCCTCTCCTAGTCTAGTTGCTTAGCTTCGTGAAGCTTCACTAGTTACTTAGTTTTTAACATATTAAGCAAAATTCAAGCAGTTGGAAATGCTATTTTTCTTATATTTCCCTTTGATGAATTGGTTATAAGAAGTTGAAACATATCCTCTATCATTTTCCATGATAAAAGTGAGGAGGAAGGCAACTAGTCAGTTACTAGTGACATTTACACCCTCCATAGAGAAGACAGAGGACTTGGGCTAATTAACAACCATGCTCCAAGGACAGTTTTAGCGACTAAATTACTTGCAAGGACAAATGATGTAGAAAATCATTATGAGGTAGTTGTCAAGCATAGGCTAGAAACAACTTCACATATACACAACATCCAAGTCCCTAATGATTTATGATTTAATCATAGGTGCAAATTCCTTTAATTTTCCTAGATGAACAATTCTCAAAACAATTTGGAATCATTGCAAGTAATATTTTATGAGCTTGACTAGGAGTTAAGGATTTTTAAGAGTGTTCTTACACAAAGACACCAAGTGGGCCACATTTCTAGGTGTGCAAGAAAAAAACTATCAAATAAAGGCTTCAGGTGTGAAGCAATTTACATTCAAGCTTGAAAAACCATAGGTCAATTAGCCACTTCTAAATTCCTAATGCCTCTTGATTGTATAATGAATATTGATGTTGTAGATAAATTTATTTTATCTACAACATCAGTCATTATGACATAATAGAGTGGGAACATCACTCTACAAAATCTAACATGGTTAGGATTTAGAATCTTCTCTTGCAAAGCAATCGGGGGCCTCTTTTCTAATGCCTCATTAAAAGTGTATTATATGTGTATTTTATCTATTATTGTACTTTATTCAACTTAACTTGTGACTTTTAAGGGTGACTTGGTCTAAATTGATCACTCATCTAAAAATCTATTTTATAGTCATGTACCTAAGAAACTTGATCAAAGATGATTGTGTTCCACTAATTTCATACTACTCTGTATCTAAATACAATCTTGAGTGGGAAGCATGTGTACAATTCAACAATCTCCTCTTATGTTTTGCATGCTTCCTCCCTTGTTACCGGACTTGTATCCGAGTATTTTTCATTGTTGTCACAGTGTTCATATCAATTGGTATCAAATCCTAAATGATAGGGCTCTTTCATAATACCCAGTGGTTCAGGTAATTTATATGCACATCCACACTTTATTTCCCTGTTTTTAAAATACAATTATGTGCACCATTCTTCAAGTTTCCCATAATCATGATCTATGTTTATTGACATCTTTGTGTACCAAAAGTATACTGCAAGTATACCAACAATCATGAGGAATATATATATATATATATATAAATTCCTCATGACTGTTGGTATATAATCCCCATCACTCACCAGGATTACTTGGAAAATCTAGAAAGATATACCAACAAAAACTATCAAGTATTTGAATTTTGTATTTTGGGAATTCCCTTTGGTATTCATATCTTTAACTTAAACAATAATGGTGGATGTTGAATAGATTTCATAGTAACCTTCATAATTGGATGTATAGGAATCTACCAATAGGCAATAATATAACTATCTTCAAGGGAATTTCACTTACTTGTATGGGAGTATTTGGCATTGTTAATATCGTGTCCATATCAAGAAGAATGCCCATTTGCTGCATTTCTATATGTTCTTGCAACTAATGATGTTCTTGGATCTACAATCTAGTTTTGTATCTTAGATCTATTGGATTAGATATGCTTCTAATTTTATCGAAGTGGCCATTCTTCTCCAACATTGTATCAACACTAATGTACTTAACAATTCCATGGACGTATTTGTGGTCATTTGTTGCACATTAATAAACTTATCTTATCCCATTATCTTATCTATAGACCTTCTACACATTTGACAATACCCTCTTCTACTTGCATACTTGCTCCTTTTCTTGCTTGCTTGCTTGTATTTGTGTATTTCAAATTGTTGAGTTCATATTAGATAGGAATGCCCACTTACCACATTTTTATCTGTTCTACTTCTTACAGGAAAGGAAAATATTTATACATTGCATAGCTACATGGAAAAGCAAAGGTATCTTTCTTCCTAGACAAACAATTACTGAATTTCTTCTTTGTTGATGACTTAAATACTTTGGAATTTTACTTGGAAGTCAGTAACCAATAGATTGTATCTTTCTTCCTAGACAAGCAATTACTGAATTTATGCTTTGTTGATGACTTAAATACTTTGGAATTTTACTTGGAATTCAGTAACCAATAGATTGCACTATGCAATGTCTAGACATTTCAATTAAATTTTGCAATAAACACTTAATACATGATATTTGCACCCTTTAGAGATATAAGGGTGGACTTGTTTTAAGTGATATCTCTATTCATAGGAAAATTTTGATAACTTCAAAGCTTGTATGAATAATCAAAGCAAAAGCTTCAAAATTGGATGTACAAGTATCTACTCAATAGGATTACTATCTTAGATACCATGGTTTGCAACAAGCTGGAATATATCCTCCCTCAATTTATGTGGGGCAAAGAAAGGAGGAAAGAAAGGCTTCAATTGCTTGCTTAAAAGTTGGGATACTTGCACCCTAAATAGTGATAAGAGAGGACATTGGCTGACTAATATACTCAAGGAACATATTTAGAAAGTACATGGATTGTAAGGCTGATAAAATAAGGATCCACCAAGTCTTTATCTAGGATATTGACTAGATATTGAACATTATAGTTCAGTGCTAAGGCTAGGATGCATCCTTTCTAGAATATGTAGACAATAGAATGTGGGGGATAACGTATGATCTTATTCCAACATTTTACTTTGTATCATTCTTATATTAATGAGTTAATATAGCACACATTTTCAACCAAAAAAAAGACTTCAAATGAGACATGAAATTAATTTATTTCCATGTTTAGAGGTTAGGTCATTAATATGTTTACTATTACATCTATATTTAAGGATGCAAGTTGTGAATACATGGGCCCATGTGATGAACATAGATTATTCATGAGCCTAATTGATCAGATCTCTTCCTCCCAAAATTTTGCATTGAGCCTCTCTTAAGGTCACCTCCTTTGATTTCAAGTTGATAATCTTTTTTTTTTTTTTTTTTTTTTTTTTTTTTTGGTTATGAGATGATTATATTCAACTTGGCTGGAATGCCAGAAATTTGATTACATTGAGGGTGTCTATATTCTGTTGCCCCTCATTGCTGGGATTTGGAATGCTGCTACCCTTTGAGAAATTCCTGCTTGCAGAGATAACTATATATTCAATTTCAGATATTTTCCCTAACTTGAAAATGCAAACAAATTGATTTAGGAGAAAGCAGTAATACATGAAAACAATCAGCTTATGGGATAGGTTCCCATGTTTCTTCTTCGCCTTTTAATTTGGCCCCAATAGGAAGGAGGGCTGCTTTGTTGGCCTCCCTGTCCGCCTCTTTATTATTGTTTCTAAGCACATGATAGTAGTTTAGCTGTAGAAAGAAGTTTTCCAGGCCCTTGATTCTGGCAATCAGTCTTGCAAATTTAAGATCCGAAGCTGGAGAGTTTGAGATCATGGCATTTATTATGATTTGTGAATCTCCAATAATATTAGCTTCCCTTATATTTAAATCCTTGAGGAGCTTAAGCCCTTGAAAGAGAGCTAAAGCTTCCGCTTGGATGCTGGATGAATGGCCAAGTCCCCAAGCATAAGTTTGAATTTTTTCCCCAAATGGATTTACCACAATGCCTCCCGCACCAGCTTTGCCTGGATTGCCCTTTGCTGCCCCATCAAAGAAGAGATAGTGTCTTGATTGAGATGAAATCCACTCTTGAAATTCAGTTTCAGCTTTTCTTAATTGCCAGGCTTTAGGAGGAGGAGCGTTACTCTCTGCTGTTTGGAATTGCAAATCAAGGGATGCCCCCCAGGAAATGTCCTGTTGGCTGAGATTGGAGTCGTCTTTTAAATCAGTCAAGCACTCTTTCAGTTGACATTTAATCTTGATTTCTAAAAACTTTTGATTCTGTTCGGCATTTCTGAAAATTCTTCTGTTTCTTTGAAGCCAGATCTGCCAGCAGATAATCTTTGGGAGGACAGCCCAAGCAAATTTGATGATCCGGTTTTTTGGAGGAGGACCAGGATACTTATACGCCCAGCCAGAGAAAAGATCAGCAGTGGAACAAGGAAGCGAAATGCTGGGATCCAGGTTGTGAATGAGGGAGAACCAAATCTGCTTAGAGAAGCTGCAGTCTAGCATTAAGTGGACAGCGCTCTCTACGTTTTCTTTACATAGAGAACATCTGGAAGGGCCATGGAATCCTTTCCTTTGCAGAATGTCGAACGTAAGAATTTTACCATGGCAAAAAAGCCAAGCAAAGAAATCGATTTTGGGCCATGAGGGTGTACGCCATACACCATGCCAAGGTGTTGGGTTGGGGGGAACGTGTGGTTTCTCGCTCAGTTTAGCATATCCCATGGAGACCACGTAGCCTTTAGCATTCAGCCCCCAACCTCTCGAGTCTATTTTCCTTTTATGCAAGGGCGCCAAACCATGAAGGAGACTAAGCAACATGGTCCATTCGTTAAGAAAATGAGACGGCACAACAAGACATTTCCATCCTGCCCAAACGGAATCATTCCACAGCGAAATGTCCCACAACGTTCGGAGCCCCTCTCCCTCCATCCAGCAGCGCAGCGCTCCAATGGGGGCCCTGTGTTCAATTGGATCCATGTTCATGATTCTGTCTGTCCAGATGTTAATCTTTTTTCCGTTCCCCGGAATCCAAAAGGAGTGCGCATTGACAAGAGGGGCAGCTTTTGCAACCAATTTTAGGAAGGACGAATTCGGCTGATGGATTACTTTGTCCAAACATCTGGATCGAGGACCTCTGAAATATTTTTTCCAGAGAGCCAGCTGAGCCCATCCTGGCTTGGGCGCAAGGATCTTCCAGATGACCTTTGCTGCCATAGCTATATTCTGCTGACACAGATTTTTAAAATTCAGACCACCCTCCCACAGAGGCTTTGAGATGATTTCCCAGTTGATAAGGGGAAGCTTGTTTTCATTTTGTTTGCCACCCTTCCAAAAAAAAATTCTGATGTACTCCTCCATTTTTCTTAAAATTCTTATCGGAGCGAGAAGCACGACAAATTGATAAAGAGGGAGACTAGAGAGCACAGATTTGATAAGGATCGATTTGCCAGCAGGGTTGAGCCAGGAGTATCCCCAGGCTTGAATCCTGTTCTTGAATTTTTCAAGTTGCGGAAGCTAGTCTTTGCTAACAGGCCGTTTATGATACACAGGAAGGCCCAAGTATTTGAAAGAGGTCCAAGAGTAAGAGGCTGCAAAGCCCAAACATCTAGAGATTGCAGAGAGCAACCTGGGCGAGGTGTTCCAGCTATAGATGTGGCATTTGTTTTTGTTTAATACACTGCCTGAGGCCTCGCAGAATTCATCCAGAACTGCTTTGAACTTGGAGGCAGAAGAGAGAGTGGCAGCTCCCAATAACAAAGTGTCATCTGCAAAAAGGGCATGGTTTATGTTTTTAACCCCTCTAGCCACGCACAAGCCGTTGATATCTTGGTTTTGCAGCTTTTTATCTAAAAGGAAGCTGAGGATAGAGGCTTGTATTACAAAGAGCAGAGGTGAAAGAGGGCACCCCTGCCTAAGCCCTCTCGAAGCTTTGAAAAAGTCGGTGGCTCTGCCATTTACTAGAGGAGAAATCCAAGGCTCTGATATGCAAGCCCGGGTCCATTTGATAAAATTTGCTCCAAAACCAAACTTGCTCATAACTTTTAGCAGAAACCTATGATTTACTCGATCAAAAGCATTAGCTAAGTCGAGTTTAAGAACCATACCTTGTTCTTTTCGATGAAGACTTGAGTGGATTGCCTCTTGAACAAGGGTGAAGTTGTCCACAATCTGCCTTCCTTGGATGAAGCCTCCTTGGTTCTCCGGAATTATTTTAGGGAGAATGAGCTTCAGCCTGTTTGCTATTACTTTAGTGATTATCTTGTACCCTGTATTGCATAAGGAGATCGGGTGGAATCTGTTGAAGTTGTTGGCACCCTTCTCCTTGGGGATGAGGGCTAAAAAAGCTGAGTTTGTGCTTCCTCCAATTTTCTGTGCGTTTTGAGATTTTTGGACCATTTTGAGAAGATCCTTTGCTACTATCAGCCAAAAAACTTGAAAGAATCTGGCAGAGAAGCCATCCGGGCCAGGAGCTTTGTCCGGTTTCATGGAGAAGAGGGCATTTTTAACTTCTTCTTTAGTGACTTTAGCCTCAAGGATCTCATTCATGCGAGGGGAGATTGAAGGTGGAACAATGTTGAACAGATCTGAGTAATGGTCCGGATCCGTGTCCTCATTATACAAATTTTGAAAATGGGAAAAGGATGCTTTCTTGATTTCCTCAAATTCCTTGTGGGTTACGTTGTCCTCCTTGATCTTAGCAATAGTGTTGAAACATTTTCTGGCCTGTGCTTGTTTATGGAAGAAAGAGGAGTTCCTGTCCCCTGCTTTGAGCCAGAGATTTCGAGACTTTAGTCTCCAATATTCTTCTTCTGCTAAACAGGCCTTGTGGAAGCTCTGCTGAAGCCGAGCCTCTTGGACTAGAAGCTCTTCTGTGATGCTAGCGTTCTCCATTTGAGATTGATGGAAATCTAGGGAAGCTTTAATGGATTTTCTGTCTGAGGCAGGGTTGCGAAGGGTTTTGGCCCAACGTTTTAGGGCCCCTTTCGCTCTTCTAAGCTTTTCCTCCCAGAAAAAGAAAGGGGATCCTTTGACTGGCTGACTCCAACTGTCCTTGACTAATTGCATGAAATCTGGTTCCTTGACCCAGAGGGGACTAAATCTGAAGGGAATAGGCCCCAGATCAAGATGGGCCAGGAGATCGAGCTTGATGGGCTTGTGATCCGAGGTGCTGTTATTCAGAATACTCATTCTAGGTTCTAACCCAAGCAATAGAAAGGAGCTTTGGATGAAAAACCTATCTAATCTGGAAGCAATATGACCTGGGCCAGCTCTTTTATTAGACCAAGAGTACTTACCAGTGGAGGGTTTGACATCCAGCAAATCCCAGTCCTGCATAAGGTCCTCCGCCCATTCCCTTGCCGGATCTCGAATTGCGCTACCTCCTCTTTTTTCAGACGGGTGAAGAGTGAGGTTGAGATCTCCAGAAATGATAATATTTTCTAGGTTTGCCAAGTCTGCTTGTTGTCTTATAGAATCCCAGCAGTCCTTTTTTTCTCCAACATTGACAGGAGAGTATACATTAAAAAGACAAAAAGTTTCTTTGGATTCTAGATTCTGCATTTTTAGCATCAGCCAATGTGTGTTTGTAACTTCATGTATGGCTGCAAATTTGTTGGCGTTCCAAAGAGTGCCAATCCCCCCCGAGGCTCCCCGGGCTGAGATAGCTTTTGCTTCGCTTCTAAACCAAAGTTTCTTACTTGCATGCAGGAAGGCTGCGTCTTCCAGCTTGGTCTCCTGGATGAGAAGTATGTCTGGAGATTCTGTTCTTATTAAGCTTCTGATGGCTTCTTCCTTAACTTTGCTCCCCATACCTCTGCAGTTCCAGGAGATGACCTTCATTATTTAGGTTTCTGGTGGGCTCCCTTGGAGCCTTGAGATTGATTTTTCGGTATTCTAGGCTTGGAGGCAAGCAACTTTTCCAGTGTAGGCTGGCTGCCCTGTAGCTTGTCTTTGAAGGTCTCCTGCTCTCTTTTTTCCCTGTCAGTTTTGCGTCCTCTTGTGGATCTCCTTACTGGGGTTTGGGACTCTCCTATTTCTCCTTCCTCCTCTGACTCTTCCGTTTCCTGTACTTCTTCTTCATCTTCTAGAGCCATGACTTTGGGGTCTTCAACCCTTGCTTCTTTGGGGGAGCTTGAGGGAATGCCGTTACTTGGAGAGGCTTGTTTTTGGGTCTCGATCTCCTGAGTTGCTTCTGTTTGCTGGCTTAGAAGCACAAACTTGTTTTTTGATACCTTATTGGGAGGGGGGCGCTGGGCGTTGGCCTAAAGAGGGCCTTTCCCATGGGGTCCTCCTGATTTTTGTCCTTTGTGGTTGATCTTTGAACGTTTAACATGATTCCAGCCCTCTTCATTTCCTTTCTCTTGCTCTGCATTAGTTGGACAATTTCTGGCAAAGTGCCCATGAACATGACATTTCCTGCATTTGAATGGCAGCTGCTCATAGTCTAAGATCTGCACATGAGACCAGCTGCCAACCTTGATTTTGATTGCCTCTGGAAGACCCACCTCGAGATCTACTTCAATGCAGATCCTGGCACAGTCATATTGGTCCTTATTATTTGCCCGATCTATGAACTTCCCTAGGGTGTTGCCAATGTGCTTCAGGGAATCCCAGTTCCAGCAATGAACTGGGAGGTTCAGGAGTCGAACCCACACCAGAACAGCCTTGGGGACATCAACGGCTGGATCAAAATCCGGTGTCCATTTGTTCAAGTAAAGACCCTGAGAGCCCATGAAGTACGGCCCGTTTTGGAAGATCAGATCTTTGTCTTCTTTGCATGAGAATTCGAAAAGGAAGTACCCACGTCTGAGAAAGTAAGATGCAACACTTTGCTTGATCATAGGGGCCCAATTCCTGTTGACCCATTGTTCAGTAGTGTTCGGGGAAGGCCAAAGCCCCGTGAATTGGCCAATTAAACCCCGCTCAGCTAAAGACAAAGCAACTTGCATGGGGGTTTCTGGAGGCAGAGAGATCTCAGGAATATCATCAATCTTCTTAACGAATTTAGAGGCTTCGCTCTTTGTCTTCCGGGGCATTCCATCTAGGAGCTGGTTGAAAGCAGCGATACAAGGCGGCAAAGGGGGCTCCTTGGGGGAGCCCTGCGACTCCATAGTCGAGAGGCTGCTGCAGAGCAGCCACGCTGCAAAGAGGTCAGCGTGCTCAGTGGGTCTCAGAGCCGCGCAGAGGAGGGGATCTGGCCTTGGCAGGCCGCCGCAGAGGAGCCACGCAGCGCAGGTTTCAGACCTAGCATGCAGAGCGTTTCAGCTATTTCAAGTTGATAATCTTTAAGGCATAGTCACCTAACCATTCTTTCTTGTAGTAACTCACTGGACTAAGTTTCTATCACCTCTACCTTGCATAGCATATAGAGCATTGATAGCTGATAGAAATAACTTCTTCTATCCCCTATCAAAATAAAAATGTGCAATGTGAAAGCCCTCCACCCCTCACAATGCAGTGAGAACCCTCCTAGGAAAAGTGACGTACCATTTGGTGCCTACTTCAGTGAATTGCACACTATCCTCTCATAGACAGCCCCTCTGGAAGAAAAATATGCTAACATATGGCACATAACACATATCTATTAGGCAGTGGGCCATTATTGAAGAAAACTACACTAGCCTCTGGCCTCCCCCTCTATCTTAGCGCACAGTCTTAAGGCACAATGGGGCCTCCTATCAATCACTGTCAAGTAAAACTACAATAGCATAAGGCGTAGATCACATTCCTAGTGGAAATTCAACAATTGTTGAGCTAAATTGTTTATAAAGCCTAGGCAAAGTGACTTACCATTTGCTACCTACTTTAGTGAATTGCATAATATCCTCTCATAGACAACCCCTTTGGAAGCAAACTACACTAACATAGGGCACATAACACATCTCTAGTAGACAATGGGCCATTATTGAATAAAAATACACTAGCCTCTGGCCTCCCCCTCTATCTCAGCACACTCCATAGTCTTAAGGCACAATGAGGTCTCCTATCAATCATTGTCAAGTAAAACTACAGTAGCATAAGGTGTAGATCACATTCCTAGTGGAAATTCAACAATTTTTGAGCTAAATTGTGTTGTTATAAAGCCTAGGCAAAGTGACTTACCGTTTGCTACCTACTTCAGTGAATTTCATAATATCCTCTCATAGACAGGCCCTCTAGAAGCAAACTACACTACATAGGGCACATAACACATCTCTAGTATACAGTGGGCAATTATTGAAGAAAAATACACTAGCCTCTGGCCTCCCCCTCTATCTCAACGCACTTCATAGTATTAAGGCACAATGAGGCCTCCTATCAATCACTGTCAAGTAAAACTACAATAACATAAGGCATAGATCACATTCCTAGTGGAAATTCAACAATTGTTGAGCTAAATTGTGTTTCTATAAAGCCTAGGCAAATTTACTTACCATTTTCTTCCTACTTGAGTGAATTGCACAATATCCTCTCATAGACAACCCTTTTGGAAGCAAACTACGCTAACATAGGGCACATAACACATCTCTAGTAGACAGTGGGCCATTATTGAATAAAAATACACTAGCCTCTGGCCTCCCACTCTATCTCAACGCACTACATAGGCTTAAGGCACAATGAGGCCTCCTATCAATCACTGTCAAGTAAAACTATAGTAGCATAAGGCATAGATCACATTCCTAGTGGAAATTCAAAAATTATTGAGCTAAGTTGTGTTGTTATAAATCCTAGGCAAAGTGACTAACCATTTGTTGCCTACTTCAGTGAATTTTACAATATCCTCTCATAGACAGCCCCTCTGGAAGCAAACTACGCTAACATAGGGCACATAGCACATCTCTAGTAGACAGTGGGCCATTATTGAAGAAAACTACACTAGCCTCTGGTCTCCCCCTCTATCTTAGCGCACTGCATAGTATTAAGGCACAATGAGGCCTCCTATCAATCACTGTCAACTAAAACTATAGTAGCCTAAGGCGTAGATCACATTCCTAGTGGAAATCCAAGAATTTTTGAGCTAAATTAAACACATGGTGCAGTAATAATGCTTAGTCTTGCTCCCATTGTTGAATCTAATCCATCTCTACCCCAAATCCTTATCATGCCTTCCCTTCTCAGCATATAGCATAGTTTTAGTGATCAATGTGGTCATATCTTGCTCACTTTTAAGCCCACCTGCACTATCACTATCCTCTCCTCCCTTTAGCCAAGCGTCAGGGATATTTTTACATCACAAATAAGACAAATAAAAACAACACATTCTTCACTCTGTAATCATTTGATATTATCTTCATGTTTAACCACTTACTTGACTCAACGTTCTGCAGAGCGAATCAAAGAAATGGGGACATATTTTGAGCCATATCGTCTACGATGCGAGCTTCAAGGTCACGAAGAAGACGTTCGTGGAATATGCATTTTTGGGGACAGTAGCATTTCCACAGGTTCAAGAGACAATAATGTACGTTTTTGGTGTTTTGATGAAACAAAAAAGAGCATATACACATTGTCAAAAATAATGGTGGGGCACAACAACTTTGTGGGACCTTTGGCCTGGATACCTGTTAATGAATGATTTCCTGAAGGAGGGATCGTGTTAGGAGGAATGGATACTCATGTCTTTGTATTAGATTTGAGCACATCACAAGAAATCCAGACCATGAAGGATCATCAATTATAGGTCTTCGGAAATCGAATGCTTTTTTGTGTGTAAAAAACAACACATATTCGACAATCAAATGTATTGCGTCAGATAAATCTGCTAAGATTTTTTATCATCATCATCCAAAAATAGATTGTTGTTGGGTTTCAGGGAAGGTAGTGGAAAATGACAGTTATCCCTTTCAAGAGATGGTTCAGCAAGGCGGTAGGCTCTCCTTCAGTATTGCTACAGGAACTAATTTCTAATCGGAAACAAAAAGTATACCCACACCAAAGAAAAATAATAAAAACACCACAAATAAAAAATAAATAAAAAACCACAGTCCATGGCTTACCTCTTGCAAATCACCCACAGACCACTCGCATTCACCAGCACTGTTAGACTTGCACAATTCGAAGAAATCACCCACAAATCACCCGCATTCAACATCACTGTTAGACTCGTACACTTCTAAGTAATCACTCACAGAGCACCAACATTCACTAGCACTATTAGAATAGCACACTTCGAAGCATTCAGACTGGTGAATTTATACAAAAAAATAATTACTAGTCGCAATTTCAACACCTCTCTTCAAACTCCAGAAGACTGCAACTTGCGGGTTTAGCTCCATAGCACCGAGGAAATGGTACTCTAAATCCCTAGTTCACTTCCTTTCCGGGAAGCTAGCGTCTCCTAGAATGATCAACTATGTGAGGTGGAGAGGCCAAGGGAAGTTTTGTATTTGAAAGTTGGATCATGCACTAGATCTTCTGAAACCATGAGCCTTGTTGCCCTCATCATCGACCTCCTTGCACATAATCCCGACACATTTCATGATGAAAACCCCAGAATATTGAAATTTCCAGGGAAAATTCCAATCATATCCAACTTCCAAGCCCCAACCCAGTAAAAAATGGGGGCGAATGTCACTCCAATGCCCCTCCGACCCAGTAAATCGCGATGAATGCTATTCAAATCCGCTCCAAACCAGAAAATCAAGAGGCGAATCCAAGGTTTAGTGTTTATGCACATTTAGTTTTTTGGGCTAAAATATAATAATTAATTATTTTTAAAATAATTATAAGGCTAATTATATAAAACTATACAAAAGGGGTTTTATATAAAAAACTTGCCCCTCCAAAATCTAAAACCCTTTAAAATTCGCCTTTGGGCTAAAATTCACCCCTAAATTTTTCCCTGCATGGTATATATGAACATATGGATATTGATTGATGGATGGTTATAAGAATCATTGTCAAAAACATAGCTACAGGGGGTATTGAACACGAGACCCCCGACGGGTCAATATTTTGTGTATATTGCCAATATTTGTTGGGCCAGTGGCCCATCCATTAAAAAGTTTTTCCCGCCAAAGTATATTTAAACTCAACAGATTCAACGAATGGAGAATGGAGGAAACACAAGGGTGAGATGCGCGAAACCCAACCTAGGTGGGGGCATGATTTTCAAGAGAGAATATTTTGGAGGAATATTCTTTGGAATATTTCATAGTATTATCCTCATGCAAAATATTTGAGGAATCTTGGAGATTCCCTAGGAGCCGAATTTTGAAGGTGTGAGAATTATGTCGAGTTTATACTCATTTGAATTGGTTTTTCAATAAGAGTTTGATGGTGCAGTCCATTTCTTCATCTAAGTAACATATTTTTCACTCATGTCCATAAGAGAATCTTGTGAGGAATCTAAAAGATTCACATAGAGCCCATATTTGACCGTGACAAAAATTGGTCATGTTTATACTCAAATTTCATGGTTTTTTGCAAGGAATGTGATGGCGCATTTCGTTTCTTCATCTGATTAGCCGATTTTTAGGCCATCCCTAGACTTGGAGGTATAAGGTGTATTTTTTCCATGCATTCATTTGATTTTGTTGAGATCATGATTTGAATCTGAGATCCATCATTGCCACTTTGTGTGAGGATCATTGTATGCAACTTTATGTAAGATATTTTTCCTTTTCATGCTGAAGGAGAGTATCTTCCGAGTGAGAGTTATTGTAAGGAGAACGTTTCTTGGGAGAGACATGTCACTCTAGATAAGGTGGTTCATCTTTGTAATGACAAAAATTGCATCATGTACACATCATATTCTTATAGCAACTAATGAAGCGACCTCTCCACTCTTGACACCAAGCCTAGAGACGTATTCCACACTAGACGAACTCCGTTATCATATCGTGCATTTATGGTTGCTTCTTATTTGTTCCTTGTTTTATGTTGATGGTTTGTTGAAGTGTTTTTTAAGCATTCACATTTATCATGATTTCACTTGCAAATATGCGTCGGTGAAAGGTCCCGTATATAGAAGAATTTTGTTTGAAGGCATTCACAATTTTTTTTGGACCAAGTGGTATCAAAGCGGCCTGACATTTTTGCCAGGGATTGTGAAATCAAGGAAGAGATTGAACGTGCAATAATAAGGAAAATGGAGAAGAAATAATATCTCTACGAGGCCTTCTATAGGATGACAAAAATGGTATATATAGATTTGCATATTATGAAGAGAAAATGACAAAAGAGGAACAAGAGAAAGAGAGAGAAGAGGACGATGCTTCATCTCCATATTCGGGTGAATATTCTTCTTCATCTTCTTCTCATCATTCAAATGAAGAGATCAACCAGAGCCTTCAAGCAGAGAATGTTGAATTGAGTAGACTTCTATAGGAAGCAAGAGAAAAGAATTAGAGATTGCAACTTCAATTACGATCCACAAAAGAGGTCTTGGAAAGGTTGAAGTGCAATGAGGGCTTAGCGAAGCCATCATCACCTACTTAAGAATCAACAACTAAGGTAAACCATGTTGATAGTTATCAATTTAATTTGCACATGATGATGATGATTTGGGTGCTTCTGAAAAGCACACTACAAATATTGGTTTGTGATTAATGAAGAAGATGGGATATAACATAGTTATTGATCAAACAAAAACTTTACTGACTAACCATTTTTTTGACGTAACAAATAAATCATCTGATTTTGAAAAGTGATTATTCAGAATACACCTTTTTTTTGGAGCGTGTTTTTGACACTAATTTTTATTTTATTTTATTTTAATTTTTTATGTATAAAGTATGAACATATTTTTAAAATGTTAGTGATTTTCATGTTGATTTTGAAAAGTAATAATGGAACATCAACCCTTTTTTTAGAGGGCTTATTTTTGACACTTCAAATTTTCTAATGTCTTCTTCTTCCCTGTAATATTTATTTTTAAGTGTTTTTCACATTTGTGTTTTTTTGTTTTTCTTTTCAATTTTTTTTCTAAGGAAATCTTCATTTTTTCGCATAGTTAAAAAAATGGTCAATATTTTAAAGTTAGGATTTTCTATATATTTAAGTATCGTTAATTAATATTTCAATGCACATCAAATAATTTTCACTAAAAATACAATAATTTTAAACAGTTGACAAAAAAATACGCATTTTCAATATAGATATAAAAAATACACATTTTCAAAAAATAATATATATATATATATATACACACACAAAAACACACACACACATTTTGAAACTTTTTTTTGTTAAAAATGACATGTCATATAAGCAATTTTTATAGGAAATTTTTAACAAAAAAACTTTAAAAAATAACATTTATGAATTTTATGTCAATTTTTTTTCTTTTTCTGTTTGTAAGCTTGGTAGGTTTTATTTTTTTCATTAATTTTCAAAAAGGCAAGTTACATTTAGATGCATATAGTTAGGTGGCCTCAAGTTTCCTAGAGGGAAAACAAGTTTGTTGGCCACTTAATGGCGTGATAAGCCATCCAAAAACAAAAAATAATAAGACTATCCAGCCATGCCAAATATGTCTGCTTGTCTTTAAACTTCCTACACTCTAGATACTTGAAAAAATAACTAAAAACATACTGAAATTTAATGTTTTACTGCATACAAAAATGGACAATTTAAGGAAATAGTTAGCAAACTAGACATCATCATCAACAAACTCCATCGGAGCCGGGTCCTTAGTATTGGAACCCGAAAGCTTGGTTTGTGGAATGCATGGAATATCCTCCTCAATACCTCACAACCTTCCATTCTGCTTTTGCAATTGGAATTGTAATTTTTAAAACTCCTTACTATAGTCTGGAAACCCGTGAGCTACTGCAACCACACCTACTAAAATATGCTCCAAGGCTTTTGCCATAATGATTTTCATTAACCAGTACAGGAACAAGGTTTGCTTAAACTATGTGGTCCTACCTCAAGTGTGCCCTGGATACGACACCGAGACACGCCAATATTCAACATTGATGTCCATCATGCTTGCCCGTTTTTTCAGATCCTCTTCCCACTCTTCAATTAGTTGGCAAACCTCATGATATGACGTGGCCACATCATTTATGAAGCTTGAGACCAGTTTGCAACCCCGAGCTTGACCCCAATAGGAGTTGGGTTGGTTGGTCACTAGAGACCCCATAGAACGTTTTCCAATACCACTCGAGCTTGGGCCACCTTTACCTTTCCCTGAGCCTGAGCGCACCATCCTCCAATAGCTGCAATTTCCTGGATAAAATATAACCAAACCCTTAACTAACTCTAGTGACAACTAAAACCTAGAAGCGTCCAACTTCTAGGGGAATTTATCGATCAACTTGCCAGAAGACATAAGTGAGCCAAAGATTATTGGAAAGAAACCTAGCGAGTCACCTAATGCCTCATCAAATTTAGATTTTTGTTACAAACATACAAACACATATACATTGACCTTGTTAAACCATCATGATACCCCAACCTATCAAGGATTCGAATGGAATATTACAGACTGACACAACCTCATGGCGAGGCCCTGAGGGCACTGTAACTAAACCACATACCCATAGACACAAAAAAAGGGCTTGAAGGTGGGGTGGAGTAGAAATACAGAGATATAACCAAATAAAATGTGACTAGCAGAATAACCCCTTTTGGGATAGTAATATTCCAAATATTACAGACACAAAGAGAATAGGAAGACATAATACTAGCTCCGTATTCCATGCAGACACACACATTTCCACATAACCCATCATCCTTTACAACCTCGACGATTCGAAACTACACAAACCTAAGGCCAAAAAACAATAAGACTAGTGCATTGGGGCACTATTAAAAAAGATAACCACATACCCGTTAACGAGAGAGAGGAGAAGTCGACACTAGAGTTGTGTCTAGAGAAGCCTTGCGAGATGAGCCTGCACCAAACCTCTGAGCTGAGAAACCAAACACCACGAGAAACAACTCTCGCCTACCAGATTCCAAACTTACACCTGAAATTTATGGAAATCATTCGAGCACTAAAGCCTTTTCCACCTCCACGTTGGTAATAACTTCCCGCATGCATAGAGCTACTGTTGCATATGCCTCGAGCATGTGGAGGGTGGCAAGGAAAATCCTCGAAAATACCCCCATCAATCACCTGCTGTGATATTGCTTTCCAGCTCGCCGATCGAGGGTTTATATTAAAAATTAATAGTAATCACAATTTTTTTGCAAAAACTAACGATTCACACAAAAATTAGATAATACAAATATTAAACATATAAAAATAATAATTGAATACTTATTTTTCTTATAAAATATCAAAGTCAAAACATAACAAGTATAACTAATGAATAATTCTCAAAATTGAGCTTGACCTGCAAGCACAATTTAAATTCAATCAATAATATCATATAATCCATGTTCATCATCTTCTCGAGTTTCATTATTGTCTTCTTCCATAATATTTTGTGCTTTAGTTTAGTCATTTTACTCTGTTAATAGATCTTTGATGTCTGCAAATCTCCCAAAGTATCATTTTCCAGTCATTCCATCTAATGGTGGTTGAGATTCCTTTGTCTTTTTTGCCATACAGGATTCATTAAAATTCACTTTCCTCAAACCAACTTCTTGCATTGCATCTGGAATAATTTGAAGGGATCATTAATTCTTTGTTGAATAAAATTGCATTGTAGTGAGCAATTTTCAATGACAATGCAATTTATTCCTTTTTGTAGGCAACATGCTAGTGTTGTACCTAATCATCGAGGACAAAATAAATAATTAAGTAAATTAGTATAAACACATAAAAATTAAAATATTGAAATTCAATTTTATATAATAAAACTTACCTGAACTTGAGAATAAATCCGAAACCAAATATCTTTCATTTGAACATAAGTATATAATATAGTTAATCAATGCCCGTGGTTTTTGATAAATGTTAATTATCTCTCCTTTTGCATCTTTATCCCATGCCAGTTTTCTTACGACAACATCATGAACCAATACTTGGCTATGAATCTTTCCATCTACTAGATTCAGAAGAACATACTTATAATTATAATGTTTTGTCCAACATTCAACATGGATGAAATCACAATCACTTATAATTGGTTGATCTTCGCAACAAATAAGATTTGACTTTTGCTTGTAACATGACATAGTAAAAGGTCAATTAACGTGTACATAAATATTTTTTTAACATTAATTAAACACACAATTTCAATATCTTACAATGTATGCTACATCCTTTAGTTTGATTTTCCCTTGAAGCTTGTTAATAACATTGCAAATTGTGTGTTTGAATGAAAATTATGTCACAAATATCCAAAGTGGTGATATTGTGATTCTTGAAAGCTAGTAACCACTTTTTTAAAAGTTTGATAAGTATATAACTCACTATCATATCCAATGTTTGGGAAATTGAAACCATGAGGAATATTTGCAATAACTAGGGCATATTCCCTTTTGGGCATGAGTTTTACAATGTCTTCACAATCACCTTGTATTATTTGAGATTGGATAGTGTCAATACCATTCCAAATGAAGTGACTAAGATGAGGATCAAGTTCAACATTCCTAAGACGCCACTTTCTCAACCTTTTGAACTTAATTTTTCGAATAAAGATTTTAAAACTATTCGGTACTCCATCTGCATCTTTATTTGACATATTTAATGAAATAAGAAATGTATAAGTAATAAAATAAAAATAGTTTACATATGAATAAAATGAATATATAAATAAACATACATTTTTGAATGCAAGATGAAAATATTTAAGTGTTGCTTTAGAACTTGATTCTGGGTAGTTGGGTACAACATCATCCCAAAATTTCTCCATTCAACATTTTAACCATATGTTCTTGTATTTTCATAGACCTTATGACTGAATAAATAAAGTAAAAAATGTTAATATAGTGATATGTATAACAAAAGCTACCAACAAAAATATGTTATATTTAAAAGAAAATTATAATCCAAGAAAAAGTAAAAATAATTCAACAAACTTACTTTTAAAATTCAAGCACATTTCATCCAATGATAATTCACTTGACTTCACACAAGATAGTATTGATTTGATCTGGAAGATGCTTTATTTCAAGACCCCTCTTATTGCTGGTACATATTAAAGGTTTTGACTTTTTAACCTTTTGATTTTTTAGGGAAATATTCTCCCACATATTGAAAATATTATCAATCAATTCTCATATCTCTCCAGTTCTAAATGGAAACTGGAAAATGTTATCCATACCTCTGAATAAATGTGAATTTACTTTGCCACATTTGAATTGATTTTATCCTTAATTTGATAACCTATTTCCATACAACATTACTTTCGAAAGCTGAGACTGAATTTTGTCTTATCCCCACCACGTTTTTATTCAAATTCATTATGATTAAGTCTAACCCTTTGGATGAAAGTCATAGACATCTTATAATCATTATCTGTATTATGATCCCATGCCAATAAATTTTCTTATGTTTCTGTTAAACCAACATAACTAATACATCTCACTATTTCAAAAAGTGAGTTATTGGCATATTTCTTGATTTGGTTCCCTCCAATTACATAATATTTGTATTCAGAACATCATGTCCTATCAAATGCCTCTTTCTTGGGAAGTTGAATTGGATAAAAAAGAACCACATAATCAACCACATGTGCATATGGATTGTACTTGATCAATGTTTTCAAGTTATGGACATATAGGTGATGTGAATTTCTAATTTGATATTTAGATTGTCCTTCATTTGACTTATTGAATTTTTTGACATTAAGCTAAAATTTTTTTCCGCCATTAATTAAATTATTGTTCATCAACTAATTTTGAATTAAATTTTGTTTTGTTTTAATAATTCCATAATCTAAATCAACACGTGACGATTATGATTTCCTTGTTGCCTTTAGATCTTTCACTCTGATCTTCACTCACGCCCATGATTTTTATAGATTGGAATTTTTTTGATTTCTTCTTCTTACTGGTTAACATATTTTCTTCTAGATAAACAATCTCCTCATCATCAACTGGAAGAGAGACATCCATGAGAAATTTTATTTATGGTTTTTTATAGCTTTGCTTCTTTTTAACAATAGTTCTAATCTCATCCTCACTAATGTCAACATATTTTTTAGCTTACACTTCAAAGTCCACATCTTCAAAAGTAACATGTTTAGCTTTACTAGATTGATCCACTTTAGTGATTATTTACTGATCCCCTGCATGTACTATTGTAGTTTCATGAGACATTGTTCTTTGCTTCTTTCACATTTCTTCTTTTGTCTGTGTGAAAACTGTCGATCACATTCATAATATGTGACTTTAGATAATAAATACCCTCCAACATAATTGAAAGACTCCCAACAAAATCATATTAAACAAAATATAATGTCAATGGAAAATAATTTATAAAAAATATAATGATCCTTACAATAATTCATAACACATAAATATAAATAAGCATACTTACAATGTTATTTGCAATTTTGCATGCGATTTCTTCACACAACTTTGTAGATTCTTCATATGTGTCATACTTGACCTTTAACAAACAATATCTAACATTGTCACGTGTCTTGGGAAGTTTTGTAAGAACATAAATAATGTTTGTATTTGACACAAAACATATGCCCCATACCTTTCCCATCACCTCATATGATTCACCAAAGTTAATCATACCACAATATAGATAGATATGTACATTTTCATTGCTTTTTCTATCTTTAAAATGTCATGTAAATTTTATTTTATTTATTTCTCGTGCATTATTTCATTATGAAATAATCTTGAATGTATTTGATGAGCCACTTGCTTAGATTTTGCAATGTGTCTTAGGTTGGTTATGTTCAACGATATTCATAAAGTGCATAACTGCAATTTTAGATAATGTAATTGTTGCCCTTGTTCCAGAAACATTCACAAAGACCTTCTTTGATGTTGTCTTCTTGATATATATATATATGTATATGTTAATTAAAAAAATGCATATCTTAATTAAACAAACAAAACAAAAAACATTAAATATATTCTTCCTAACTTAATTTAAAAAATACAAAAATAAAACACTCCAAATGTTAAAAAAAAACAAAAAAAATATAAAAATTTATTAAAAATTCTTTTACAATTTAATTTAAAAAAAAATTGTGCCCAGGTGGGCTCTCGGCCCCCCGTTTGGGGGGGGGGGGGGGGGGTCCAATTTCGAGAATAAGCTCCTTGAGCTAGCGGGGGGCAGCTCGCCCGCGGGCCTTCGGCCGCTCACCAAGGCACCATTTTTTTAAAATTTTAATTTTGAATAAAATAAAATAAATAAATGTAGTTTTTTTTAAGGAATATATATATATATATATATATATATATATATATATATATATATATATATATATATATATATATATATATATATATATATATATATATTCCTTAAAAAAAACTACATTTATTTATTTTATTTTATTCAAAATTATATATATATATATATATATATATATATATATATATATATATCTTTATCTTGGAGGAACCTAGTAGTCTGCCTGACATGTAAACCTATGGGGGTTTACAACTTGTTCTCCTTGCTATAAATCAGTCACCTCAGGGGGATTTAAACCCGGGTCTACCTTGTTTCATCGTTTTCATAAATTTGGAATCAATGAATTCAAATGTCCCCCAAAACAAATTACATTAAAAGAAAAATTTGAACTCTAGATTTTCCATTTCAAAGCCCTAAAAAATATGAATTTTCGTATTTTTTATCCTAAAATTCCTACAAATTTGAGTACTTTTTTCATATTTTTTTTTTCATTATAAAAGAACTAAAAAAATTGATTTTTTTGTGTGGTTTTCCCCTTAAAATATGATATTAAAAACAAATCTTCGAAAAAGAAAACAATATATATATTTTTGGGAGCATAAAAATCATAAAACAACAATTTTTTCCTCAATTCCTCTTTAAATGGTCAAAATACAAGGAAAACTAACCTTTGAAATGCAAAAAACTCCCATTGAATGTGTTATCGATGACAATGCAACTCTTCCACAAAATCGCTCCAAAATTTTTAACGAAACCCATAATACTTGTTATGATGTGAGGAATAAAAACACCGAAAGTTATTATATAGCGAAGTTTGTGGGATTACTTTATCATTTCGTGAATGTGAGATCAAAATTAAAATTAAGAAAAATTAATATACAGTTAATATTATAGATTTAGGTTAAATTTTAATCAATGTGGGATAAAAAATTAAATATAAATTATAAAAAATAATTTAGTTACCTAGTTAATGTTAAATAATTTAAGTAAAAGATTATTTTAATTTCAAAAGAATGCGTTAAAGTAATCTTTCTATAGAAATTTTGAATAGAAAGTAGGGTCAAAATTTTAGTAGAATGTTTTCAAATAAATTTTAGACAAAAATTTTAGAGGGAAATATTTCAAATGAAATTTTTGGAGGGAAAATTTTCGGCAAAATGTTTTGAGAGGAAACTTTGGAGGGGAATTTTTTTGGGAAATTTTTTGGGGGGGAACTTTATAGGGAATTTTCAATCTCTAAGCTATAAATTTTCATTGGGAGTGAGTGCATTTGTATCATTCAACATCTTCTATTTGGAAGTCATGGATTCGTCTGGTAGTGAAGCTTTTCTTTCTAGATCATCAACATCTTCATCACGTAACAACTCTATTCATATTGATGAATATAACAAGAATTCTTTCACTATGAATAGAGAGTCAAATTTTCCACTTGGTCATAACCCTAAGGATTATGAGAGCAACATTGATGAAGGGCAGGATGAAGAATATCCTTAAAATAAAGTGTCAAGTTTTCCACTTAGTCCTAATCCTAAGAATTATGAGAGCACCACTTTCGAATAACATGATGAAGAATTTTCAGTAAATAGAGAATCAAATTTTCCACTTAGTCCTAATCCTAAGGATGACGAGAGCACCATTGATGAAGGGTATGATGAATAATTTTTAGTAAATAAAGAGTCAAATTTTCCACTTAGTCATAATCCTAAGGATTATGAGAGCAATACTGATGAAGGGGGTGAGGAGATGAAGAATTACTAGTAAACAGAGAGTCAAATTTTCCACTTAGTCCTAATCGTAAGGATTATTAGAGCACCAATAACGAAGGGGAGGGGGAGGATGAAGAATTTCTAGTAAATAGAGAGTCAATGTTTCCACTTAGTCCTAATCCTAAGGATTATGAGAGCACTACTAACTAAGGGGATGATGAATAAATTCCAGTAAATAGAGTGTCAAAATTTCCACTTAGTCCAAATCCTAAAGATTATGAAAGCACCACTGACAAAAGAGAGGATGAATAATTTTCTGCAAATGATAATTTTACTATGAATAGAGAGTCAAATTTTCGACATAGCCCTAATCCTAAGGATTCTGAGAGCACTAGTGATGAAGGGGAGGATGAATAATTTCCTACAAATGATAATTTGACTATGAATATAAAGTCATATTCTCCACTTAGTCCTAATCCTAAGGGTTATGAGAGCACCAATGATGAAGGGGAGGATGCATAATTTCCTACAAATGATAATTTGACTATGAATAGAAATTCATATTTTCCACTTAGTCCTAATCTTAAGAATTATGAGAGCACCAGTGATGAAGGGGAGGATGAAGAATTTCTTGCAAATAATAATTTTAGAGGCAAAAATGTGAATAATGCATTTTCTTCGAGTTAGCATTTCAAAGGCACTCATGGTGATGATGAATTGAATCCTCCAAGCGAGGATTTCAAAAACAAAAATGAATATTGTGAATAATTTCGTCTGAGTCTGGATTTCAAAAGCATAGATGATGGTAGAGAATAATTTCCTTAAAATGAGGATGGTAATGAATATTTTCTAAGCAATGATGGTGATGAATTTCCTAACTATGTTCAAAATGATCATAATGATGATAATATTCCTCCTGATGACAATGAAATTGCTTCTATAGAGGATAACGAAATTATAGAGACGTTGCAAGCAAATATTGTATCTAGGAGTAAGAGTAGACCTTTTCATACCAATCCAAGATATTCCAGCTATACAAGGGTTAGGACATAATATCTCATAAGAAGAAGTTCTATCAGTGATCTGATTTCAAGTAAATGTTGTCAAAATGATTGCTTGAAACATATGGATTTCAAGTTTGCATTAGAGAAAATGAAGATATATTTGTCAAAGAATAAAAACATGCAAAATTCATATTTAGTGGGTTGCATGCAATCTACACTGGAAGGTTATGATTATCAGATTGAGAATGTATTGCTTTGTAGAAATATTTTCAAAATGTTTCATTCAATTTGTAATTTTTGTCTATTAATAATCTGAGTAAGATTGGAAAAATATCCCACATTTTATTCAGAAGTACGTCATAGACAAGAGGTTGGGTCATTAACAAATATTGCAATGTCATGGGTGCAAGACTTATTTTCAAAACATGAAGAGTGTATGCCAAACAAAGACAAAATACATATTCCATATAATTTGTCAAGACGAGAAATCTACAACTTATACAAAGAATATGCATAAGGTGCTGAAGGATATGGTTATTTTATTATATATTCATATTTTACAAGGATATAGAAGAACAAATTCAACAATGTTCGTATTCCTAAGAAAGACAAAGATGAGGGTTTACAATACATGTTCTTCTCGAAAATAAAAAAAGGGATAAATGTCATGGGGCAAAAGAAAAACGTAAACTATCAAACGAGAACTGTGTCAAATATCCATTTTTTTGAGGTAGCAAAAAATTATTCAGTTTTGAAAAGTGCAAAGTCAAAAAACATTTTTTTTGGAACATATTTTTGACACTTTAATTTTTTTCATGCTAATTTTGAAAAGTGTTCATGCAAAATCAACCCTTTTTTTAAAGGGTTTATTTTTGACACTTGAAAATTTATATTTTATTAAGGATGGATAATATTTTTTAAATGTTGGTGATTTTCATGCAGATTTTGAAATGCATCAACATTTTTTTAAGGCATATTTTTGACATTTAAATTTTCTTATGTCCTAAGTATGCACTTTTTTAAAAAAAGTTTATTATTTAACTATTTTTCAAGTTGTCTTATTTCTCTTTTTTTTTTTTATCGTCGAAAGATATTTGTTTTTTAAGGGTTTTCTAAACATGTATTTTTTGTTTTTCTTTGTAATGTTTTTTTATAATGAAAATTTTAATTTTTTTTGCAAAGTTTAAATAAAATAACAACATTGAAATTTTGAGGTTAATATTTTTGATATATAAATATGTCGTTAATTAATACTTCAATATACATAATATAATTGTCACTAAAAATAACAATTTTAAACATTCGACAAAACATACACATTTTGCATATAGATACTAGTAAAAAAATATGCATTTCAGGATATTTTCGCTAAAAAAGACATGGTAAATAAAAGAATTGTATGAAAAAATTGAATAAAAAAGATGGAAAAATAACAAATTTTATGAATTTTATATTAAAAAATGATGCCATTTGAAGTTGTTTTTTTTTTTAATAAAAAAAGTAATTATAAAATTTTAAGTAAAAATAACAAAAAAAATAAAATAAAACACAATTAAAAAAACACTAAAATAAAATAAAAATACAAACTCATTAAAAATATGTATATAACAAATAAAATTACAATTAAATTTAAAAAAACATTAAAAAAAACATAAAAATTAAGAAAAACTTGAAAAAAAAAAACATTAAAACATTTTTTTTTGAAAACTAAAAAACATTTAAAAATATAACACGAAAAAAAGGTTAAAAATAATTCAAAAACATTTAAAAAAATTGAAATAATATTATATATATTATTAGAAGGCAACACTCAACAACAGACCACCTCGTTACGCTTAGGATCATTGTGGAGGAATGCCACAATGATAAATCCAATCTCTTCTATTGCCTTGTGGACTTTAGAAAGGCTTTCGATACGGTTCCTAGAAACAACCTATGGAATAGGTTAGAAGAGCTAAATGTTCCTTTCGAGCTAAGAGCGGCCGCTATAAGATTATACGTGAATGTAATTGCCAAGTTAAAGAGCAATGAGGGGTGGTCGAAATATATTAAGTGTAATATCGGAGTTAAACAAGGTTTCCCCCTCTCCTCTACCCTATTTGGCATTTACATCGACAAGCTAGAAGTTTGTTTAGAGGAAGCAGGATGTGCTGGCATGATCTTAGCTGGGATAGCCATCATCCTTCTTCTCTATGCTGACGATATTTTTCTTCTCGCAAGGTTCCCATCCGATCTTCATAAGCAACTTAGACTTCTTAAGGATTTCCGATCTACCATGGGTATGTCTGTTAACACTGACAAAACAAAAGTTATGATTATCAAATCCAAGGACACTTACGCTAATTTTATGTGTGACAATAGTAACTTGGAGGAAGTGTCTTCTTACAAGTTCCTAGGAATTGATATTCATCACAAGCTCAACTGGAACTATAACATTAAAAAAAGGATTAATGGGGGGTGGAAAGCTTATTTTGGTCTTGAAAATAATTGTAAAACGACAAACCTCGTAATGTGGGATAGAAAGAAGTTCCTCTTTGAAACTTTAGTCACTCCTGTTATCTTATATGGTGAGGTTTGGGGTTGCAGCATCTCTAGAGAATCCTGGAGAAATATTGAGAAAATCCAGAAGCGTTTTATAACGTATAACCTTAAAATTAAAAGAAATACACCCTATCCTATTCTCCTTATAGAAGTGGTTCTTTCCCCTATCGAGAGCCTAGCTATGATTAGGCTTCTGTTGTACAAGCACAAGCTCAATAGCATAGGAGACCATAGACTTCCTAAGCTAGCTTTAAATTCCAGCCAAAAACACCCAAGGCTTAAACGAGGTTGGTATAAAGACACCAGGGCCTGGTTAAACCATTGGGAGATCGACGAGAATGTTGCATTGCAAAACATTATTAACATTAAAAAAAATTGTTACTTCTGAGTTCAAAGAAAAATTGTGGTGTGAGAAAGCTCTAACAGCTAAAAGAAAATTAAGATATTATAAGGAGGTCATCAACCCTACCCTAGAAGATCAAAAGTATCTCTCTATTTTAACTAGCTAAAGAAGAAAATTAATATAGCCAAGATTAGAATGAACTCTCATGAGCTCCATAGTGAAACAGGTCGTTGGACAGTTCCTAAAACACCATGGATGGAAAGGATCTGCCATCTCTGTAAGAATATGAACATCGAGGATGAAAATCACTTCCTCTTAGAGTGCCCCGCGTACAACCACATTAGATCTCAATTTCATAATCTTTGTTGCAATACTGACCTTCCTAGCCTTTTAAGATGTTAAAATTATAGTGAGCTCAGGAGGCTTCTCTCCAAGCTTTTTGAGCATAGGAATAAATCTTAAATCAAACTAAATAACTCTTTTCTTTAGGTCCTATAGACCAAAGGTCTAAGTGGACGTTAACCACCACCACCACCATCATCATCATCATCATATATATATATATATATATATATAAACAATACAATTAGTTAAAATAAAATAAAACATATTAAAATATTAAAATTAAAAAAATAAAAAAAGTTACAAAAATAAATAAAAATTGAGGCCCCATGGACCTTGGGTGATTATGAGATTTACCCCTGCCTCGCCTAGGGTCCGTGGGGCCACTGGCATGGGTAGGGCAAGGCGATTCCCATAATCACCTTGCTCCGCTCAAGACCCATGGGGTTGCTGGCCTAAGAGGGGAAGACGATTCTGGGAATCACCTTCCTGCCCAGGGCTCGTGGGGCGTCAAATATATATAATATATATATATATATATATATATATATATATATATATATATATATTGTTTTTAATTAAATTTTTTTTTTTAAATAGGTTTTAACGTGTTTTTTTTAATATTTTTTATTTTCTTATTTTTATTTTAACTCTTCTTTTTTTAATGTTTTTTTTTTTTTTTTTTTAAATTTTAATTTATACAAAAATTGTTTTAATGCTTATTTATTTTAATTTTATTGTTTTTAATTTTTTTTTAAATGTATTATTTATTTATTTTAATGTTTTTTTTTTGTTTTTGATTATTATTATCCAATTAAGTATTATTATTTTTTTGTTTTTATAGATTAATTTTGTTTTTTTTCACAATTTTTATGTTTGATTTTTTGGTTTTTCTTTAATATTTTTTTTCTCCTTTTTTTTATATATATTTTTCTATTTTTTTGGGCTCATGTTTATTATTATTTTTTATTTTTATATATTTTAATATATATTTTTATTTACTTGTTATTATTTATTAATTTTTTTTGTGATTTTGTTTTTGTTTTGTTTTTTTTCAATATTTTAATTTTTGTTTTCTTTTGTGTGTATATATATATATATATATTTGCATGGTCCATGTCGATCATCGACTAGCAACTTGATACCATTATGTGTCAATTTGATAGTTGATTTTAAAGTTTTCCTTATAATGGATCGAGTCCGTTCCCACAATGTGTCAATTTCTTGGTTGGTTTTTAACTTTTCATTACAATGGGTCAAATTCACCTACACTCGGTGTCAATTTGATGATTGATTTTTAAATTTTTGTTGCAATGTGTCAAATTGTCTTAAGCTAAGATTTTAAAATTGCTATAATTTTAATATTTAAAAAATAAATTACTATTGATATAATGACTCATTCATTTAGGTGTTTATTTTTTAAGTTTTTTAGTCATAATTTTTTTCCATAATGCCATGGTCCATGTCGATCATCGACTAGCAACTCGATACTATTATATGTCAATTTGATAGTTGATTTTAAAGTTTTCGTTATAATGGATCGAATCTGTTCCCACAATGTGTCAATTTCTTGGTTGGTTTTTAAGTTTTCATTACAATGGGTCGAATTCGCCTACACTCGATGTCAATTTGATGGTTGATTTTTAAATTTTTGTTGCAATGTGTCAAATTGTCTTAAGCTAAGATTTTAAAATTGCTATACTTTTAATATTTAAAAAATAAATTACTATTGATATAATGACTCATTCATTCAGGTGTTTATTTTTAATTTATTTTAGTCATAAATTTTTTCCATAATGCCATGGTTGAAATATGTTTAAAACCTCAAGGTTTTTTTGTAGTCATGATCTTGGTTTTAATTCCATGGTTGAAAAATTGTTAAAATTTCAAGGTTTTTCTAAGTCATGATTTTTTATCTTTAATGCTATGGTTGAAAATAGTTGTAAGTATTTTTTATTTAACATCATGGCTAAAAATTGTTGGAATTTTAAGGTTTTTTAGAGACGTGGTATTTTATCTTTAATGTCATGCTTGAGGATCATTGGAATTTTAAGTTTGTTAGAGACATGATATTTTATCTTTCATGTCATGCCTGAAAATCGTTGAAATTTTAAGGTTTTTCAGAGTGATGATATTTTATCTTTAACGTCATTATTAAAAAATGTTGGAATTTTACCTCGAAAAAAGACGTTATTCCAGCATCAACAATTTACATTTTAAGGTTGTTTTTTGCACAAAAAATTGGATTTTATTGTCATTTTTAAAAAATGTTGAAATTTTGCCTCGAAAAAAAAATAAAAATAAAAGAAAAAAAGAAAAAACGTTTTTCCAGCATCAACACTTTTCGTTTTCAGGCTGCTTTTCATGTTTTTTTGAGATTTTTTGGCTAGTGTTGTCGTTTTGATTTTACAATTCCCGTTTGATAGTTTACTTTGTTAAAAAGTTATGCATTCATAACATTATTTAAAAAAAAAATGGATAGTTATCAACTATGAAAATATTATTATTAATAGGTTTCTTTTATGTTATGTGTAAATTCCATTGTCAAAACACTTCAAGAGCATCACAATCAACAAATAAATGAAAGTAAAAAATTGTATAAGCATCGAAAGAAGTGTTATGGTAATCCAAATAAATATTTGGATTTGATAATTGATAATATGGACCAAAAGAAAACATTTCTACCACATCTTGTCTGCACACTAAAAAATTTATAGGAATAGTTTTTTATTCAGTTTCACTTGGTTGGCTTTATGGTATTTAATGTGAAAATGCTGCCAAGGGTTTACTTCATAACTCCAAATATTCATAATGATGCAAATGTGACCATAACCATAATTCATGATGTGGTTTTTTATTGGTTTGGTAATCTTCCTAAAGGTTTGTATGTGCAATTAGACAACACTAGTCGTGAAAACAAAAATAAAATTGTTTTTGGATATCCAAACATGCTTGTTGAATTGAGAAATTTTCAAACGGTAAAGGTTGGTTTCCTTGTTGTTGGGCACACTCATGACCATATTTATTAGATGTTCAGTCGTTTTTCAGTAACATTGAGGAGGAAGGATGTTGAGAGCCTGTCATCATTAATTGAATGTATCAAGAAATCATACATTCTAGAGCCTATTTTAATGTGTTGGAATAAAATATTGACATGCGAATGTTTATTCTACGATCACATGGTGGGGAGAAATGCATTGAACAACTTAATGACATTAGCTTCCAACATTAATTTCGTATTAAAAAAATTGATGGGAAAACACTTATATGGGGCAAGAAGTATTTAATTGTTGCATAATGGGAGCCGCCATCATGTTTAGCATTTTTTAAGTTCATTATAGATCATCTAATATTTGCATCAAATATATTGTTATTAAAATCAGTCGCTAAGCTCTATAATGCATGAAGGCATAAGAGAGATATACATTATTCTGAATTCTTGGAAGAAATTAAAAAATCTATTAGATATATATATGAATACTTTGATGTTGTTGATTCAATTTGGTGGGAGTATTTTTTCAATAATCAAAGTGATATTATTTCAAGATAAAGAAATGAAGATATACTTTTGAAGACTCCATTTATTTGGTCACAAAAAATGCCAAATGAACATGAGGAAAGACACATTGTTGAACAACAACAATCTCAAGGTATTATTATTTCTCCACATGTAGAGGAAACATAAATGTATATTGGTTCTAAAAGATCACTTGCACAACATGAAGCCATGGAACACCTGGATTTCCAAGGTTATAAAGGTCATTAAATAAAATGAATATATTACAACTATTGAAGTACATTGGTATGCAAAAAATACCCACCCGTTCAATGGTGTTGTTGGAGCGTAGTCCCCTAAGGCACAAGTTTCAAAGCTCCTTTTTGGATAATTTTGCATGTGCGCTCTGCGAAAAGGAAGTCAAGGGGCTTTGGGTGGGTCAAAGTTCCCTATTTTTGTGTAAATGGACATAATTGTAAACTTTGGGCCTCAAACCATGGTTTGAGACCATAGTATCTGCGCGCTAGGAACATATAAATAGATAGAAGATGTCTAAGATAAGAAGTTCATTATTGTGAAAGATAGTTTATGGTTTTGCTCACAAATAGTATGTAAGAGTCTCATTGGGTTAGAATTGGGTAAAAGGCTCCTACTAGCTGTGTGCACGGAGACCTAGTCTTGGCTGTGCGCGAACTCCGCTGGTTGTGTGCGTGGAAGGGTTTTGTAAGGGTTTGGTAAGGGATGTTGTGTAAAGAAGATTGATGTACTGAATGATATATCTAGAGATAATATAAGGAACTATTTTGGTGAACCTCTTGTGTTATGCATCTATGTTGGTTATTGTTATGCTTTGTTGAGACCACACTCTTCTAAGCTACCTATTATCTACTGCGTAAGATATCTGGATAACTGATGATTAAATACTGGTAAATAATAAATCTGTTTAAGTCTTTGCTGTGTTGTGACTTAGATTAGATTTTTTTCTATTTGTCTGTGGCAAAGTGATAATGATTCTGTGGTTAATGTTTGCGCATTATCTATGTGCGCATCTGTATAAGTTTGCTTCGGGTCTTTGCTGAGGGCCACTCATTAATTTCTCCCTCAGGGTGTGGAAACCTGGTTCCAACACCCCCCCATACTACTTCGGGTGAGACTTTGGTCTGCGCAAGTAGATCACTACTGAAAGGGCCAGTAGTTGGAGGGTTTGTTGGTTTATCCATAAACTATGAACCCTGGTCAAGACCCCTGAAGACAAAAAATGGTTCCGTTTCTAGGACCGGGATCATCATTTTGAGGGATACTTGATGTTGTGGCAGCCCTCGTGAAATGACTTACAATATTGGCTGGATAGAAAGATCATGGAATTTTCACTTCAAGAGAATAAGAGCAATAAGCTATATGCTGACAAGTGGGTCAGAAAACATATTTATATAGAAGTGCATGGAATTTTATTTAGTTCCTTCACATACGATCTTTAGGAGTGGTTGTCGCACTTAACTGAATTCCATCATTGTATAAGAGACGACCCAGTCACTGAGTGGACCTCTGAATTAATATAAAAAGTAGAGAAATTTGATAATAAGATCACTTGCGCGATAGATCATTGGATCGACCAACTCTTGGGAAACTTTGTGACTAAATTTTCTATTGATAAGTTTGTGTCCTACTTTGAAGCAGGAAAAAATATTTTTCAAAGCCCCTAGAGGTAAGTTCCTGCACTCATTGAAATTGTTGCTGAAGATGCTATTGTGTGAAAAGGGTTGTCTGTGCGAACACGCTACTTGAATGCATCAGAAGGGTTCAACTACACGCAGTGGAAAAATTTACTGCGAAGAGTCTGAAGAAGTCCCTTATATCCCTTTGAATCTTAGATTTGATAGTGAACCTGAACCAGAAACACTAGCTCAAGTGATTCTGATGAAGAAATATTTTTCCAGAAAAGACCTTTAAGTCTGTTTCCTACCCCATACACTCCACTTCTGTCATCGTACCAAAAACCGCCTACTCCATCACGCAGTCCATGTCCTCCTCCTCTCCCAGAAGTAGCAATGGCCGCGTTAATGAAGCTACCTAATTTCAAGAGTATCGGGAATGAGGGCACTGAACACTTCTGGTTTGTGACTGAGGCTGTGTGGTAGGTGCAACAGGTTCACAATAATGATATCAAGAAAGCACAAATCGCTATTGCCTTCCGGGATAGAGAATTTGATTGGTATATGAGGTATGTTCAGGATAAACCTGATGCTACCTTGCAATAGATAAAGAAAAACCTAAAAGAGTAGATCAAAAAGCCTAAATCATACTCATAGCTGGTAATTGAGATGAAAGATATCCACCAGGAGGTTAATGAGTCTATATGGGAAGTATACCAATGGTTGAAGCAGGTCATTAGGGATGGAGGGTTCATCATTGACGGTGCTCATCATAAAGAAGGGTTCATTGCTATGTTGCTCCCCCATATGTGCCAACCATTAGGACAACAAAAGATTGCCACATTAGCTGAGGTTGTAGAGGTCGCAATGAAATTAGAAGCTACACCAACACCTGTTGCGCTTGGGACTCAAAAAATACAGAATCAACTGGAAGTCATGCACTTGGAAATTCAAAGCCTACACAATGATAAGGGCAAGGAAGTGTGTGCAGAGATCTGGTGTATAAAATGCAAAGCTTCCGAGCACCATAAGGATCAGTGTCTTGTTTTCACTAATTATTTGAATGCTGGAAGTCCCATCCCCTTGAAGAGCCCTGTCTGGTGTACAACATGTTAGGTTTTTGGATTGCATGACATAGATTCCTGTCAAAGGATTGGGAAGTATTAGCCTGTCCTAAAGCAGTTGTTTTGCAGGTTCTGTTTGTCATTAGGGCATGATGAGCAACACTGTCGCACATATGAGATGATGATGGATAAATATGAAATATACAGGGTGCAGGCTGAGTCCCTTTTACCGACATCTGCTTCTAGGCGCAGAGGATCTTCGGGTAGAGGAAGAGGTCGAGGAAGTGGATCAGTTGGTCAAGGAAGAGGACAAGTCATTTGTTATAATTACGGGGATGCTGGCCCTTCCTACATGCATGTATGAAATTACTGTGCAATAAGAAGGCAGTGGAAAATATGTAGGATTTGATAGATAATTGTGCAGAGAAGGGACCACCAATGTTAGAATAACGCTCCGTCAATAAAATCTACAAAAACAAGAAAATAACGGGTAGAGAGATGCACCTGACTGTGCAGATAGGCGCTTATGATATGGACCAGGTAATTCTTGATATGGGGTCATATGCGAATTTTATACCAAAACAAACATGGAAATGCATGGGCGAACCCAAGCTGGAATGGTTTACGATCCAACTGCGCATGGCCAATCTGCAGAGGATCATTCCTCTTGGTCAGTTTCTTCAAGTCATAGTCAGTATTGAGGGTGTTAATGTGAAAGCTGACTTTGAAGTGATAGAGATCGTGGATGATACAGATCCCTATCCAGCGCTGCTAGTATTGGATTGGGCTATTGACATGGATGGTGTCATAGAATTGAAGAAAATAATGATGGAGTTTGAGAATAATGGAGTCTGAGTTATCATCCCTCTAGACCCTGCCGAAGGACATAGATATACGGAGCTTGTGCGTACTAAGGACGAAATTTCCCATATCTATAAGATGAACTTGCACGAAGAGGATTGGCTTAACTTGACAGTAAATGGAAGTCTTAAGTGGGAGAAGGAAATCTCTTGTTTTTCAAATTCTGATGAGGAGATCAAGAATTGGTAGAATTGATTGCATGAGGTGTGTGTGCTGCGCTGTAATCGTGTGACTAGATACCTACACTGTATAACATATGAGTTACGTAATCTACTGCACTATGATGGTTCATCTGATGTAAACAGGTTTATCATGACATTGGAGGTGACTATGCCCGAAGAACAGAGATTTCATGCTTTGAATTTGAGGTTGCATTCTACTCCCTCCTGTTCGTGGGAGACCCATAAGAGAAACTTGCGCACATGGGATAAATGCAACAAAATGATGCGATTGTGCTTTGAGCAGCCCACTGCCCAAGAAACCAAGGTTTTTTGTGGCCAGGTTGATCCGTGTAAACACCTGACTACATTGATGGAGGTCTGGGAAAAGAAGCCAAGGTCTGACTGAGTTCACATGTTTATTCATACGTTGGGACCGATCCCTACTGCTTAGTATTTGGAGATGGATCTGCATCGAGGAACTCCCAATTGGGTTACAATGATAGAAATATTTATATTAACCTTCATCTTGGACAGTGGATCAGAGGGACTGGACGAAGCCTTGCAAGATATTGAGGCAGTTGTCTTTGATGACTCCCGGCCAAGGGTAGAATGTGTTGTGCCAACATGGGATGCGTAGATGCAGGACATTGTAAACTATCACAATCTGACTATTGAATAACATGAGGAGAACCCTAGGAATATCTTGATCCCCGAATCTGAGGGCCAACACGCAGTGGTTGGCCCCTCACTCAACGTGCAGTGGTTGGCCCCTCACTCACATCGCTTGACGTAACAAAGCCATTAAATATTAGACATGTGAATATTTGCTCCGAAGAACAACCTAAACTGGCGAATATTGGAGACTACTGGGATGATGATACTGTAGGTAAAGTTTCTGAGTTTATGACATAATATCAAGATTTGTTCCCTACGAATTTTTTCGAACTGAAGGGAATCATCGAAGAACTTGGGGTTATGAATATCACCTTGAAGCCGGATGCATGGCCTGTCAAAAAAAGCCCATACAAGCTTAATCCATAGTATAAGAAGAAGGTGAAAGAAGAATTGGAAAAAATGGTTGCGACATACATCATTGAGCCAATAGAAGAATAGGAATGGGTTAGCCCTATGGTAGTGCAAGACAAGAAGACTAAGGGTGAAATCGAGATCTATTTCGATATGTGCAAACTAAATGATGCTTGTGTGCATGATCCATTCCCTACCCCGTTCTTTGATGAAATCTTGTATAATTTTGGTGACCAAGAGGCCTATTCCTTTACCGATGGGTTTTCTGGGTATCATCAAATTCGGATTGCACCGAAAGATCGTAGTAAAACTACCTTTGATACAAAATGGGGGTCTTTCCAATATACAGTAATGCCATTTGGATTGAAGAATGCTCCTGCTATTTTCTCGCACTTGGTTTTAGCTACCTTCAAAGAGTTTATCCACAAGTTATTATAAGTATATTTTGATGACTGGACTATATTTGGACTCTTGAAGAACCACATCTCAGACTTGCGCCTCATGTTGGAAACTTGTAGGAAATACCAGATATCCCTGAACTTGAAAAAGTGTATCTTCTATGTATCATTTTGGATACTGTTGGGACATATTGTGTGTCAAAAAGGGTTGATGGTTGACCCTGCCAAGGTTGTAGTAATATTTAATCTGGAGGTGCCCGCGAGCGTGAAGCAGCTGCGCTCGATCTTGGGGTATACTAGGTATTACCGGAAATTTATTCAGGGCTATGCAATGATCACTGCACCTATGGAAAAGATACTAAAAAAGGATGCGGTATTCTGTTGGGATGACAAGTGTTAGAAGAGATTCGAGTTGTTAAAAGAAAATACGGTTACTGCACCCATCTTGGTCTTCCCAGACTGGTCGAAATAATTCCATGTACATGTAGATGCATCAGGCATTGCGCTCGGATCCGGGTTAGCACAACCGGGCACAGGAGAAATATATCACCCCCTCGCATATGCTAGTCAAAAAATCTCAAGCGCAGAACAAAAATATTCAACCATGGAATGATAAGGGCTATCTATGGTGTATGCATTGCAAAAGTACCACTACTACTTGTTAGGAGGCCACTTTAATATGTTCACTGACCATTCTGATTTGAAATACCTGGTCAAGAAGCCTGTGTTGGGGGGGAAGATCTGCCAATGGTTGTTATTATTACAGGAGTATGATTTTGAGATTGTGGTAAAGCTCAGATGCCTAAATGCCGGGCCAGATCACCTGTCGCGCATTGAAACTGGTGAAGAACCGACCAACCTGGAGGATGGCTTTCCCAACGGGTAGCTATTTGCAATAAAGGTGGTTGATGATAATTTCCAAGATATCATTTAGTTCTTGACTACTGGACATGCACCTGACGAATATACGGTCTAACAGAAGAAAGAACTCGTAGCACGTGCAACTGACTTCACCATCATTGTTGGGAAATTGTAAAAACTGGGTGCCGATGAAGTGTTGCGCATGTATGTCCTTGAGTATGAGAGACACACAATTCTAGATGAAGCCCATGGAGGAATCGCTCGGGGTCGGTATGCCAGTAAGGTGATGACACAAAATATTTTATGAGCTAACTTCTGGTGGCCCATGCTGCATAGTGATGCTGAGGAATCCCTAGGGGTCAGTACGCTAGTAAGGTGACGACACAAAACATTTTGCGAGCTAGCTTCTAGTGGCCCATGCTACACAGTGACGCTGCTACACATTTCCGCGCATGCGATGTTTGCAAAAGGACAGGAAATCCCTCGCGCTGAGATGAAATTCCCCTGCACCCCCATATGGCCCTGTAGGATTTTGAAAAATGGGCTATTGATTTTTTCAGCCCTATCAATCCCCTTGGAAAGTGCAGTAGTGCACATTACATCATCACATAAACAAATTATGTCAGCAGATGGGCTGAAGCCAAACCTATAAGGGACTGCACTGCCGATACTGCTGTACAATTCATATTTGAAAACATTGTGACACGGTTTGGTTGCCCTAAGATCCTGATCAATGACCAAGGCACACATTTTGTCAATGAAACCATCGACACACTCACAAAAGAGTTCAAGATGTGCCATCAGAAGAGTACCCCGTACCACCCACAGGAAAATGGCATTGTTGAAGCATTCAAAAAAATATTGGAGACAATGCTCACTAAGGTATGTGATGCTAACATAAATGATTTGGATGAATAGGTGCCTGCAGTTCCCTGGGCGTACTAGATAAACTGCAAGAAGTTGATGAGCCAAACACCTTTCACACTAGTGTATGGGAAATAGGCTGTGTTTCCAATGGAATTAATCATCCCTAGGCTGCACATTGTAGCATTTAAAAATATGGCAGAAGAAGATGCTCTGGCAGAACGGTTGGCACAACATGTTGCTCTAGAAGAAGATCGGTTTATTGAAAATTATCACCAGCAAGTCCAGAAGGCATGCGAAAAAGCATGGCATGATCAACACATTAGATAGAAGGTATTCCATGTCGGGGATTTGGTCTTATTATATGACAGTAAGTTCGCGCGCCAGCCTGAGAAATTGCGAATGCACTGGCTTGGCCCTTATGTTGTGAAGGAAATCACTGATGCCGGTGTTGTGCACCTGGCCACCTGGACTGGTCAATTCCTCCTCGGATATGTTAATGGAATTATCTTGAAGTAGTATAGGGACAACCTTGTTCCCATGCCCCAGTGACTCGGGACGAGTCACATGTTTGTGTTGGGGGTCTGTTGGAGTGGAGTTCCCTAAGACACAAGTTTCAAAGCTCCTTTTTGGATAATTTTTCATGTGTGTGCTGCACAAAGGAAGTCAAGGGACTTTGGGGTGGTCAAAGTTCCCTATTTTTGTGTAAATGGAATTAAATTTAAACTGTGGGTCTCAAACCATGGTTTGAGACCATAGTATCTGCACGCTAGGCGCATATAAATAGATAGAAGATGTCTAAGCTAAGTAGTTCATGATTTTGAAAGATAGTTTATGCTTTTGCTTGCAAATAATCTGTAAGAGTCTCGTTGGGTTAGGGTTGGGTAAAAGGCTCTTGCTGGCTATGTACACGGAGACCTAGTCCTAGCTGTGTGCGGACTCTGCTGGCTGTGTGCATGGAAGGGTTTTGTAAGGGTTTGGTAAGGGTTTTTATTTAAAGAAGATTGATGTACTGAATGATATATCTAGAGATAATATAAGGAACTATTTTGGCGAACCTATCGTGTTATGTATATATGCTGGTTATTGTTATGATTTGTTGAGACCGCACTATTCTAAGTTGCTTATTATCTGTTGTGAAAGATATCTAGATAACTGATGATTAAATACTGATAAATAATAGATCTGTTTAAGTCTTTGCTGTGCTATGACTTGGATCGACTTCTGTTCTATTTTTCTGCGCCCAAGTGATAACAATTATGTGGTTAATGTATGCACATTCTCTATGCGTGCACCTGTATAAGTTTGCTTCGGGTATTTTCTAAGGGCCACTCATTAATTTCTCCCTCAGGGTGCGGTAACCTGGTTCCAACACCCCCCCCATACTACTTTGGGTGAGACTTTTTGGTTTATCCATAAACTCTGAACTTGCATCACGACCCCTCAAGCCAACAAGTGTGTATAGTAGTTGATAAAAAAATTGATAGAAAGGGAAAAAAAGGGTAGAAATATAAATTGTCGCCACCTAAACCTCTTAAAATTGGAGGATGTTGACATACTTGTTTATGACCTCAATTTAACAAAGAGAGGAACTATTTACTTCATGACCATATATATTTTGAGGAAGTTTCTACGAGAAGAAACAACGTTAAGATGGGAGTCTGCTGAACCCAGTCGTTGATCTAGAAGAATTTTGAAACCTGAAATGGTGGGCATGCATGTTGACTAAGATGTAGATTCATATTCATCCGCATCCATTCATTCATATGAAGATGTAGATTCTAATGGTGTACGAGAACCTATGAGTGATTTTGAATAATTTTGTAAGACATTTTATGGAAATGATGTTTGCATGGTAACTTGAAATAAATATTTTGACTTCCATATGAACTTACATGAAGTTATGAGTCATTCTTATATTTGTTGGATTATATGTTTTAATTATGAAAAATTCATTTGTTTAGAATATTCACAATGCAATAATGAATTACGTAAATAATTTATATTATATTTAATATACCAAAGTTGATATTTTGATTAAAAGTAAGAAAAGATTAGAAATTAATGTTGAAATTTTAAATTATACAATGATATTTCCATGATATTATTTATTGTTATCATTTGGTATAAGATAGTTTTAAAAAATGTTGCAATTTTAATGCCTCATTAAAATGGGACACTTCGTTTTGATGGTTGATTTTTAGGTTTTTGTTGCAATGAGATAAATTGTCTTAGGTTAAGATTTGAAAAGGGTTACACTTTTAGCCTTTAAAATACAAATTACTCTTGGAATAATGACTCTTTCATTTATGCATTCATTTTAAAAAATTGTTTTAGTCATATAATTTATCCATAATGTCATGGTTGAAATATGTTTAAATACAAAGGTTCTTAATTCCATGGTTGAAAAATTGTTAAAATTTCAAGGCTTTTCTGAGTTATGATATTTTATCTTTACTGCTATGGTTGAAAACAATTATAATTTTATGGTTTTTTAGCGTCATGATATTTTATCTTTAACGACATGGATGGAAATCAATGGAATTTTAAGGATTTTTAGAGAATGATATTTTATCTTTAATGTCATGTCTGAAAATTGTTGGAATTTTAAGGTTTTTCAAGGTCCTAATATTTTATCTTTAATGCCATTGTTAAAAGTGTTGAAATTGTAACCCAATTTTTTGTTGTTGTTGTTATAGCATCAACAAATTTTGTTTTGAGGGTGTTATTTTCATTTTTTCATTTTTTTTTTTTTTTATAATTTGGTTTTTACTGTCATTTAAAAAAAAGTGTTGAAAATTTACCCTAAAAAAACATCATTTCAACATACACACTTTTTGTTTTTGGGTTGTTTTTTCATGTTTTTTGGGAGTTTTTGGGCTAGATTTCTCGTTTGATTAGTAAATTTGTTATATGAAGGCAAGGGCCTAGGAGCTAATGACCAAGGCATTGTGAATCCCATCCAAGTGGTGAAATTATCTCGATTTGAAGGATTGGGGTACACTGAAGGAGAATGCTCAAAGGCAACATAAGCTTCCAAGTCATTGTCGAAACCATCAAGGAAAGAAGACGTTGAGAGGTTATCCCCATTTTCCCATGATAGTGAGCATTGTGGAGGAAGAGCTAAGGCAGGTAATTTTGATTAGGCATGCACCAAAGACAACCAAGCAAGGTATAAAAGGTTTTTATATTTCAATATTACTTTTGATTACAAGAAGATTGGTAATGATAAGCATAATTTGTGGCATAGAAAACCATGTACTTTTTGTGGCTTGTATAACCATGTTGTTGCCAAGTGCTAGAATATAATGTCAACAAGAAAGAGGACAAGACACGAAAACCCTTCTCCACGTCAGGGAAGGAAGAACTTTAGTTAAATCTGGAAGAAAAATATAATTTTTGCAGTCATTGTAACAATGGTGGACATGAGAGAGCCACATGTTGGGAGCTCCATCCAGAGTAAAGAATGAAGGAGGAACACAAAGAACGTGTGAAGGAACCAATCAATGAAGTTGATCAAGAAGAGAAACGACTACGGTAAGAAGACCCATTAATCTGGTTATGTAAGAAATGGGGATTTATAAGTATTTGAGCGTGGCCACATTTTTTAAATCACATCTTGCGAAATTATTGTCAAAGTGATGAAGTGTTTTCCATCACTTATGAATGCAACATGATGATGTTTTTGGCCTTTTATTTGATAGTTGGGGTAAACTTGACCATGAGTGTGTTATAAAATCTTGGCAAGTATGGGGTTTTCTTGTGTCATGTTTGGTCTTGTTAAAGAACATATATTTTTCAATATGTACTATAAGTTTGTATAGAATATAGGTGCCAGTTCATCACTTATGGCTCCAAAGTACAAAGGTGAAGGAGAATAAAGTGTGGCTTGTTAGTGCATTTGTTATGCAGATAAGGGAGTACAACACATTGCATATCTTGTTTATGCTTTTGGAGGAGAAATATCTCGTCAATGGGGAGGAATGATCGAGGTGGCTCTGGAGAAGCTAAAAAATCCACATGCTCAAAATTTGATGGGAACATTTCCAAATTGTAGTGCTCGTCGTTATGATTCCAGTGACGTGGAGACACTCAAATCTGAGTCTGTATTGCCAACTTATTGCAATTTTAAGTTTGACAAGATAGGCAAGAAGGGGGCCCATAGTCTGTCACATGGCTTCCTAGTTAGCAAGCTAAGTGGGAACAACAGGCCTATGTGGCAACATAATGGATAATTGGCCACTGACACATGGAAATCCAGCGTTGGCACCCTTTCCCTACACAAAAGGACAAAAACAAATATATTTAAATCCCCCAAATAAAACAAAAACCATAAAATACAAACAAAAATAATTTAGAAATACATATAATATAGTTATTAAATAATCATATAAGAAAAAATTTCATTTTAGAATATATAAAAGAAAAAAAAATTTTAACCATAAAAGCCAACGAATATTTAAAATCCCCAAAAAGAGTGTTATGAAATATGTTGAAAAGGTCATACCAAATGTGAACAACACATTATGGTTTAGTACAGGTAAAAAATCATATATTAAATATGTAGTCATTGAAAAACAAACCTAAGTTGGTTGGGTCAAATGGAGATCACATGTTATAATAACCGATGGATATTGATTGACGGATGGTTATAGGAGCTGTTGTAAAAAATATAGCCGCACACGACCTTAATGGGTCAATATTTTGTATATAGTGCCAATAACTATTGGGCCGGTGGCCCATCCATTGAAATTTTTTCCCGATAAAGTATATTTAAATTCAAGACATTTAACAAACAAAGAATAAAAGAACCATGAGCAGGAGGCGTTCGAAACCGAACCCAGGTGGGGCATGATTTTCGAGAGAGAATATTTTAGGGAAATATGCTTTAGAATATTCCATAGTATATTCCTCATGCAGAGTCTTTGAGGAAACTTGGAGATTCCCTAGGATATGAATTTTGAAGATGTCATAATTATGTCGACTCTATTCTCATTTGAACTGATTTTTTGCTAAGATTCTGATGGTGTAGTCCATTTCTTCATCTGAACAACATATTTTTTTCCCATGTCCAGAGGAGAATATTGTGAGGAATCTAAAATATTCCCAGGGAGCCTAGATTTGACTGTGACAAAAATGGGTCATGTTTATACTCAAATTTCATGGTTTTTCGCAAGGAATGTGATGACACATGTCGTTTCTTCATATGAGTAACTAATTTTCATGTCGTCGCAAGACTTGGAGGTTTAAGGTGTATTTTTGCCATGTGTTCATTTGATTTTATTGAGATCATGATTTGAATCTGAGATCCATGTATGCCACTTTGTGATAGGATAATTGTATGCCACTTTATGTGAGATATTGTTCCTTGTCATGCTGAAGGAGTGCATATTATGAGTGAGAGTTCTTGTAAGGATAACTTTTCTTGGGATAGGCACACCACTATAGATAATAGGCTTCATCCTTGTAATGACAGAGATTGCATCATGTACTAATCATCTTCTTGCAACAACTAATGATGCAACCTCCCCACTCTTGACACCGGGCCCGAATACGTAGTCCACACTTGATGAACTCCGTTATCATATCCTGTGTTTATGATTGCTTGTTATTTGTTCCTTGTTTCATGTTGATTGTTTTACAAAGTGTTGTTTAAAAATTCACATTACTCATGATTTCACATGCAATTATGCATCAGTAAAAGGTCCTATATAACGAATATTTTTGTTTGAAAGTATTCACAAAAAAATTCTGGATCATCAAGAAACCTTGTCCTCTAAAAATAAAAAATGATTTGTGCTAACAAATCAACTACTCTTCAAACAAGTCCTAGAATATGTTTTAGATGGCCTTCCAAACAACCTAGGTTGTGGGTAATCATGATTGGTAGGACTAAGTAATAGTATTAGGGATAGTTATACTTATCCTTAGAGCCATTATGCGATTAAATCATGGATACTTACAAATGTCTATCCAAGGTGCAATTGCTTCCCACAACCACCACCTATAAGGTAGTTTTTATAAAAAATGACCACTAAGGTTAGGCTTCATCCAGAGGGGGTGAGAGAATTTTAGCTTTTGGTTGTTAAATTGGGACTTAGATTCCTAACCAAGAGTTGGGAGTTTAGAAATTTTTTACTAGCTCGTGTTACATAGTATTTTTTTGCATTCCTCAGTTCTTATCCCAAGTATCATCTTTTGTGCTGATTATGTCACAAATGTCACAAAGCGACCAAAGATGAATAAACTTGTTCATCCTAGACAACATGCTTAAGATATCCTTGAATACCTAAAAGAGAAATTCCTTGAAGTTTTTTTGTAGAGTTTGTAAAAGACCTTGTTTTGCAAGGCCAACGCGGTCCTCCCCTTAATAAGCTCACACTTGTCACCCTGTCCCTATCTTGTGAACAACCCTTCCAGTGCGGGAATTCGAAAATAAATTCGCGTCGGTCCTCTTCATGCAGGTTCTCTAAAAATGGAGTAGAAGCTTCAGCCTTTAGAGTTCTCGAGAACAGAGTTTTGGCACTTGTTGGTTGAGGATATGGTCGAATACTCCCATGTTTAGCCCTTGATCTTATCTCCAAATATTTTCCCCTTAGAGATAAGACCTTTCCCCCTCATTAGTGGATCCTTAACCTCCTCAACACTACTATAAGAGAGTTCCATGCTAGAGAGTCTTGGTTGGTCATTGCTGGTTTCCTTACTTCTACATGATTTCGTCCATATGATGTTGATTTGATGAAGAAGGAGAAGGGATTGAAGAGCGTGGCTTGGACTTGGATTACCACTCCAAAGGAGGCATTAAACACCAAGGAACCGGTTGTAAGCTTTCCTTTGATAATTTTATAATACAAAGTATACTTTTCTTCCCACAAATCTGTTAATATTAATTGGTTTAGCATGATACTCCTTGATCTGTCCTGTAGTTTTCTTTGAAACACATATAATATGTATCTTTCATATTTTTTCATGTGATATTATTTATATCCATGCAGACGTAGAAAGTGAATAACGAGCCTGGAAGAAAAAGGATTGACACTGACACCAAGGAAAAAACTGCATAAGGAGCGAGGTGGGCCAATCTCCCTCTCTCACTTTACTTTTTGATGTTAAAGTAGGGACACTTATATCCTTTGTCACGATTGTTACTAGACCCACTCATTGGGCTAGAGGGATCGCTTCTTTTCGAAGAAGGGATTTTCCTGCATAAAAATTGGTGACTCCACTAGGGATCTTACATCTTGTTCACCCTCTTCTTGTTTTTGTCTTCATGCTTAGTTTGGCCAACTGCTAAATGACCGCTTGTTTGGCTTTTTTTTTAGCATGTAGTCTGGCTTGTTAATGATTTAAAGTATCAAGTCTAAGGTTTTCTTCCAAATATTGATTTTTTTATCCCCTTTTTCCTTGGCTAACTCGTATTTTTACAGACATATTCGCACTGCCAGTGCTGGTTTTTGCTGGAACAGTCGCACTGTAGACCTCTGGTGTTAACTAGTGGACTGCGCTGGTCTTATAAAATATATATTTTTGGGTCTCTTTTAAAAAATAATTTGTGTGTATTTATCTTTGGAATGTTTTCTTTGCCTCGATTACACCATTTTTTTGCTTTGAGTGTCTGCAATCTCTTTGAGAAGCACAAACTGGTCTTGTGGTATAAGTGGTAAATTTTTTGTTTTAATTGAGTCTTGTTGTTGCAAGTCAATTAAAATACCTATTTACTGCTTGTGTCAATTAAGAAATATTGATTCTATGCTATAGGGCAGTGGTGAACTGTATGCTTGTTCAAAGAAATTGGTTTTTTCTTCTGTTTAGTTTTCATTTCAAGAATTACTTTTCGTTAAATGCATAAGGTCACTTGCATTGAAAGGCTAGTTTTTGGAATTTCTTATGGAAAATAGATTACATTTTTTCAATAAGTGAAATATTTTAAGTGCATTAATTGCATCAGTTGCATTTTCATCATTCAAAGTGATTTTATTAATTATTTTTTTTATTTTATTTTTTTTAAGTGCATCTTAGTGAAAGTAGAAATCATTTTACTTTTGGATAAGTTGCATTTGGGATAGTGAAAGTGAAATCGCTTTACTTTTTAGAATTTGCATGTTTGAAAAGTGAAAAGTGAAAGCTAGTTGGGGAGGAGGGGATTTTGTTTGTTGAATTTTTTTTGATGCATTACTCTTTGTAATATATTCCCTTATTAGTTTAGCTTTCATCGAAAACAAAAGGATTCGTTTTCCTCATTTAGCTTTGTCTTTGGAATTTAGGTGAAATCGTTTTGAGCCCAAAATCGACACTTAATTTCAGATCAAAATTAAAATAAACCTCAATTAATCTAATAAGAATTTGGCGTTAACGTAAATATCTAGAGGTATAGGCTAGAGACGTGTTCCGATGTCGTTAAGTGTAGCAATTGTCGCTAACAATCTGTGTTGCATCCTGGGGGTGATATCCCATCCCACGTATGGAAGTATATAGGACTATGTTCCACATATGATAAGTATAAAGGGACACTCTCATCGAACGGGTACACATCAGACAACTCTACTATAAACTGAGCTCCCACGTATCATCGAATATATTTTGGGAGACCCCATTAGGTTGTAAACCTGCTATAGGAAATCGAGTCAGCTGCCTTGTAGGCGTGATACACCGAACACATCATTCAGGGAGATTGCCTACATGTACTTCTTGGTTCTCCAGGAGGTATTTTGTAGTTCACAGATACTTGGTAATCCTTTTTGCCTAGATTAACCCTTTTTGATTTATTTTGTTTAATTCTAAAATTTACTTTCCATAAAAACACCCTGCCCGTGTAGTACTCCTTTGCCTCATTACGATTGATTAATTGAAAATTTGATTTTCTAAAAAATAACTGATCTATCCTTTGATTAATCTTGATAAAAGGTCATCGTGGTTGAATTCTTGAATTCACCTCACTCATCCCCTGAAGGAACTCAAGGAGCTCATCTTGATATCTCACTATTTCCACCCGGGCCTCTTAAAACTCAGTTTTTAAACTTGGGATTGTCCCAAGCATCCAACCACTCTCTTCACGGCCACCACTTGATGATTTTTATACATATTCTGAGGATCTTGAGCTGGAAATTCCTGAAGACGCTGCTGATTTTATGGTATTTCCTCCAAATCCGCTCTACGATTTGTTCGTGATATCTCGTGAGCATCCATACAATCCTTTTGATGGTCCCAACGTTATTTTGGTGCTTCTCTTGTAGCATCCTGAACTACTTTTCGACAGTTGTTTCCACCACACATGGGGTCGAATGCAGATGATACTCCGTTTGTCAATACCCCTCAAATTATTACTCTGAAAAATTCTGTGACCCACATCCCAAAAGTTGACATCGAGTCGATGTTCCCTCCGAAAGGATTTCCTTTTGTTTCCACTCCTCATGATTTAGGAAGTGGAACGAGTGTGCCCTCTATTCAAGTCGAGTCTTCACTTCCACCAGGTTACACTTTTCTCAAAAACCTTGTTTCAGGAGCTTCCGGGGTTACATCCTTGTTTCATAATCTTGTTTGGTCGACTGGTGTTCCCCCATCTTCTGTCCCATTTGTTTCAAATGTGGCCACCATGTCTCAACCTACAGCTCAACCTATGGTTTCTATAGGTCAAATGACCATTTCACTATGGTCATATTCTCCTTTGTCACTATCTACGATCACTACGGTTCCACCTTTGAGTGTAAAATCTATGGTTTCATCCATTCCTAGGGGGCAATCACATCCTTTATACGTACCTCCCCTTTCAGGCGGGGGAAAATTGAACTATGGAACTATATCAGGGGCAGGACAACCTATATCTATTCTTGGTGGAAATTGGTTTTATCCATAAAACGTTCTGTTGTAGGTACCTCTCTCCCTGGGGGTCATCCTACTTCAGCTCAGCTTGTTTATCAACAACCCCACATTCAACAACCTCATGTTCAATAACCCCATATTCAACAACCGCATATACAAAATCCTTATGTTCAACAAATGAATATACAATATAAGCATGTTCAAAAACCAAACATTTCAAAACATTATTTCCAACAACCCCAAAATCCATTTGTGGGTGTTGGTCCTCAAATCCAATCTTGTTCAAACCCTTCTCTGGGTGAAGCTGGAACTTACCCCATTCAACCTGGTGTTCAATACCAGAAAATTCCATAGGGTCAGTACCAACAACCCCATCTAGGACCTTAGGTCCAGAAAGGGACTTATGTTCAAGAAGGACCTATCCCTCAAAAGACGCTGGATCAGGGGCCTTATCAATAGCCCCTGCAGGGTCCTTATGTTCAACAAAAGATGCATCAAGGTACCTATCAGCATCCCTGGCCTCAACAAGGTCCTTACCAGCAACAATGGGGACAATATGGTTATTATGCTCAAAATTAACCCCAATGGGGGCATAACCATTATCACCAGTGTTGGAACCCTCAGATGGGTAATTACAAGCAACCTTTCACCCCTTATAATCCTCAATTACCACTCTTGGATATGTTGGAACTTCCGGATGTGTCAAGGCTTACGAATGACCCAATCCAGCATATGCTACATTGGCCTCTAGTTCCAAAAAACATTCCTGGGGATTGTCCTAAATTTGAAGGTAAATCTGGAGACGGCCCCCATGCTCACACCATGACATACCATTTATGGTGCTCTTCTAACTCTTGGGTGGATGATTCAATTACACTACGTATTTTCCAGGGCACATTAACGAGCGCAACTTCTAAGTGGTATAATGAACTACCCCACAACATTTTCCAAGACTTCAATTCGTTGGCTATGGCCTTCCTTATGCATTTCCAGTTACCTACCCTGTATGAAACCGAAACTCACCTCTTGACATCTTTGGAACAATCAAATGCTACCCATATCTTCGACCACATTCATGAGTGGAGACGCAGGCAACACCTGATCAAGTTTGAAATTCCTGATTAAATATTAACTCAATGGTTCACTAAACAATTCATCCCCCAAATTGCCAAAGATATTGCTATGGGTGGCTATGTAACTGAGGAACATGCCATCACCTGTGCTCAATATCTAGATTTGGTCTATTCCTTGTGTGGAACATTATATGATCTTTTACCGAACGCCCCACAACCTTCAACGGAACCGTCACCTTTAAAATATACTGATACACCACTAGTTGATGGTGTTATCGGGTCAGTGGCTAAAACTTCTAACAATACTCTGAAAGCTTCTTCGAAGCATAAGTCTACTTCAGCCACATAACCCTCCACTCTTGTCAACAATCCCAAGAATCCTGGTAAAACCTCTGAGGTTAATGCCGTTCAGTCTATCGCGGTAAATAAATCCTCCAAAGGTAAGAATAAGGGGAAAGTCAAATCCAAATATGATTCCCATAAACAGGATTCCTCTAAGTAGTCCATCGACGATGCGTCTAAAGGTAAGCCTAAATATCCTTTCTTAATATGTGATGATGATCATTACACCAAGGATTTCCCTCGTCGTGCTGAGGTTAATCATATTTTAAAAGGCACACAAGGAACACCAAATTTTTTGAAAGAACCCTTTCCATTTCAGCAAACGCAAATGGTAGACCATCCCAAATCTTTTGTATCTAGAAGCTCTCAGGTTTTCATGAGTGGCACAAAACCCATATTTGTCGATATGCATTCAAAAGAAAATCTGAATCTTGCCAAATCTATTGTGGAAAAAAATGCCATAGATGTGCCTTCTTCTTCTGCTCCATCCAGTTCTGGTCCTCTTCCTATTGAGAGAACTAGTAATGATTGCACTATCCGACCACCTCCCAAAGGTGTTCTCCAGAAATCCTCATATAATCTGAATGCGTGAGTTTCTCAACATTACAATATTGTGGAATATCTAGCTGAAGTGCCTTCGACGATTGGATTTGGAAGTCCTTCAATCTTTCCCATCATAGAGGAAGGCATTGGTATCCGCTATTGGAGGAATTGATCCTTTCGATTCAACTTTAATTACTTTTGACCTTGAAAATAACGTTCCTCGTCTCCTGTCACAAGTGGATTTTCTCATACAAGTTCTAGTGATGCGTAAGTATATCCATAGGACTGTCATTGATGAAGGCTCCTCCACCTGCATCATGTCTATCGCGTGTTGGAAATCCATCAAATATCCTCCACTAAGTCAGTCTCCTAATACGCTAGAATATTTCAATGGAAAAGATTCTCGAACATATGGTATTATTAAATCTCTACCAATCCATTTGGGGGGAAAAACAATGGATATGGAAGTGGAAGTTGTCGATGTGAACCTCAACTATAATCTACTACCAGGTCGTAGTTGGACCCATGCAATGGTTTGCGTGGTCTCTATATTGTTCTGCGTCCTTCGTTTTCCCCATCAAGTAAAAATCGTTATGGTTAATTAGCTTGCATTATTTTCACCTGATTCTTCGACTGGAAATGTACCATATGTTGGGAATACCACTGTTCCTTATGAGAGAGTCAGAGCGAGTCTCTTTAAAGACTAGTCATTGATGGGAATCTTCTCCCTTCCACCTCCCAACGTTTCTTTAGTAAACATGATTTCATCTGGTCATGACCTTGGATAATTCCTAGCCCTGGACAGATTGATAGTTTTGGCGATGTTTTTCTGCTTAGCCCTATTGAACTGATGTATCAGATCATCCTTCTCACTTCTGCGGTTGCATCCAATTCCAATGATAAATTTCCTTCGTCTCTAGACTTGTACTCGCAATCCCCCTGGTTTAGTTCATGGGATTCTGATGATCCTTTGAATGAGAAATTTCTGACTGATGAGAGTATATTAAAAGTTATATCTCTCAAATAAACCCCATGGAATGATGGTCATCATCGTTCCTCATTTCTCTCGGGCCATGGTGAAATTGATACTTGTATAGAAACCCGTGTTTCCCTGAATCGACTGGTCCACTTTAGAATCCCATATTGGTTCGTGAAGTCTTTTCTGAAGGAAACATGGGAACATTTTGACTACCATTCCAATCGAAATCTATGTCAAACCAGATATTCTCGAGAATATTCATGTTTAGGCTTCTTGTTCTCCCGATGAGATCAAGATTTACATCGCCCTGTTCAAAGAATTCCACGATTTCTTCACCTGGTCATATGAAGAAATTCCAAGCATTGATCCTAGTATCGTGGTGCACGAGAGTCCTACCTATCCAGACTCGAAACCTATCTATCAACGTATTCATCCGGTGCACCTGATAAAAGCAACTTCCATAAAGGGAGAAGTTGAAAAAATTCTCAAATATGGCTTCATTTATCCTATACTTTTGACATAATGGGTCTCTAATATTGTTCCTGTTACCAAAAAAAAAAGGAACTATTCATGTTTGTGTTGATTACCATGATATCGTTTGGGATTGTCCTAGAGTTAACTATCCCACTCCTTTTATTGATCAGATAATTGATGAATGTGTCGAGAGTGAAATATTTTCCTTCTAGTTACAACCATATTAACATTCTCCCCGCTGATCAACATAAAACTGCCTTTATATCTCCTTGGAGGACATCTGCATACAAAAATCTCCCTTTTGGCCTGAATAACATTGGTGCTACCTTCCAGCAAGTTATGTCCTATGCATTTCATGATATCAAAACACATAGTCCAGCCGTATCTTGATGATATTCTTGTCATTCTGGGAAACGTTAAGATCATCCCGCTCACCTTTGAGCGGTATTTATTCGCTATCAACACTATAACATTCAGTTGAATCCTCACAAGTGTGTCTTATTAGTTGAATGGGATTATATCTTGGGATTTGTGGCTGATAAGGAAGGCATCCAGATTGATCCACTGAAAGTCGAGGCTATCATCAATTTTCTTCCTTCTTCTATACATCAACTACAGAGCTTACAGGGTAAAGCGAACTTTCTCTGTCATTTTTTCCCGAATTATGCCGAGCTTGCTAAAGTATTTACTAGTCTGTTGAAAAAATGGGTCTCGTTTATTTGGGATGGAATTGCTCAATATTATTTCGATGCTTTAAATACAACTCTTGTTAGTGCACCTTTGTTGCATCCCCCTGATTTTCGACGTGATTATTTCCTATATTTAGTTGTCATTGACAACACCATTAGCATGGGGCTAGTTCAGGGTGACGATGAAGGAAATGAGCATATTATATACTACTTGAGTCGTAATATCTTTGATGCTGATACACGTTACGCTCATGTAGAGAAGCTCAATTTGGTAGCTGTCGATGCTGTCCAACACTTTTGCCATTACTTTATCCTATGAAAAAATATGGTGATTTTTTATTGTAACCCCATGAACTACATCCCGAATCGTCAGTTAATTAGGGGAAAATACTCCAAATGGGTTGTTATTCTGCAGGAATTCAATTTAGAATTTTCTAAAGCTAAATCGAAGAAATCTCTAGCTTTGCTGAGATGATTTGTGCTCTTCCATTTGTAGTTCCACCCACTCCTTTTACTGAGTTTATTCCAAATGAATCACTCTTTCTCATCGGTAATCTTGTCCATGGTATGGTGATATCATTATCTATCTCCAAACCCAAAAATTTCAACCTGATTTATCTCAGTATGAGCGACGCCGAATCCGTCACTAATCCCAACCTTATCAAATTATTGGGGATACTCTTTATCATAATGGTGTCGATTCTATCCTCCGTCGATGATTGAATCTTGAGGAAGCTAAGAAAGTTTTAAATGATTGTCACTCGGGGGCATGTGGCGGTTATATTTCTGGTTACACTACTGCTCAAAATATTCTACACGCTGGTTATTTCTAGCCATCTATTTTCAAGGACCACATCCTTGCTGTTCAAAATGCCCTACCCAGACCGTTGCAACCATTTGTTACCTCCGAACCCTTTGCAAAATGGGGCATCGATTTCATGAACTATAACCCTCGCTCGGCCAAGGGGCATGGTTATATTATCATTGCCATCGATTATTTCACTAAGTGGGCCAAGGAAATGCCTACATATGATGCTGAAGGTAAAATTGTGGCATAATTTATTTTTAACCATGTCATAGCTCGATTCGGTGTCCCGAAGGCCATAGTCACCGGCCATGGCTCTCATTTTTTAAATTATATGATGACAGAGCTTACTGCTCAGTTGGGCTTGTGTCACGACAACTTGACTCCTTACTATCCACATGATAATGGCTAGGTTGAATTCATTAACAAAGTTTTGGTTATGATGCTTCAATGAACCATTGGGATGCATAAAATAAAATGGCATCTTATGCTATTTTTAGCTCTGTAGGCATACCGAAATTCAGCTAAGACAACAACCAGATTCACACCATTTCAATTAGTGTATAGTATGGAAGCCATGCTCCTGATCAAGTGTGAAATTACTTATTTGAAGCTAGCTTTCGAGTTACTCCATGACACTTCACCATAAGAAGAAAAATTTATTTATCTCGAACGTCTTGATAAGACCCGACGAATTATTGCTTTGGTTATCGAAGCTCAAAAGAAACGAGTTAAAGAAAAATATGATAAATCAGTGAATTCACGTGTTTTTACTGAAGGTGACTTGGTCCTGTTCTAGGATCAAGCCCATGATAAATTGGGGGTCGGGAAAATCGAACCAATGTGGCATGGGCCCTTTATCGTTAAACTAGTATTGTATTAGAAAGATGATGATGGTAATCGATCAATCAAGAGTAGGCACTGATTAGCCGACCGTCGACATCCTTTGCAGTGGGCCCTTAGAATGAAAAGAACCTGCTGAACCTTTATAGCCGAGGAGACCTCCCCAATAAATCAATTTTGTTGCGTGAAACCCCACTCATTCATGAATTCTCACCCGGGGTAAAACCATTTCTACACGCTCATCATTTAAGTTGTTTACCTTTACTCATTTTATTCAGTTGGTGGAGTTTAACCAGCAACATAAAAGTAAGCACCAAGTGAAATTCAACCCAGAGCTAGTCACTATTTGTGTGTATGCATGCTATGGAATAGTATAAAGCAAGATATCGGTTTGCACTTCTATCCAATTTGGGAAGCAACTTCCGTCGATGAATGGATATACCATCATCAATTTAAAGAGAGGATGCGCAAGCAGGCTCGACCAAAGTTGGTTGACCTATCTATGGAGATTAGAAGGTAGGAGTATTACTTAGAGGGCCATGAAGGATAACACACAAGTCTATTTACATATAAAATAGATAGATTGTGAAAAATGTGCTTACGAGCTGGGCAATTATGAAGGGAATCAATTGGCTGAGCCCAGAAATGGGCTCTATCTAAAAAATAATTATGATTTATTTGGCGTAAATAATTTTTTACATTTGCGTGTTTTATTCATTAGTGTGCAGTTTGATTTTGGTGTGATTGCTTTATTTTGCAAACATGTTTTCATCTGCTTGCCTTGTGTTCCAATTGCTTTACAGATGTCGTCAAACCATTATGTTGGTTTTGCTGATGGCGCTTGTCGTAGTACACATAACTTGTCTTCTGCAGGATGGGCATTGTTTGCTCCTAATGGCGAGTTAGTGAATTTGTGCTACAATTGAATGGTCATTAATCAGTAAGAAACCCTCAAATATTGCACATGTATCTACGTGTTCAACTATTGGAATGAAATTTTGATTATATTACTTATTAACATATTCCAAGGCATCTGAATAAATTAACCAATACATTAGCTAATTATGTGTTAGATAGACATTTTCATCACATGTAAAAACCAAAAACATCATCATGATAAAGAACATCGAGTCTGTAAAGAGTGTGTTACATCAAAACGAGAAAATATGTGTCTCAAGACACATGGTTTCTCTAGCCTACATAAGTGCAGTCAAAAGGAATAATTGAGGCATATCTATCCTCTAGCATGGTACTGGTGGTAATATGTTACAACTATGACTACTTGACCTAGCAGTCGATGGAGTAGAGCTAAAACCCCCATCATATGTCTGTAGTACCGCAATGGTATATCATCGACTGAGGCGTAGTCTAGTATTTCTCTCATCAAAGCTGTGAGCTTACGCTCCACCTCTACTATATGGTTTGCACCCTCGTCGTACACAACCACCTCAATCTGTCGAATCAGCTATTGCGCTACCCAAGATAACCTCGAAGGCATCACCACTCCAATTTCTGCAATCAATAATCATAAGTTAAACTCTTGGTACACATACAAAATAAAATAAAATATTGAAAAAATTGAAAAAAAAATTTCCTACAGAGGTCATCCCACTATCCTCCGAATGGAAGAGGAATATCCAGGTCTCCTCTGAAATTTGTCCCTGCATACGACCAATCATCAATCATGATGAGCTGCTGGTGGATCCACTCGAAGAATTCTGGAAGGAATGATACTATGCTGCCCACCACCATGGTGTCTCATCAACTCACTCTATCTCTGGAGTCGTGGATCCATCGGCACAAGAGGACCCAACTCTATCCTCTGAAATCGAAACAATGGCGCCCTTTCTAGGAAGAGAGTCACTAATAATGATCCATATCTGAACTACTTCAAATTTTTCATTTTGCATTTTTTGAGTTGATCTTTCAAGTTGACCAGCAATACCTCACACAAGTTGAAGACTGTTGGACTCATGCAATCCACGACATATTGAAATTGAGACTTGCTCGTCTCGTGAAGATCATGTGCCCTTGCCACCCGATCTATTGTGTAAAAAAATATTTAGAGAGCCGAGCCATTGACAATTTTTATGTCAATTTTCCCACTCTTGGTCTTGGCAGACGTACCACTACAATGCCTGGCAATGACCATGTTTGTACTCTCGGCTCCTGCTCTATACCTTGCTATTTGGACAGACAGTCCCCTCTTGGACATATTCGTGACAAAATAGATATCCAAAATATCAATATCTAAGTCCTGGTCACTAATGGTGAAAACTTGGCGGTCCACATCCCACCATCTCACCAAATACTGCAGTAAATCCACTTGGGACCTTATACTAGGTGTCTGGAAGAACTTGAGAAATCTGTAGTTGTGGAGTGCCCTTATGCAATTTGGGTTTTATGCTGCTTCTCTGTAGTCAGCCACATGACCCTGTTATTTCCACTCAATTGCCATAATTTTCCTGTAAAACATTAATTAATAAGCATTAAACATCTTACATGGAGAAAAAATGGCAGTTCACTGGTTTAAAATTGAGCATTTCATGAATAAAATTTTATCACGATGTCAACACGACTATGTGCCGATTTTCATGTGCTATTACTTTAGGGACTAAGGCAAGCAACTCAGATTTGATGGGCGAAACCCGTGCTGGTCACCAAAAAGCCCTAATTTTTCAAGGGCTCCCTAACCTATCAAAAAATGAATTTAAATGCTCAAAACTAGAATATAAATGCAAGAAAAGACAAGGATTATTACCTGCAACAGAAGGATAACCAAATGGTGTCCTCGATCAGCTGAACGAGGTGCTTGAAATACGAATTAAAATGGAGGGAAAGCACTCTGGTAAAATTTTAAATGGTAAAAGCGATTTTTGTTTTTGAATTTTGGTTATTTTAAGAACTTTTACTTATATTTTAATTAAAAAATGATTTTTTTAATCGTTTTATGAGTACTTTTTCCTATATTTATATTTTTTCTTGATCAAGGTAACGTTTTTTTGCATGTGCAGAAGCAGGGTATCATGAGTTAAATTCGATCAATAGTGAGTGGCGAGTTATATTTTATCACTTTTTTGGACTCGTGAAGCCGTATGAAAAAGGAAACCCTATGGGGTCAACTTTAGGCTCTTTTCTGACTCTTGAAACATGAAAATATTACCAAGCACTTTTCCTTTCGAGTTCGTTAAAATTAAATGAATTGACGCCATCTCAATATACGTTTACCCCTTTTTTGGAATGAGGTTGACTGTTTATGAAAAAGGAATACCTTGGTCAATCATGATCAAGAGGTTCTCTCGGATATTGTTTTCTACCTTTTCGGATTCGAGAGACTATTTATGAAAAAGTACATTTTGGAGTTTTCTTTTCCATCTCTTTTTCACACTCCCTAAACATGAAAAATATACCGAGTTACTCCTACATCAGACTCGTAAAACTTAAACGATGAAGTAATTGTCACCATGACAAGACCAAGCTACTCCTTCCTAGGGCTCATTAAACTTACTAGGATGGATTCATCCGAAGGGTGAACTTATACACTAAGCATATGGTATCCTCTTCAATATTTTTATAAAAATATAGAGGTACTCATTAGAAATAATGGGGGAAAATGGAAGTGAAGTATATTTTGTATTCTATACCATAGGAAACATGTCACTCTTGAACATGACACTCATCTGCATTTCGTGTCGGGTTGTGGATATCCTTCATTTGTCAGTTTCCTTCCTAGGTTTACGAAATCCATTTGCCTCTCATCGATCATTATCTGCCATCATCATGACCTTTGGTCTCATTTGCGTTAAATGCTGTCAAAATATGGATTCATGTCATCGATATGTTCAAGAGAATTCCTCTTTGAAACAGTCAAACATCCTTTGCTTATTTTACCCTCTCTGTAGTAGTCCTCAATCACTCCTATCATCTCGAGAAATCCTTTGTTTCATGTCAATGATGTTGGAATCATTTTGAACCTCCTACAATGGATCAATTCCTGTCAACTTCAGCTCATTATTCAGGAAGATGATTTAGAAATTCCTTTTCAGTACCTTGGAGCTTGCATGCCTCAATGGCAAGTCCTTCACGTTCGACGACAGGTTCACGTCATTGGCCTTCGATCGGATGATTATGAAAGTGTTCTACTTCAACCCATTCATTCACACTTCTATATTGTGTTGTCATACCTTAAGGACCATCGTCATTATTGTGGTTTCTCTCATGCCTAATAATGGTTTACATCATTGACCGTTAATCAGGTGGTTTCTGCCATGTTCGAAATCAACACATCTATTCGCATGGTTAGGTTCGTATAGTGGGTATATTGGGATCGAGTCGAAGACTATGGATCCAATTTTTTCTTATCTAGACTACATGGAGTTATTGAGTATTCATGATTATACACATGATCATTTCTATACAGATGGTTGTGACCATACCATGGATCCATTTCCATGATATCTTTCAGATGATTGGTTGGGCCCATACCGTGGGTTCACGTGTTATTTGATGCCTTTTAAGAGATATGTTATTAGAAATGTATATATTATAGATGTCACATATTGTATTGTGTTTGATCGAAAAATATCTTGATTGTGGTTTTCCAAAGTCCTTTCCATGGCAGATAAAAAATTTCAACCATCACTCCTTGTTTTGCTTTCATGCTTTATGGGGCATCTGTTACACAATATTTTGTTTCATTCCTCAGTTCTTATCCCAAGTGTCATATTTTGTGTAGATCATGTCACAAACGTCGCAAAGTGACAAAAGATGTATAAAATTGTTCATCCTAGAAAACATGCTAAAGATATCCCTGAAGACCTAAAAGAGAAATGCCTTGAAGTTTTTTTACAGAGTTTGTAAAAAACCTTGTTTTCCAAGCACAACACAGTCCTACCCTTAATAAGCTCATGCTTTTCACCTTGTTCCTATCCTGTGAAGAACGCTGCCAACATGGGAATTCAACATTAAATTTGCATTGGTCCTCTTTAGGGAGGTTCTCCAAAAATGGAGCAAAAGCTTCAGCCTCTAGAATTCTCGAGAATAGAGTTCTGGTACTTGTTGGTTGAGGATATGATCGAATACTCCCATGTTTGGCCCTTGATATTAACTCCAAATATTTCCCCCTTAGAGATAAGACCTTTCCCCCTCATTAATGGATCCTTAACCTCCTCAATTTTTCAATAAGAGAGTGCCATTCTAGAGAGTCTTCGCTGGTCATTACTGGTTGCCATACTTCTGCATGATTCCACCCATATGTTGTCGATTTGACAAAGAAGGAGAAGGGATTGAAGAGCGTGCCTTGGACTGGGATTACCACTTCGAAGGAGGCCTTCAACATCAAGGCACCAGTTGTAAGCTTTCCTTTGATCATTTTATAATACAAAGTATACTTTTGTTCCCATAAATATGTTAATATTAATTGGTTTAGCATGATACTCCTTGACCTGTCTTCTAGTTTTCTTTGAAACACATATACTATGTATATTTCGTATTTTTTCGTGTGATATTCTTTATAGGTATTCAAACGTAGAAATCATAGCGAAGAACGAGCCTAGAAGCGAAAGGATCGAGATCAACACCGAGGAAACTACTGCATAAGGAGAAAGGTAGGCCAATCTCCCTCTCTCACTTTACTTTTCGATGTTAAACTAGGGACACTTATATCCTTTGTCAAAGTTGTTACGAGATCCACTCATTGGGCTAGAGGGATCACTTCTTTTTGAAGAAGCGATTTTCCTGCATAACAGCTAGAAGCCCTCATAGTTCCAATGTTTTTGCATATATTTAATACCCATAGCACCAAACTAGTAAGTTCGAGATACAACTTTTGAATAGAAATTTATTTGAAACATTTTAGAGCTACGTCTACCATTTTGATTTCAGTTGATATGAGAAATAAAAATAAGCACATACACATAAATGTTACACGCTTTTTACACAACCATTTTTTGGGCCTAATGGCCCTCGAAAAACCCATAAGGGGAAAACCAGTTCTAAAGGAGTATTTAATTGCTCTTAAGGAAAATATTTACAACAAAGATAAAAACAAGTTATCTCCCTCTCTCTTACTGATGTCATTGCTCATAATACATAATAATTTGAGCCCCTACATAGTCATACAAACATCTATGATATGTTTTGTATTTTGTGCATATTTCCACCCAATAGTGCCTTTAAAAATGTTCACGATAGAGTAAAAGCATTTTAATAAATTCGTGCCAAAATTTGATACAATTTCCCACCTAGAAACATGTTGAATTTGCCTGAAGGTTTGTGCTGCAAGCCACAAAAAAAATATGAGACAGTTTCCTAAAACCTCGAATCTGTTGACTATATTGTGGTAGAAAAACAATGGTCAAACAACTCCATTTAAAACCAATGATTACACTAGGTCTCACACTAAACTACCTAACTAGACCAACACTGCTTTCCCTTCTATTTTGGCTGGCCAACACAAGAATCTTGACCTGCAAAACCTAGCCTGAAAATCTTGGGATTTGTGCCAGTCAATAGTAGATAACTTGGGTTCTTCTTTGGTCTTCATTTTCCTCTTCTTCAAACCTGCAAACTCATTTTCCTCCTTTTTCCTTTCTCTCCTCTACTCAAATCTCATGAGAATAATGAAAAATACCTAACATTTTCCCTTTTGTCTTCTCTAAATGAGGAGAACCCAAAACTTAGAGATCTAATGGATGAGATTAAATCTCAACTCATTATATCAAGGGTGGAGATAATTTGCCTCTCTTGAACCCTTTTCTAATGTGGTACCCCTCACTTAATAAAATCATAGTCACTTTAATATGTTTTGTATCATGTGCACCGTTTCTCTCATAAAATCACTTTTAAAACAGAAAAATAACTTTAATAATAAAAGTCACTTTGTATTTTTTCTCCCTAAACTCACATTTAAAACATAAAGTGAATTTATTAAAAGTACCTAGCACATGTACCACCTCATAAAATGACTTAAGTAAATGCCATTAATATAACTCATAATGTCTCAAGAAAATAAGGCCATTAGAGTGTTTTCCTAGGAAAAAAAAGGCCAATGCACAAGGAAACACTTTCTTAGTACCATTTTTCTCAGCACTCCATCTTATAATGGAAGTTGTTTCCCACCTCTCCAATTTTATCTCTAAAGTGGATATGTTCACCCCTTGGCACCATCCCGTCACCTAATACTCTCGGTACATCACCATTCAACCTCTGGTGGTTTTCTCTCCTTCACTGACTCATGTGCTTCCTTCAAGTTACCATAAAACCTTCTTGGCTTCCTCTTCCTTGAATAAGTCTCCTGCACAAGTGTGAGAGACTCATCTCCATCCCTGACACAGGTGGCACTAATGAAGATGATTTTATAGCATGTAGTGATCCTGCACTCTAAGATCCCGCATTTGGTGATACCACACCCTGTAAACCTATCACCCCTAAAATAGATTATCCTCCTGATCCTCGTGTACAATCTAAATATCTTGATACATGTGATGTGGCCCCTTGTTGAGGAGCCTGCTTCTCTACATGATCATCCTCCTGTTACCTGCTCATGGTTCTGGTAGGTTGAAACATGAACCTATAAAGTATACATTCATAGACACCAATCACTCTAGTAGATTCCATGTTAGATCCCATTGGAAACATCACCTGTCCATCCAAAAAAACCACAACATATCCTCTTCCCTCAATAAAGGAAACCAATATTAGGTTCCTCCTCAACCTCGGTACATAAAGGACCTCCATCACTTTCAAAGGTGGTAATGACTCCCTTTGAATGGATACAATCCCCACTCCTGCCGCTCTGACTCTGGTGTCATCTCCAAGCACCACCTCCAAGTATACACCCTTTGTGAGACTCGTAAAGTGGTCCCTCACTCTAGTCATATGGAAAGATACTCCATTATCTATAATAAAGACACTCATGGATATAGTAATAGTGGCTAATATCATCACTAGTGAAAACTCTAATTCAAACCTAACGGTGAATTCCTCAACCTCAACTAATGCTACTACATCCTTATTCTTCCCCTTTTTCTCAAGTAATTGGGAAGCATAATGACCGATCTTCCCACAAGTAAAGAATATCATTTTTCTCATGTCCTTCTCGGACTATTTTTCTCCCTTATGCTGCTTAGCTCTACTACAAGACCCCTTCTTGGCCTTCTTCTTGCCCTTAGTCGCAAGGGAAACATTCTCCTCCTCATATATCCCACCACTCTGGCTTCCACTCCTTGCACTCCTCCTAGATGAAATCATCCCACATCCTCCTCTAGTCTTGAAAATTCTCTCTGGAAACAATGCCATGTATGAATCCATCCCATTGCTGGGTGAAACCATCTAGTGCCATCCTGATCAACTGGTCCTTAAGGATAACCTCTCCCATGACAACCAACTCATCCTTCACCTGTGATATCTTAGTGAGATTTGAGGTCACACTGTCATTCTTTGTCATATTATTGTTTCTTAGATTTTGCCTCAACATCTCATAGGAAAAATTAATTGCTATCACATGAGGGAATAAGTGGTCTTTGTTGACATCAAGGACGATTATCATTACATTCAAATTATTTTTGTTTAATTCCACTAATTGAGTTGGATAAGTAGGATGTTTCATAATATTCTTCAGTTTATCCCACACTTCAATTTATTAAAGTAAAAGCATAATCCTCTCCTTCGAGGGGCCAACATTATCAGCCCCACACAATCTATCCTCCACCCTCAAACTAGTCACCATTACCCTCACAACCAACAAAAATGAGAAAATATGTTACTAGGAAATCTTCCTCCTCTCAACCAACAATTCTTTGGGCTTATGAATGAGGTTTAATGAATACTGTTCATTGATATGACAAAATTTATCTTGTTGCACCTTCTATAAACTTATGAAAACTTTAGATTTGAACTATCTCAAGCTATGATACCATGTAAAAAAAAATTACTATATGGTAGCCCTCATAGTTTCAAGGGTTTTGCATAAATTTAATACCCATAGTCCCAAAATAGTAAGTCTGATATAAAACTTTTGAATGCAAATTTATTTGAAACATTTTAGAGCTACCTCTACCATTTTGTTTTCAACTGATATGATAAATAAAAATAAGCGTGTACACATAATTTTTATACGCTTTTTACACAATTATTTTTTGTCTAATGACTTTGGAAAATCCACAAGGGAAAAACCAATTCTAAAGGAGGACTTAATTGCTAGACTTGAGGAAAATATTTACAACGGAGATAAAAACAACTTATCTCCCTCTCTCTTGATGATGTCACTGCTCATAATACATAGGAATTCGAACCCCCACACATTCATAAAAACAACTATGATAAGTCTTGAATTATGTGCACACTGTCACCCAACAGTACCTTGTAAAATGTGCCAGATAAAGTAGAAGTATTCTCAAAAATTTGTGCCAAAGTATGATACAATTTCCCTCCTAGAAACACGCTGAATGTGCCTCAAATTTTGTGTTCCAAGCCAAAAAATACTGTGAGGTAGACTCCTAAAACCTTGTCCGTGTTGATTGTACTATGGTAGCCAAACAATTATTTGAACAAATCCCTTGCAAACCTAGAATTACACTGAGTCTCACACTGATCTACCCAACTAGAACAATGCTGCTTTCCCTTCTGTTTCGACCAGGAAACACAAGAATCTTGACCTGGAAATCTTGGCCTAAAAATATCGAGATTCATGCCAATCAATATCAGAACACTCGAATTCTTCTTTGGTGTTCCTTTTCATCTTCCTTAGACCTAAAAATTCATCCTCCTCCTTGTTCCGTTCTCTCCCTTCTTCAAATCTCATGGGAATAATGAAGAATCCCAAACGCTTTCCCTTTTGTTTTCTCTAATTGAGAATAACCCAAACCCTAGATATCTAATGACTGAGATTAAATATAATGTCATTAGATCAAGGGTGGATATCATTTCCCTCTCTTGACCCCTTTTCTCATGTGGTCCCTCCCACTTAATAAAATCCTAGTCACTTTAATATGTTTTGTACCATGTGCACTTTTTCTGTGATAAAATCACTTTTAAAACACACAAGTCACTTTAATAATAAAAATCGCTTTGTTCTTTTTCTCCCTTAAGTCAAATTTAAAACATAAAGTGACTTTATTAAAAGTACCTAGAACATGTACCACCTCATAAAGTGAATTAAATCCATGAAATTAATATATATCATAATTTCCCATGATAAGAGGTCATTAAAGTGTTTTCGTAGGTAAAAAAGGGCCAATGCACTAGGAAACACTTCCTTGGTACCATTTTCTCAACACTCCCTCTTACCGAGGAAGTTGTTTCACACCACTCTAACTTTAACTCTAAAGTGGATATGCTCACCCCTTGGAACCATCCTATTACCTACTACTCTCGCCACTTCACCATTCAACCTCTCTAGTGGTATGTTCTCCTTCACTGAATCATGTGCTTTTTTCAAGGTACCATAAAACCTTGTTGGCTTCCTCGTCCCTAAAGAATTATCCTGCACAATTGTGAGAGCCTCATCTCCATCCCATGACACTTTTGGCCCTGATGAATATGCCCCCATCGCCTGTAGTGATCCTACACTCTGAGATCCCACACTCTAAGATCCTTCACTCAATGATACCAAACCCTGTGAACCTATCACCCTTGAAGTAGGTGTTCCTCCTAATCATGGTGTACCACCTGAAGATCTTGATACTTGTGATGTGCCCCCCTAATGAGGATCCATATGCTTTACACGATCATCCTCTCATGACATCCTCATGGTCTTGTCAGGATGAAACATGAACCTGTAAAGTCTGCCTTTTTAGAAACCAATAAATCTAGCAGATGCAATGCTAGATCCCATTGGATACATCAACACATGTCCATCTCGGAACACCACAATATATCCCCTATACTCAATACATGAAACCTATATTAGGTTCCTCATAAACCCCGATACATAAAGGACCTCCGTAACTTTCAAAGGTGGCAATGGCTCCCTATAAAAGTATATAATCCCCACTCCTGCCACTTTGACTCTGGTGTCATATCCAAGCACTACCTCCAATCTACACCCTATGTAAGAGTCGTAAAGTGATATGTCACTCCTCTCATATGGCATGATACTCCACTATATATAAGCCAAACACTCGTGGATATATTACTAGTGGCTAAACTCACCACCAACACAAAATATAATTAAAACCTAGAGGTGAAATCCTCCACCTCAGGTGATGCTGCTACATCCTTCTTCTTCCCACTCCTCTTAGGATAATGATAAACATAGTGACCCATATGCCCACAAGAAAAGCATCTCACTTTTCTCATGTCCTTATCAGACTCCTATTATCCCTTCTGATACGTAGCTCCACTAGAATATCCCCTTTTTCCTTCTTCTTGACCTTAGTCGCAAAGGAAACATTCTCCTCCTAATATACCCCACCACTTTGGCTGCCACTCTTATCACTCCTCCTAGTCTCCTCCCGAATGAAATCATCCCACATCCTCCTTCAGTCTTGAAAACACTTTGGAAACAATGCTATGTATGAATCCATCTTTTAATGAGGTATGAGGTCACACTATAGGTGCTGGTTATCTTGGTGTTTCTTAGGTTCTACCTCAACACCCTCTTCCTGTTCTCATTAGAACTCTAGTGTAATGTGACAAGTGAATCCCACATCTCGTAAGAAAAATTATTTATTGTCACATGAGGGAATAGGTGGTCTTTGTGTCATTAAGGATGATTCTCCTTTCCTTCACATTCTTTTTGTTGAAGTCCACCAACTGAGTTGGATCAATACGAGGTTGCACATGATTCTCCAATCTATCCCAAACTTCAACTTGTTTAAGTAAAAGCATCATCCTCTCCTTCCAGGGGCCAAAATTATCAACCCCACTCAATCTGTACTCCACCCTCAGTCACCATGACCCTCACAAACAACACAAAGGAGAAAATATGTTACTAGGAAATATTCCTCCCTCTCAACGAACAATACTTTGGGTTTCTAACAGAGGTTTTATGACTTCTATTCACTGATATGAAATAATTTAGCTTGTTTTTCCTTCTATCAACTGATGAAAAATTCAAATCTGAAATTTCACATGCTCTGATACCATATAGAAAATTTTGATCAGTTGGAAATCCTCACAGTTTCAAGTTTTTTGCATAAATTTAACACACAATCCAAAACTAGTAACTCTGATATAAAACTTTTGAATGCAAATTTATTTGAAACATTTAGAGCTACCTATACGATTTTTTTTCTAGTTGATATGATAAATAAAAACAAGCACATACAAATAAATTTCATATACTTTTTACACTGTTATTTTTGGTCTAATTCCCCTGGAAAAATCCACAAGAGGAAAGCAAATTATAAAGGAGGGTTTAATTTCTCTTGCGGATAATATTTACAAAAAAGATAAAAACAACTTATCTCCCTCTCCGTTGGTGATGTCACTGCCCAAAATGCATAGGAATTCGAGCCTCCACACAATCGTAAACATAGCTCTAATATGTCTTGAATTTTTTTCACGCTGCCACCCAATAGTGCCTTGAAAAATGTACAAGACGAAGTAGAAGTCTTCTCATAAATTCTTTCCAAAGTTTGATACAATTTTCCTCCAAGAAACACAGTGATCGTGCCTAAAGGTTTGTGATCCAAGCGACAAAAATACTAAGGCAATCTCCTAAAACCTCGACCTTGTTGACTGTATCGTGGTAGTAAAAAATTGGTTCATACAAATCCCTTTAAAACCAAGAATTACATTGAATCCCACACTCAACTACCCAACTAGACCAATGTTAATTTCCCTGCTATTTTGACTAGCCAACACGGGAATCTCGACCTGCAAAATCTAGTCTGAAAATCTAACGATTCATGCTAGTCAACAACAGAAAACTTAGGTTCTTCTTTGGTGTTCATTTTCCTCTTCTTCATACCTGTAAACTCGTCCTGCTCCTTCTTACTTTCTCTCCTTTCCCAAAATCTCATGAGAATAATGAAGAAGAACCTAACCTTTTCCCTTTTTTCTTCTCTAAATGAGGAGAACCCAAACCCTAGAGATATAATGACTGAGATTAAATATCAACTCATTTTTTTCTCCGCGGAAAATCAGGGTAGGTCCACCCGAAGGGAGCACATCCTCCGACCAAACTAATCAGAGCATATCCCTGAAGGTGCTGAGGAGAATTGAACATGTGACCTCCCATTGACAAGTTGTTTTAGCAACGAGACCTCGACCAATTGAGCTAACCCTCGAGGCTTAAATCTCAACTCATTAGATCAAGGGTGGAGATCATTTATCTATCTTGATCCCTTTTCTCAAGTGGTCCTCCTCACTTATTAAACTCCTAGTCACTTTAATATGTTTTGTACCATGTGCACTTTTTCTCTCATAAATTCACTTTTGAAACACAAAAGTCACTTTAATAAAAAAAGTGACTTTGTACTTTTTTCTCCCTAAAGTCACATTTAAAATATAAAGTGACTTTATTAAGAGTACCTAGAACATATACCACCTCATAAAATGACTTAAGTCCATGACATTAATATAAATCATAATGTCTCATGAAAAAAAAATTCATTAAAGTGTTTTCCTGGGAAAAAAAAGGCCAATGCACTAGGAAACTCTTTCTTGGTACCATTTTTATCAACACAGAGCCTCAACGAGAATTTTCAAATCCAAAGTATAAGCCTTAACCCCTCTTTGGGTTTCTTCTCACACCGATTTTGACCCCTGGATGATGATCTAAAGCTTCATTAGAACAACCACTATGTTTCAAATGTATAGTAGACAATGGGAGTTATTTGGATTTTTATCCCAATGGATTTAACCAAACTATTAGATTGTTTTTGGTGCCCCAAGTGGGCTTAACAATGTGTGTTAGATTGTTGCAAATTTTAGGGGCTTAGCTTGGGGCATTGAACAAAGCATTAAATTTAGTGGTTCGTAATTGCGTGCAAGTGCGATGAGTTTCAACTAAAAAATAAAGTTCTTGCAATGAAATTAAAGGTAGTTAAAATTGGAAAACAATAAAAACAACTATGTAAATGAACAACCAATAACATTCACCATTTAACAACAACCAACCTAGGCTACGAGAGTTTTATGCAAGAAAAAAATGTGAAAAGAGGATAGAAAAAATGAGTCCAAAATGAGAAGGTATAACTAAGAACAATTATGGGTTCTCTGTCACTAACCTACAACCAACTTTCTAGAACGATAACAATAAACAAATAGTGGCTTTGGGATGCTAAAGGTCTTCTAAAATATCTATTACTGAAGGGGGATCCAAAGAGAAAACAAAATGGAGGCAAATAATGACCAATAAGAGAGTTGTTGAGCTAACAAACTCTATGGATGAAGTAGATAACCATATCTGGAAATCACTGTAAAAAGGTTTCTACTAGCTTACTATAGAAAACTCCCTAATCAATCCCCACGACCTAACTTGGTGGAGAAGTACTAGAAACCCTATAAGGGTTATATTTCTTCCTCCTAAGATTGGGAACCAATTGTTTTCCCTCAAGTTAAACCCTTTTAGGGATCAATGTCAAGACATCCTATGGAGGTTAATGAAACCTCCCCACTTTAGGTCTCGAGCTGACTATTGGACTAGAGGGGGTAACCTTTAAAATGTCATAATTGATAGACATTCTAAGTTTTCTTATAACAACTCATTAAAGCTTTAAATTTCCAAATTCAAGATTATTGATAAAATAAAAAGTGGAGAATTAAATAGTCCAAACATAATTGTATACTAAAAGTTACAAACTTTGAATCAAGGCCCTTCCAACAAACACCATTATATTAGAATATGGATACTTGAAGATTTAAGGGTGGAAGATGTAGAACAAAGGAATGCTACTAGGAATATCGTTGGTATTCTTATGCATCAAGAAGCACAAAAATATCACGCTTTTGGAGAGAGGACAAAGAGAAATCCCTCAAACCTCTTGATGGCAAAAAATGTGTATTGAGCCAATATAGAATAACTCAATTACATACATAAAAACGACAAATGTTCACGTTAACTTGATAACTCAGAAAACAATAATAAACAATTTAAAAATATATATTTTTGACAAATATTATAATACATATTATAGCTATCATAATGCTTCTAAAAAACATATTTATAAAACCCTAATAACATAAACCATAAAATATTATATATTTTAGTTTTATAAATTAATACACATTTAGAGGAGCGATAGAAAAATTAACATGAGATCAAAGCCTCAAATAATTTGATCAATGCCTAAATTCTAATATTATAACAAATTTATAATTGTATATAAGAAAGTAGATTTTGGAATACATAAGAAGGTTTTTACAAATACATAAGATGGATTGAACCCACATAAAAACGGGAGAATCCATCGGCTGATCGATGATCTTGATTAAAAAACGTGGCTCTCCAAGCTACTTTGAGTGTGAGATCTTCATTGCCGTAGAAAACTCCAACCACTTCTTCCACTTTTACTCTCCTTTTTATCCATCCATAGAGAAGTTTCTTGTTAGGTAACCATCTTATAAAATAGACTTGGGGTTTCAACAAATAAAAACCTTCCAAGTTTTAAAAAATAATCGTGAATATTTTATTTTTCCCTTTATTATTAATTATTTTAATAATAGAATGCCATGTCAATTACTTCTAACACTTTTTAGGTAATTTCATATTTATTCATATTCCCTTGGATTCTATTATTATTAATATACAAGTAAATTGAATAATTAATTATTAGAGTAATAATTTTTTTAAAGAGAAATTATTAAATACGGATACATAGACATTACAACAATATTTCTCATTATCATGTAGTCAATATAACAATATTTCTTATTATCAAGTTACTAGTAGGGAATTGAATATGAGTGGAGGATATAATAGCCATTTTGCACAACCACTCAAGATAACCCCAATTGAAAAATTAATAATTTAATATTAAGAATATATTACCTTAAGAAATTTTATTTAAAATGTTATCATGATAGTCCATGGGGTCTTGGATAGATGGTGATCTTCTTGATATAAAGTCAAGGGTTCAATTCCCCGCCCAATTGGGGTGATATATTGGACATGATGAAGATGTAGTCCTACCAATGTTACAAAAAATAATATTATTACGATAATAGTTATGGTATTTATAATCATAATAGATTAATCCATAATTTTTTTTGAGTAAGATAATTAGATTATTATAAATATAAATTAAATAAACTCCTCATAGGCCATGGACTTATTAATTAAAGCCTTTATAAAAAAAGAAAAATAAATGAAAGTGGAAATGTTGTGCTAAAATGGTGCTTTTTGGTGAGCACCCTAGCTCATTGGTTATAATGAAGCTTCATAACTTTATCACTTTCACACTGGATTGATTTTGAGTTGAATCCAATTGTGCTTGTGGCAGTGAAGGCAAGGGAATATGGGACAAATTTTTTATTGTTATCTCTCAAATGTCTTCTTGTTTTGTAAAGACAAGGTAATCAATATTTATGAATAATACAAATGACCATTTTTTTGCTATTAATTTAACTACTAGCACAATTATATAAATTAAATCACTAGTAACTATAAATAGATATCAAAATATTTAATTTCTAGTCAAAATACTTAGTTCTTAAAACATTTCATATCATTAAAAACAAAACAAAACAAAAATCATTAAAAAAATTTAAATATTAAATAAATAAAAGATATCATTAACCCTTATTCAAATATTTTCCAAACTTTTTGCATGGTAACTGAGACCAATATTATATGTTTGGTTGGAGGAAAGAAGATAAAACAAATTTAACAAACCAATTGAAACATATGAGAAATTGAAGACTAACCTCCCAATAAATGACTAGCAATCTCTCATTCTTCAGAGACTTGAGGTGGAATCTGGAACTTCAAAGTGGGAACACCCTTCATTGCTGCACACTCGTAGAATTAGTTTGGATCTCGGACCCCAACCTATGCACCATAGAATGTGAATGCCCTAAAATGAAATGAAGAGATCTAACGCATTGCATTGGATTTGCCACCAGTCAAGTGTCCATCTAGGTTGGAGTTTCAAATCCTAACTTGAGAAGGAATCTGGAACTTCAAAGTGGGACCATCCTTGTAATACCTTTGTTGTTGCACACTCATAGAATTAGTTTGGATCTCATAACCCAACCTATACACCGTAGCATCTGGGTTGGAGTTTCAAATCTTGACTTGAGAATGAATCTGGAACTTCAAAGTGGGACCATCCTTGTAATACCTTCGTTGTTGCACACTCATAGAATTAGTTTGGATCTCATAACCCAACCTATACACCGTAGAATTTGAATCCCCTAAAATGAAATGAAGAGATTTAGTGCATTGCATTAGATTGCCACCAGCCAAGTGTCCACCTGGGCTGGAGTTTCAAATCCTTTGATATGCTAGAACATATACATGCAAAACTAATCATAGACACATGAAAGGAGGAAAAAAAAAAACTTGAATTCAAGAAAGATCAATTTCTTGAATTATTGAATTCAATTTCTTGAAGATAAATTTTCTTGTATTCTTGATTTATCTTGGAGACAAGAATTATAAAAAGTATGCAAATAAAAGCAAAGGTGAGAAAGAAATGAGGAGGGGATCCTAAAAATTAGAAACTATGTATAAAATTTTCTTAATAAAACTAGGAAATAAATGCTCACAAGAATTTAAAAACTAATAACTAATTATCATAATACTTATTAATTATAAAACTGATGGATAAATTCAACAAATTTAAGAAATAAAAACTTACAAAATAGTAACTTTATATAAATAAAACTATTTTAATTTTGGTCACTAATGGAAGTTATTAAAAGTCCTATAAATAAACCTCTTAAATAATATTAAAAAATAACAAAAATTAAATTTACAATGTTAAAGTATGGATAAGGGAAATTTCTTTTTTGTGAAAAATTAAGTAATACGTAGTCAAAAGCAAAAATAAAAAATCAACCCCCTAACCACAAGGGCATTGAGGAAATTTGACCGCAAAATACTTAAACAACATAAACTTGACCAACTAAACTAACCCTTTGAACTTTATATATATAACATTATACAAATAAATTATTTATATTATTAATACCTCTATTTTAATAAACTATATAATATATAATAGCCCAATATATCGTATATAAACAATATCATCCATATATGTATTATAGCTAGATAAATAATAATATCCTCGATGGGGGTGTGATGAAAAATGAACTTGCCACAGGGCAAGTTCACCTTTCAGTTAAACAAAACGAATCTGAAATCTTCATTTCCATAAGTTCATTATCCAAAACTTTGAACTCGGTTTTGGGGCCTATGGGTTTAGGCCCATTATGCTTCCGCAACGCCACTCATGAAATTTCGAATCAACACTCCATTTATAATAACACCCATCATAAAATGGTCACAACATGCAAATATTTTGCATGGTTTACATCCATACATCCGCCCTTGCGTTATCAAAGGTATTAATAGAACCTTGGAAAAAAACATTGACCAACCATAAACGTATTCATAAAATTGAACGCCCAAACAATGTTTCGTTTCATTCTAAATTTCAACTTTGATCAAAACTTCAAGCACCAACATACATGAATGTTTGGTCCCACAACAATTATACTTACTTTACACCGTTAAATCCCAAGCAGCTTCACAATGCGACTGCCCATAGATCTTCATCTCATGGTTCCCTGCAATTAAACCATCTTTCAATGCGCCATTACCTTCGATTCTGCCTTTTAGTTTTTATGTCTTCGAATAGATTTGACCCCAAATAGAAATTAAATACAGTTTAAGTCTTCGAACAGATTCGACCCCAAATAGGAATTCAATACGATCTCCGTTCAACCTTCTTCAACATTCGAAACAGGCTTAAATAAAACTTGATCAGTTAACCAACGCTTAATCTAAACCAATCAACGTTGGCCTTTGGAATGTTTGAAACCAATGATGCACAAATGAAAGAATTCTGGTTCCACAGCAAAACCAACTTCACCTTCTCCGAACAGGCTTTAATCAACCACTGCGTCTTTTTGACTCTGCCACATGAAATCGAACGATGGTATGGTTTTATCAAACCACCTTTCTTCAAGCTTGCATCCCGACGCATTAAACATGGATTCCTCTCTGGGGTTAAGCTTAATCTCCGCTTCTCTCGGAGTCCTTCACCTGCATTTTTAACTCAACAAACAGGTATCGATCACTACTGCCAACATCAAACAACAGTTACACATAATTCATTCGAATTCTCTCCATAGTGCCGAACAGTTCCATCTCGCTGTGTAATTTAACAAATATAAATTAGTCTCAGATAAAGAAAGCCGGAATTCTTGATTCCCTTGGATCCTTTACATAGAAATCTATTCTTGACGTCGATCATAACAGGGAACACCCAACGCTTATTCAAACCCCTTCTGAACTGCTTACACAGAGTTCCGCCTTGTCCTTCACTGTACTTCAATAGTGAGATTAAATATAAATATCATTCTTAAGTTGCAAGAATCCAGATTATTTTGTTCCAATGCTGATTTAATTTCTGCCACACAATAACTCAATCTATGGCATTATAATATCGCACTGGATCGCTTATTGATCCTTACAGTGATCAATAACCGATCATGAAATCATGACATAGAAATTAAACTCACACGCAATCTCTTACACACAGATGTCACACTCATAAAACCAATTCATAAATAAACCATGTTCGTACACAGAAAATCCAGATAACAATATTTTTCTATTATATACAAAATGCAATTACAATTCTAAGGCATTTTAGCCTTAGCACGCAGATTCTCCATCGGTTACATTATACTTCTCCTATCCCTCACTCACTACAGGCTCTCGTTTTTATATGTTTCTACCAAAGATCAAGAAACGATTTTAACTAATTTTTTGCCCTAACTTGCATAACTGTGTTCATAACCACCTCTTTAGTTTCGAAGTTCGGATGCCCCTGCATCAGGGTGAGAGCTCATGGGAGTAAGGTGCAAAGGGGGAATAATAGTGGTGTACGCACAGGTAATACTCCTATGCATGCAAGCTTGGTGGGGACGGTTGTCTTCTGGCCTTCTCGATTCAGAATTGAGGGTGATGGGAGCTTGGTGGCGACGGCTATCTAGCAAGAATTTATATGTATTGAATTTATCAACGTGGCAGCTTTACCAAAATCCTCATTTATTACAAGGGACATGGGGACGTTTACAGTAGAAAATGATTCACAGGATAAGGTCATTCGTGATTCTATTGCAGGTCAAGAGAAGGAGAAGTCTTACGAATACCAGATTGATGAACTTATCATCCGAAGTGCATTGGATAATAACAAGTCTGATAGTATCGAGTCACAGAAGGACGATAAGAGAAAGCTAAATATAAGTCGTCGTAGACACAAGAAGAATTACTACAGGCATAAGATGGAGATTAATGAGATATACCTGGACTATGAAGATATGCATAGAAGGGTGGCAAGCTTACAGAGAAGAGCAGTTATTGGACGCTGGATGTTTCCTGATAACTGTGAAGTTGATACGACTGCATGGATTAAACAACATTGGAGCCCCATTATCGGTTACGCACCAAAAGTAAGTTTATTGATTAATGGATGGTTTTCTTTCCATTTTATGGACCAGTGCGATGTATACAAGATTATCAGTAGAATTTGGGTCAGAGGACGCAGCTATTTGCAGTTGGTACTGTGGTATCTAGGCTTCAACCCAGTTATGGAAGCTCCACGCAGTCGGATTGTCTGGGTAAAACTTCCAGGTTTACCACTGGAGTTCTGGACTCTAAAAGCTCTGAAACAAATTGGGGACTCAATTGGTACTACAAAGTATATTGACCCGAGTATTATTGGCGCTGCTGACAAGAGAATTTCCTGGCTGTTAGTGGAGGTTGACTTTGTGGGCGGTTTACCTGGGGATGTCGACCTATTATGGGGAAACAGACGTCATAGACAACGTATTGATTTTTGGGGGATTCCCTTCAGATGCTTGATTTGCTATAAAACGGGACATTTACGGGATCAATGTCCTCTCCACCTACGCTCAGGAAGGACGGCGGAAGCTATCTCTGGAGCAAATGGAAGCAGACCAAACCTTGCTGCGACTGGTACTTCGGGAGGAAATACACCAGGTAATCCTTACCCCTCTCATTCGGAAAATGAAGCTTTTCTGTCCGCTGATGATAATTATGATAGACAGGCTCCATCTTTATTGGATTCTCATGGGCTACCGCCTTATGATCCTCCTATTGATGGTGATAAAACTTCTCCGGTTAACCATATTTCACCATCTGCTGATCTTTCTCGCCCTCTCTCACCGCATGTTATTTCTCATTCTCCACCTGTCATGCGCTCTAGAACTCCGGTCTCCTCTTTTCGTCTCTCACCCAGTCACCATAATGAATCGGACCCCCCGCTTTTCCAATCTTTTCATTTCTCGATGGGAGGACCATCTGCACCATCCTATTCACCTGGGGTTCGGCCTCCCATATCAAATTCTTTCTCTAATCCTGATGATGTTGTCACCCCCCCTGAATCCCCTAGGAATTCGGTTGGGAGTGACATTGAATCTATTTTACGCAACCCCAATTTTGATTTGGCAGCTCTGTTTGTGTTTGAAAGACCTCCTTCAGACCTGGAAACATATGCTCCACAATCTTCAAATGCAAATGTTTCCATAAGGAAAAAGACTAAAAACAAAAAGAAACAGAATAAAGAAAAGTACAAATCTATCGCTCTGTTTGCTGAGGGAGAGGAAAACTTCATTGATATACCTATATCGAAGGCTGATGCAAACTGGGAGGTGTCGCGGGCACTTAGAGCAAGCAACCCGGCTCTGGATTTGCAATGAATCACATATTATCACTAAACATTCAGGGTATAGGTGATGGCCCCAAATCACATTGCCTACGGGATTTGATACTGGACAGTAAGTGCAACATCTTTTTGGCACAGGAGACTTTGTGTTTGCGGAAGAAAGCTCTTAAGATTTTCCTTAGCTATAGAATCTGGTGGTATGCAGCGGCTACTGATTCAAATGGGCACTAAGGTGGATTAATTGCTATGTGGGATCCAGATTGGTTTACGTTCAAAGCATATAGTTTCTCTGGTGGAATTCTCATGTTCGGTCATATGAGAGGTAGGATCGGACCAATCAACATCATTAACCTATATGCGCCATATGCGGGTAGGCAAACATTCTGGAACAATTTGTGGGATTCTGGCATCCTAAGACTGCCAAATCTGATTATGATGGGAGATTTCAACATCATTTTACAGGCTGATGAATTATGGGGTAATCATGCTCGTTTGGATCCACTTTCAGGTTTCTTAAATGCAATGTTCTATGATTTACATTTGGTTGATGTCAGACCTTGCCCGCTCATTCCCACATGGACGAATAAAAGAAAAGGGGAAGAATATATAGGGAAGCGACTGGACAGAGTATTGATAAAGGACAACTTGATTGATAAATGGGGGACCCCCAGATCTCTGGTTATGGTATCTGATATATCTGACCACATGCCCATCTCATTATCATGGAATGAATGGAGTTTTTATAAAGGTTTTCCATACAAGTTTAACCGAGTATGGCTGGATGATGTAGATTATATCAACCTCGTGAAAGCGACATGGAATGAGGATCTTGATTGTGAAATGTCTGCCCCTATAGAACGATTTCATTCCAAGCTTCAAAGGATGAAAGTGGCTTCAAAAAAGTGGGAAGTGCAGAAGAAAGCAGCCCTCAAGGCTGAGCTTGAGGATATTAAACATCAAATGGAGGATATTTATAAAGGTTTTATTACAAGGGCACCAGAGGAAGCATCATATATGATACTTGAACAGCTCGGGAAGAGAAAGAGATAGATTCTGGAGATTGAAGAAACCACTTGGAAACTCAATAGTAGGATAAAATGGCTGAAGGAGGGTGACCTTAATACCAAATTATTTCATAAATATGAAACAGAAAGAAGGAACAGGAATGCTATATGGAGGATTAAGAAGTCAGATGGCACTTTTGCAATATCAACAGAGGACATACAAGAAGAGGCTTTCTCACATTTCTCTGATTTTTATAAAAAAGAGAGGCATATTGACACGGAAAACCAATCGTGGTTTTTGGATATTGTTCCAAGAATGTTTGACTCGGCGGCAATTGAGATTCTGGAACAGGAAATCAAAGGGAATGAAGTGCATAAGGTCCTGAAGTCTTTTGCTCATGATAAATTCTCGGGGCTGGATGGCTGGCCGGTGGAATTCTTCACTTACTTTTTCGACATTATTGGTGACGAGCTTACGGAGGTGATTGAACTGATCAGGAAAACAGGTCATATGCCTGCAAATTTAAATTCCACTTTCATTGCTCTGATACCCAAGGTGGCTGATCCACAATCTTTTAATGATTTCAGACCCATTGCATTGTGCAATATTATGTATAAAATCACGTCTAAAATCATTTCTGACCGCATCAGGGCTATTTTATCTGATCACATCAGCCTTGCACAATACGGTTTCCTACAGGGACGCTCCATTCATGATGCGATCGCCATCGCACAAGAAGTACTGCATTCGGCACATACTGGAAACAAGGAAGAATTGATTATGAAAGTTGATCTACACAAGGCATATGACTCAGTTGACTGGTCTTACATTAGGCTTCTACTTCTTAAGATTGGCTTGCCAATCAGAATCATTCGATGGATTATGTCATGTATATCTACTGTTAGATATGTTGTACTGGTTAATGGAATTCCCACTCATTTCTTTGAAGCTGCCAGAGGCCTTCGCCAGGGATGTGTCCTCTCCCCTCTTATTTTTATTCTGGTTCTTGATGGTTTTAGTAAGAGATTACACTATGTTGAACAGCGGGGTTATATCAAAGGTTTCACTTTCTCTGAATCTATCTCTACCAATCATTCACTTTTTGTTGATGACATGTTGCTATTTGGGTATCTTAATAGGAATCACTGGTGTTTTATTCAAATGATTCTGATAAAGTTTGAGTCTGCCACTGGATTGGGAATGAACAAAGGCAAATCGTTTCTCCTTTTTGACAAGGGTGAAAGACAGGAGATTCTCTATATAGCTGATCTTATGGGGGTACATTGCCATCACATTTCTGAAGGCTTCACATATCTGGGATGCTTTTTAAAACCCTGTGGATATAAATGCAGAGACTGGATGTGGTTGGTGGACCGTTTTAGAACTCGGATATTCAGATGGACTCACAAATGGCTATCTATGGGAGGCCGGCTCATTCTTATTCAGGCTGTTTTGTCACAGCTGATGGTCTATTGGGGCCACCTCTTTTACTTGCCGGCCAAGATTATGGAGCTCATAAACAGGATCATCTCCCAATTTCTGTGGGGAGGTGCAAATATGGAAAAGAAGCTTCATCTCTGTCAGCTGGATATCATATGTAGACCAACCGATTTTGATGGCTGCGGGGTACTTAATACAAGGATCTTTAACATTGCTCTTTTAATCAAATCTTTCTGGCGTGCACTAAATGGTGACAATATATGGTGCGCCATTATTAGATGTAAGTATATTACTGGGGACATTCTTCATCAGTTACTACACAGGGAACTCTTTTCCCCACCCAATGTATCTGTTATCTGGAGCGGCTTTAAAAAGATCCTTCCTTATATATGTGACCGCGTCACCTGGAGCTTTAGTGATGGTGGAAGGATACCATTGGGTTTTAAAGAGATATCTGGTCTTTCCTCGGAATGCACTTTCTCTCCTCGTCTTTTAACCATTCTGATGCAACGGGGTTTCTTTCTGATTTCACGGACCATTTCTGGATGGTCCAATGAAGTGCCGATTTTCAAAAATGCTGAACAAATGGAATTGGCGGGCGAAGATGCAACGGAATGGGAGGAGATTATTACCTCTTTCAAAACTGCTGGTTTATGTAAATCACTGGGAGGAGATAAAATCATATGGAACGGACCGCTGAAGAATGATGCTATTATTGTAAAAGACGCATACAGGTATATGGTTTTCTCGGCTACTAGAGGAACCACTTCCAAGATTTTCTATCCTTACTGGAAGCGCAAAGTGCCCATTAAGATCATCTTTTTCGGATGGTTTTTCTGGAGAGGTAAGATTATGATGTGGGATAATCTTTGCAAGAGGGGTATACAGGGGCCGAATCGCTGTCCTATATGTTGTATGCTGGCTGAAAGCATACAACACCTCTTCTTTACATGCCCAGTCATTAAAAATATTTGGAGATCCTTTCTGCCCCACATACCCAATTCAAATTGGTCTGCTACTGATTTTATATCGGCGGTATCAGAATGGGATAAGCTCAAAAGCAAAAACAAGTCACTCCCTTTCTATTTCATATGGGAAGTTTGGATTGGCAGAAACTATCTCATATTTGAAAATAGGCCTTTTCTCCCACACATTATTATGTCCAAAATCAAGAGCTGGATTGTGGATTGGAGCAACCCCCCAATATTATTGATTGATAGATCTATCAGGAACAGACCCCATGAGATTCAACTCCCGACCATTTTTTTTGATGGGGCATCAAAGGCTGGAAACATGGGATGCGGTGTTTGGGTCAAAATATCACAGCGCGAGAGAATACATGTATTCTGGAACAGGGGTACTGGTACCAATAATAAGGAAGAAATCATGGCACTTTGGGGCAGTTTCCTTATTTCAACAATTTATCATTTACATAATCCAAATTTCTATGGGGACTCCAAGCTGGTTATTGATTGGATACATGGTAGAAGTGATATTACTATTCCTAATCTGAGGGGGTGGAAGCAGAGGACTCTTCACATGTGGCAGACATTGAAAAATCCTCCTATTACTCACATCTACAGGGAGAATAATACCAGGGCGGACAGTCTATAAAAAAAAAGGCATCTCTGCAGTTTTTGGCCAGATGCATCTGCTTCAGTATATAGATGGGTACAACATAGGTCTTCAGTGATACCAATCCCATGATGCTATTATGACTCTCCTTTTCCCTCTTGTTTTCTTTTACTTTCAGATTATGTGCATTGTTTTCATATCGGATATATCCTCCTTTTTTCCTTTTCCCATTCCACACTGTTCCTGTTGATATATGGATCGCAGATGCCTACTGGCTTGGTCCATGTTTTCCTCTTTACATAGGCTGACCTTTCGATCATTTCTTTGTATGGGATCTTTCCATCTTTCGATGACTTATCCACATCAGGCGAGGCGGTACATTATATTGAACGTACGGGCTTTTCAGGCGAGTCGGAGCTGGGATATTTCATATGGACCTGGGTATTTGTTGACCATCGCCACGTTCCCGGTTATTTCACGTACTTTGATGCTGCTGTTTCCTCACCAGGCGAGCCTGCTCTTCTATATACAATATCTACTGGCGGTTTTTCCACATATCCACTTCATCTGTGCTGGGATTTGGTGTACAGGCATGCCTGTATCGATCTTTATATGCGTCTTTATATCCTGTTTTATGGACTACTATTTACATCCTTTTTTGATAGTTTTCTTGCATCCTTTTATATGCCATGCTATGAAGTTATCTTTTAAATGACATGTATATTAATGTATCAGGGATGCTCAGAAGTATTTTGACTGGGGTTGGTCTTTTCCACCCATAATTTTGCTTGCCTTATACATCAATTGACTCCTCCCACGGAGGATTCTTGATTGTATTTGGGTATCTGTTTCTTTCATGCTGTCTTGACAGCTGTGAATGTTATCTTGATCATGTACTGTTATATTATCACCTAATATATAGTTTTTTTCCTCTGAAAAAAAAATAAACTCATGCTTGGGTATTATACCCTCCAAATATCAATATCTTTAATAATCACATAAATTTGGCAGGTATTAATAATATCGAAACAATGTGTGTATCCGTTGGATCCTACTATTTATATTCATTTTGATCAATGATGGTTATTTATATTGGCATTTTTTTATAAGTGAGATTTTTTGAAAAAATGTCTAATTTATTTTTCGATTTAATTTGTCTAGAACTAAGTAGAGATTCATTGAAATTATAAGTTTGATGAGTAGACTCTTCACAATCAAAGTGTCTTAGAGATTTTTGAGGGTGTTAAATCTATATATACAATCAATAAACTATTTTAAACAACACAAATCAAGATTTCACCAAAAAAATTTGGTCTAATTCCAACTAAAAATCTCACAAAAACTCCAAAAAATCTGACATACAAACCACTCTATTTATATGAAATTAAAAATGACTAATGTTTTAATGTTGTTTCCGGATCCATCGTATTAGGTAGATTTTTATTTAATACGATGAATCCAGAAACAACAACATTATTACAAAATAGAGAAGTCTGAAATCAAGAATATTTTCGTGTTAATCCAATAAAATCTAAACTATTTATAAATTCAGTGAATAATATTTTCACACATCAACCAAGGAAAAATAAAGAATTTTTTTATAATTCATTTAAATTTACATAGTCAAATAAAAGCTACCCTATATATAATAAATAAAATTATATATATATATATATATATATATATATATATATTTATATTTATATTTATATTTATATTTGAACTTTATAATTTTGGAGAGGAGAGGAATTTAGTATGTGGTTAGGGATTAATTTATTAATAAATAAAGTAAAATAGTTCAGTTATAATTGAGATATTTAATGTATAACTGAAAATGTTTTATCGATTGGCGTGTCTACACCATTATAATTAACTTAATAAATTTAATTAATATTGAGATTCTATAATGTTAGTCTAAATTATTTATGATGCATATATTTATAGCAAAAGAATTCATATATGCTTGTAAAGGATTTTATGATGATTAACGATTATAAAATATTGACAATTATTGGTGTATTAAATAAAAAGAGATATCATGTGTAGAAAGGAAGGTCTTAATGTTAATTTTGAGTTTATAGTAGTTAAAGTAATATTTAAGTTAATAATAATAATATTAAGTTAAAGGATGAAGCATGATAAGATAGAAATATTATAAAGCATAAATTTTTAGGGAAGGATTTTATGATGATTGACGGTTATAAAATATTGACAATTATTGGTGTATTAAATAAGAAGAGATATCATGTGTAGAAAGCAAAGAAGGTCTTAATGTTAATTTTAAGTTTAGAGTAGTTAAATTAATATTTAAGTTGATAATAATAATATTAGGTTAAAGGATGAAGGATGATAAGATAGAAAGATTATAAAGCAAAAAAATTTAGGGATACAAACATAGTAAATATTTTTTAAATGAATAAAGTGTGATTTTGACAACTAAGGTAGAAATGGATTATAAAATTATTTTTAAAAGAGGATATGCTAGTGATAATAGAGTTTAAGGTTTAGAATGAGACTAGTGACCAGAAGAAAAATCCAAGATCAAGTAAAATTTATAGAGACTGAAAAAAATTAAGAGGGTGAAAATAAGATACAACAACTGGCTCCATTGGAAATAGCCTCTCCTTGTGAGGAATAAAAAACGATTGTTTATGGCCAGCCAGAATAGAAGTTTTGCTTTGATAGGCCCGGTGATTTTCGACACGTTTTCTACCAGGAAAAATTTTCACCCTGTAACCTTTCTTCCATGGCTACTTTGTAACCCGCGCTGGCAGTGTAGACCAGAGGCAAAGTTTTTTGTCTAGACCAGGGTGTCCTCTGCATCAAGGTCTAGGTGGATGAAATTTTCCACCAAGGAAGTGATGAAGATCGTCCATTCCTGTGCTACTTCGTTAGACAGGCCCAGCTCTGGGGTCAATTTCCAACCCAAACAACCCCATCCCTATGACGTTTGAGCCATGTATCCACTATGGTCATAACCCATGCTCTCTTTAGTTTGGCTCGGAGATGGTCCGAAAGACAGAAATTGTCCCCTGCACCTACCCAAGGATCCAAGCCAATTTTTACTTGCCTCCCATTCTCAATATTCCAGGTTATCCATTCACTAATGAGGGGAAGGCTTGGACCATGGCCTTCCAGCCAATAGAGTCATTCTTGTGCTATTTTGTTTGGCATCAGAACTAGTTTGTCACAAAAGACCCTGAAATATATTTTTCTGTGATTTCCCTTCCCCAAAGGGTACCCGGGCTTTCTGCCAGACACCATAAGGTTTTTGCTGCGAGAGAGAGACAGAAGAGTGGAATATTTTTTATACCCAACCTCCCATATCCTTAGGCATGGCTAAGGAAGAGCATTTAACTAAAGGGATGCCCTTTGATTTTCTGCTCATCGTCCAAAGGGAGTTTTTTTTTTTTTTTTTAGGTATAGCAGCTATGGTCGCCTAGTATATTGGGATGCTCTGCATAACATATTTTATAAGCACCAGTCTTCCACCCCTTGATAAAAAATGGGTGGTCCCGTTCATGATTCATCTTTTCACCTTTTGGTAAAGCCAGAGCCAATTAGAAAAAGAAGAGGAGTTTGGTTTCAGGGAAAATTACTTAACTGAATGCCATTAATATATCTCATAATGTCTCATGAAATGAAGACCAATAAAGTGTTTTCCTAGGAAAAAAGAGGCCAATGCACTAGGAAACACTTTCTTGGTACCATTTTTCTCAACACTCCATCTTATAAAGGAAGTTATTTCCCACCTCTCCAAGTTTATCTCTGAAGTGGATATGCTCACCCCTTAGCACCAACTTGTCACCTACTACTCTCAGTACATCACCATTCAACCTCTATGGTGGTTATCTCTCCTTCACTAACTCACGTGATTCCTTCTAGGTACCATAAAACATTGTTACCTTACTCTTCCTTGAAGAAGTCTCTTGCACAAGTGTGAGAGACTCCCTCCATTCCCTAACACCGGTGGTCCTGATGAAGATGCCCTTATGGCATGTAGTGTTCCTGCACTCTAAGATCTCGCATTTGGTGATATCAGACCCTATAAACCTATCAACTCTAAATTAGATGATCCTCGTGATCCTCGTGTACAACCTAAATATCTTGATACCTGTGATGTGGCCCCTTGTTGAGGAGCCTGCTGCTCTACACGATCATCCACCCCTTACCTCCTCACAATTCTGGTAGGTTGAAACATGAACCTATCATGTCTACATTCACTGACACCAATCACTCTAGCATATGCCATGTTAGATCCCACTAGAAACATCAACACCTTTCCATACAAAAACACCACAACATATCCCTTGCCCTCAATAAAGGAAACCAATATTAGGTTCCTCCTCAACCTCGGTACATAAAGTACCTCCATCACTTTCAAAGGTAGCATTGAATCCCTTTGAATGGAAACAATCCCCACTCCTGCCGCTCTGACTTTGGTGTCATCTTCAAGCACCACCTCCAAGTCTACAACCTTTGTAAGACTTGTAAAGTGGTCCCTCACTCCAGTCATATGGAAAGATACTCCATTATTTATATAAGCAAGACACTCATGGATATAGTAATAGTGCCTTATCTCACCATTAGCACAAAATATGATTCAAACCTAGAGGTGAATTCCTCCATCTCAATTAATGCTACTATATCATTCTTATTCCCATTCTTCTCAAGGAATTGAGAAGCATAGTGACCGATCTTCCCACAAGTAAATAATCTCACTTTGCTCATGTCCTACTCAGACTCTTGTTCTCCCTTATGTTGCTTATCTCTACTAGATGACCCCTTCTTGGCCTTCTTCTTGCCCTTAGTCGCAAGGGAAACCCTCTCCTCCTCATCTATCCTAGCACTCTAGCTTCCACTCCTTGCACTCCTCCTAGATGAATTCATCCCACATCCTCCTCTAGTCTTGAAAATGCTCTTTGGAAAAAATGCCATGTATGAATCTATTCCACTGCTGGGTGAAACCATGTAGTGCGATCCTAACCAACTAGTCGTTAATGATAGCCTCTCCCATGAAACCCAACTCATCCTTAACCTGTGAGATCTTAGTGAGGTTTGAGGTCACACTTTCAGTCTTGATAATCTTAGTATTTCTTAGCTTTTGCCTCAACACCATCTTCCTATTCTCATTATAACTCTAGTGTAATGTGACAAGTGAATCCCACATCTCGTAGGCAAACTTCATTCTTGTCACATGAGGGAATAAGTGGTCTTTGTTGACATCAAGGATGATTCTCCTTGCCTTCACATTCTTTTTGTTTAATTTCACTAACTGAGCTAGATCAGTAGGAGGTTTCACATGATTCTTCACTATATCCCACACTTCAATTTCTTAAAGTAAAAGCATAATCCTCTCCTTCGAGGGGCCAACATTATCAGCCCCACACAATTTTTCCTCCACCCTCAAACTAGTCACCATGACCCTCACAACCAAAAAAAATGAGCAAACATGTTACTAGGAAATCTGCCTCCCTCTCAACCATCAATTCTTTGGGCTTATGACTGAGGTTTTATGACTACTTTTCATTGATATGAAAAAAATTAGCTTGTTGGGCCTTTTGTCAACTGATGAAAACTTTAGATCTAAACTATCTCAAGCTCTGATACCATGTAAAAAAAAATTATTAATTGGTAGCCCTCATAGTTTCAAGGTTTTTGCATAAATTTAATACCCATAGTCCCAAACTAGTAAGTCTGATATAAAAATTTTGGATGCAAATTTATTTGAAAAATTTTAGAGCTACCTATACCATTTTGTTTTCAACTGAGATGATAAATAAAAATAAGCATGCACACATAAATTTTATACACTTTTTACACAATTATTTTTCTCTAATGACTTTGGAAAACCCACAAGGGGAAAACCAATTCTAAAGGAGGATTTAATTGCTAGAATTGAGGAAAATATTTACAACGGAGATAACAACAACTCATCTCCCTCTCTCTTGGTGATGTCACTGCTCATAATACATAGGAATTCGAACCGCCACACATTCATAAACACAACTATGATATGCCTTGAATTATGTGCACACTACCACCCAAGAGTACCTTGAAAAATGTGCCAGAAAGAGGAGAAGTATTCTCTGAATTTGTGCCAAAGTATGATGCAATATCCCTCCTAGAAACACACTGAATGTGCCTCAAATTTTGTGCTCCAAGCCACAAAAATACTGTGAGGTAGTCCCCTAAAACCTTGGCCATGTTGATTGTACTATGGTAGCCAAACAATTCTTTGAACAACTCCCTTTAAAACCAAGAATTACATCGATTCTCACACTGATCTACCCAACTAGAAAAATTATGCTTTCCCTACTATTTAGACCAGCCAATAGAGGAATCTCGACCTGCAAAAATTGGCCTGAAAATATGGAGATTCGTGCCAGTCAATAGCAGAACACTCGAATTCTTCTTTGGTGTTCGTTTTCCTCTTCCTTAGACCTAAAAAGTCATCCTCCTTCTTGTTCCTTTCTCTCATTTCTTCAAATCTCATGAGAATAATGAAGAATCCCAAACGTTTTCCCTTTTGTTTTCTCTAAATGAGAATAACCCAAAGCATCGATATCTAATGATTGAGATTAAATCTAAGGTCATTATATCAGGGGTGGATATCCTTTCCCTATCTTGACCTCTTTTCTCATGTGGTCCCCCTCACTTAATAAAATCCTAGTCACTTCAATATGTTTTGTACCATGTGCACTTTTTCTGTCATAAAGTCACTTTTAAAACACAAATGTCACTTTAATAGCAAAAATCACTTTGTTCTTTTTCTCCCTTAAGTCACATTTAATACATTAAATGACTTTATTAAAAGTACCTAGCACATGTACCACCTCATAAAGTGACTTAACTCCATGAAATTAATACAAATCATAATGTCCCATGAAAAGAGGTCATTAAAGTGTTTTCCTAGGTAAAAAAGGCCAATGCAATAATAAACACTTCCTTGGTACCATTTTTCTCAACACTCCCTCTTACCAAGGAAGTCGTTTCCCACCACTCCAAATTTAACTGTAAATTGGATATGATCACCCCTTAAAACCATCCTATCACCTACTACTCTTGCCACTTCACCATTTAACATCTCTAGTGGTATTCTCTCCTTCACTATATCATGTGCTTCTTTCAAGGTACCATAAAACCTTCTTGGCTTCCTTGTCCCTAAAGAATTATTCTGCACAAGTGTGAAAGCCTCATCTCCATTCCATGACACTTGTGGCCCTATTGAATATGCCCCCATCACCTGTAGTGATCCTACACTCTGAGATCTCGCACTCTAATATCCTTCACCTCGTAATACCAAACCCTGTGAACGTGTCACCCGTGAAGTAGGTGTTCCTCCTAATCCTGGTGTAACACCTGAAGATATTGATACCTGTGATGTGGCCCCCTGTTGAGGATCTTGATGCTCTACATGATCATCATATTCTGACCTCCTCACGGTCCTGTCAAGCTAAAACATGAACCTATAAAGCCTGTCTTTGTAGAAATAAATAAATATAGCATATGCCATGCTAGATCCCACTGGATACATCGACACATGTCCATATCGGAACACCACAACATATCCCCTGTACTCAATACATGAAACCTAAATTAGGTTTCTCCTAAACCCCGATACATAAAGGACCTCCATAAATTTCAAAGGTGGCAATTACTCTCTATAAAACTATATAATCCCCACTCATGTCGCTTTGACTCTAGTGTTATCTCCAAGAACCACCTCCAATATACACCCTCTGTAAGAGTCATAAAGTGCTCTATCGCTCCTCTCATATAGAAAGATACTCCATTGTCTATAAGCCAAACACTCATGGATATAGTACTAGTGGCTAATCTCACCACCAACACAAACTATAATTAAAACCTATAGGTGAAATCCTCCACCTCGGTTGATGCTGCTACATCCTTCTTCTTCCCATTCCTCTTGGGAAAATTATAAGCATAGTGACCCATATTCCCATAAGCAAAGAATCTCACATTTCTCGTGTCCTTCTCATACTCCTGTTCTCCATTCTGCTATTTAGATCAACTAGAAGACCCCTTTTTTCCCTTCTTCTTTCCCTTAGTCGCAAGGGAAATATTATCCTCATCATATACCCCACCACTTTGGCTACCACTCTTATCACTCCTCCTGGTCTCCTCCCAGATGAAATCATCCCACATCCACCTTCAGTCTTGAAAACGCTTATTGGAAAAAATTCCATGTATGAATCCATCTCTTAATGAGGTATGAGGTCACAATATAGGTCTTGGTCATCTTGGTGTTTCTCAACTTCTGCCTCAACACCCTCTTCCTGTTATCATTAGAACTCTAGTGTAATGTGGCAAGTGAATCCCACATCTCATAGAGAAAATTCATTCCTATCACATGAGGGAATAGGTGGTCGTTGAACGCATTAAGGATGATTATCCTTTCCTTCACATTATTTTTGTTGAAGTCCACCAATTGAGCTGGATTAGTACGAGGTTGCATATGATTCTACAATATATCCCAAACTTGAATTTATTTAAGTAAAAGCATCATCCTCTCCTTCCAGGGGCTAAAATTATCAACCCCGCTCAATCTGTCCTCCACCCTCGATCACCATGACCCTCACAAACAACACAAAGGAGCAAATATGTTACTAGGAAATCTTCCTTGCTCTCAACCAACAATAATTTGCGTTTCTAATTGAGGTTTTATGACTTCTTTTCACTGATATGACATAAGTTAGGTTGTTGGTCCTTCTATCAACTGATGAAGACTTCAAATCTGAACTGCCACAAGCTCTGATACCATGTAGAAAATTTTGAACAGTTGGCAACCCTCACAATTTCAAGTTTTTTGCATAAATTTAATACACACGGTCCCAAACTAGTAACTCTGATATAAAAATTTTGAATGAATATTTATTTGAAACATTTAGAGCTACCTATACCATTTTGTTTTCAGCGGATATGCTAAATAAAAACAAGCACATACACATAAATTTCATATACTTTTTACACCGTTATTTTTGGTCTAATGCCCCTGGAAAAATCCACAAGGGAAGAGCAAATTCTAAAGGAGGATTTAATTTCTCTTAAGGATAATATTTACAAAAAAGGTAAAAACAACTTATCTCCCTCTCTGTTGGTAATGTCACTACTCAAAATATATAAGAGTTCGAGCCCCCACTACAAGGAAAATACCCTCTAGCTGATGTTTTTGAGGAAACCCTTATAAAAATACCCCAGACATCCATTTCTAGCGGAGGTTACTAGAAGAGGTTGGCTGGTCGAGGTTTTTGCAGATGTTTTTCGTCCGACGTGCTTATCATCCTAAACCACACCGGTGTGTTCAACAAAATAAAGCACTGATGCGCACAAAACATTGGCACATTGGACACCGTGCGCTCTATACACACCCGCCCGGTGTGTTTTATTACTGTAGGACACTGGTGCTTTACAAATCTTCTGCATCGGCGTGTCATAAAACCCCGCTCAAAAATATAAACCGCTTCGTGCGGTCTTAAGCAATCGCACCGGTGCGCTTATAAAACCACGCGCACCGGAACATGGTTAAATAAATAAAAAAATACGGCCAAAAAATCATATTTTTCACTTTTTCAATGCTCTAGAGCTCTCAAGCACCGGTGCAATTTATCCTTGTCTGAGCCTCCCTAACATTGGTGCTCCCATTGCACCCATTGCATGCATTGTTGCTGTGCATTTCCCACCAATCTCCAGCTTGAATTTTGCAAAACGATGGGAAAATTTTCTTTTGCAAATTATACAGCCAATATGCCTCCTCGATGGCCAAATGTACAGGTATTTTTCTTGTTTTTCCATAATTAAGCCTTTTAGTGGATTAGAATTTCAAATTACCTTAAAATTAACCATTTAAAAGAAAAATAAAATAAAATTTGTTGCGCGGTGCGCTCAAGCCGTTCGGCTAGCACCGGTTCATGGTGCTGCCTGTAAATTTACAGGCCGCACCGCAACCAGTGCAAACGGTATCCACACCAGTTCCGGGGCGGTACCAAAGGCACACCGTGTTATTTTAAAACTTAAAAAAAAAGAAGTGCGGTGCAGTCGATTACTTGGCCGCACCGTTTACCATGTGGATTAGCGGCAATGCGGTGCATTGCCTTAAATATCTGCCCTAGGGTGGGTATTTTTTCAGTGCACCGCATTCCTCATTTCGACAAGGTTAACAGTGTAGCCTAGTAAAAGACCGCACCATTGACTATGTAATGATTTCAGGAGGTTGATGCGCTGACTGAACTATACGCCCCAAGGTGTAGAGTTTAGTCAACACACCACACTCTACACCATGCATAGTCAATGGTGCGCTGAAAGTTTTCAAGTTCACCGTCGCGGGTGCACTGAACATTTCTGGTGCACCGCAGCCAGTGCACGACAAAAAAAGACGCATCGTTACCAGTGCATGCCTATTTTTTGTGGCGCACCGACTATTTTTTTTCCTAAAAAAATTATATATGTATATTCCTAAATACATGTCTCATTTAATAAAAAAATTGTATTTAATATGTCAATCATTCAGATACATCAAAGGAGAGAAGAGGGGGAACAACATCAACAACAAGCGGACCAGTATAACATGGTTCGCCTGTGGGAGGCACGAGAGAGGGAGAGAGATGCATACCCTCATCCTATTACAACAGTTACCCAGAGGATCATAAGGCAGGTAGGCCTCCTCAAGTTCTATGAGGAGGCTGCTTCCCTAAAGGGACATGGTCTATTTTTGAGACATCTTATTCGCAGGTGGAATGCCCACCTACAGGCCTTCTGGGTTGGTCATAACTAGTGGTACGCACCCACTGAGGAGGACATATATTTCATTACAGGGCTATCGAGGAGAGGAGTGGATTTTCCCTCGTTCTCAGAGGTTCCAGTTGGCTATGCAGCAGGGAGTCAGTTGGTGTACTCCCAAAGATACATTAGCATAGCTATATTGTCTCATTTAGAATTTCAGGTCTCTAGAGGTCAGTTACGTATTGGTGCATTTGGTAGCGAGGATGCACTGGAGTTGCTATCTAGTGTTGATGAGAATCCCTTCATTATGGTCCCCTGTCCTTATGTTGGTTTGGATTTGCGAGGGTGTGCCAACATCCTCTTCATAGATGATGAGCCGCTGAATGCTAGAGGTAATATTACTGTTTTATTTAAATTTATTCTAACATGTTCTTTAACTTGTTTATATTAAATTGTGTAATGAAATTGTCTAATTATTGTTGTGTACTTGTATATATTTTGAATACATTGGGTCTTTTGATGGCGAGGCCATGCCAGCACCACCACATGATCCAAGTGTGGATCATGATGACGATTAGGGTATGCCAGATGTTGAGGATAACTAGGAGGCTGGTGCAGAGAGACCTGCTCCTACTGGTGTGCCAATACTGCCTTTTGCTAGGCGTAGTAGGCTTGATAGCAGATACAGGATGGAGTTGGGTGACCAAATCACTGCATTGATTGTTGACCCAGGCATCAGGCCTGCTACTATGAAAGACATATAGGCCGATGGTAGGCTACTACATATGTGGAGAGGCATGTCGAGTGACATGTACAGCCTGATGTGGCATGTCATAGGAGCTACGACCTTAGTTACATGGTTGAGGAGGACCGTTGCACGTTATAGGCATGGTACTCCTCACCCACGTAACTAAGGTCAAGAATTAGGAGCTACGACCTTAGTTGCACCGTATTTCTCTCTGACTTGGTCAACAACCCAACTGTTAGGGCATTTTTTCATTTAAATGATCGGGATAAGGCACACTTCTACCATTCAACCGTCTGAATTCTTTCCTGTCACTATCCCATTTCATCCTCTTTTGTTTGTACAATGCAACCCACGGTTGTGTCCCTTCAGAATTATAAAGAACGAATTTATTGATTGCTTCAATTTATGCATTCGCTAATGAAATCAAACCAACATTATATAGTACTTAGAGATCAAAATATACATTATATCGAAGTTCAACATGAATATTTACATTGTGTAAATTTGAAAATTTATAAGTCATTTACTCTTTATCAAGCGCTTTTTTCCACTCGTTTGGAGCAACTGCCCTTCTCTTTTGTCTTCATCCCTTTCATTGTCCCAAATCACCACTCCTGGTCTGTTGTCGATTTCTTGATGTACTCATTGGCATAATAGAAATACTCATACGATATGTACCCCTCTGCCATAGACCCCTCGGGTTTTTCCCTTTGTCAAACAAAACCTTTCAATTTCTTCATGTACCTCTCTAAGAAGAACATCCAACGGAAAGAAACCACCCCAACTAATTCAAGCTCATCTACGAGGTGGATTAGAAGATGAACATGTAAGTCCATGAAACTCGTCGGTAGTTCCTTCTCAAACATACAAACAAACTCAACTATCTCTTGACGCCACCATGGAATGCTAGCAACATGAATATCCTTTGACGTTATCCAACATACAAATGCAGATAATTTAGATATGGCACATCCTAGGTCTTGAGGGAATTCATGTTTCACACACCCACACACAAACAAAGGATAATGACACTGCAAAGTTATAAACACGTGCAACAATATATAAAATTATTTATGTTTTATGATCTCTGCATGGGATAAAATTTATTAATATAAAAAATAATAAAATCATGCTTTTGACATTATATGTACTCTTAGAAGATTGAAATGGTCATGCAATTTCAACCCCAACAAATGGTCATCCACGATGAAGCAGCATTGTAGTGAAGACCTGTATGAAGTTGGCGTCCTCACACCCATTATAACTTCCTTTGCCAAAAAATATCATCTTTTTTTAAAATCCATGGGACATCGCCTTCTTTGAAAAACCTTGAATTAGAGGGACCAGCGCCTGCCTCTGATCCTGTACTTTCTAATCATCTTGGCCAAAATTTCTTTTTAGTTTTTGAAGTAATAAGATCTTTCCTAACAGCCAATGTGTCACTTTGTTTCGATGATATGTGCCTTCCTAAAGAAGATGAAACATTTTTAAATATATGCATGGGATCTAATAAGTGGGTAATCTTAAGATGCTCCCAACACGGGAGGTTATAAAAGATAGATTTCATTTTCATCCCAATGGGAAATTTCTCAACATAGGTGTCGAATAATTCTGTATCATCGAACATAGGCTCCCCATTTGAATCAAAAATTTCTATGAAATCCTTCTCCTTCTCTCTCTTATATGCTCTAAGCCATTCAACTGGTGTAGTTATTGGAGGCCTTTGGGTTCTCTCTCGTTTACCATTGAAAGTGGATGCTGCTCTTCTGTAAGGGTGTTCTTCTGGGAGAAATACCCTAGAGCAGTCATACACTGGCTCTCATAGGTCCTTGGACCATATAGCTTTCAAAGAAGGTCCACAACATTTACATCCAAAATACCCTTTTGTTACAAGACCTGTGAGATTATTGTATACAATTAATATGCTTGGCACGTTAAAGAATATCATGAATATCAAAACAATTACAACGAATTAAATAACTAATATGTGAAAGAATATTATTACGTATATAAAAAAATCAATAAATTAAACTTGTTATTTACTAGAGAAAAATCCTAAGCCTGGATAATCATGTGTCGTGTAAGCACATATGCCATACAACATAAAACTCCTCTCTACTATGATAGGTCTTGATACATCGTATACATTTATCCCATCCCATGATTCCTTCAATTCATCTACCAGTGGTTGTAAGTAGATATCCATATTCTTCACTTGTCTTCTACTAGGGACTATGAGAACCAACATAAGATGTTCATTCTTCATGGACAACCATGGGTGGATATTGTTATTGATCACTACTACAGGCCAAACAAAATAGTTGGTGTTTTGGAGGGAATATGGGTTTACGCCATCCATGGCTATGTTTAGTCGTAGACTTCGTACTTCATCCTTGAATTTTTCAGGCCATGTATCCTCTATATGCTTCATGGCTATTGAATTGGTTGGGATTCACATAACTCCCAACTCACTTCTGTGTGAGGCATGCCATCCATGCAACATAGCTAATTCTTTGCAACGAAAGAGCCTTTGAATCCTTGGGATTATAGGCATGTGCCTAAATATCTTAAGAGGAGTAGTACGTGCTTTACCCTTCTTATTTTTTAGCATACCTGTCATGCCCACATTTCAGACACATCTCTTTGTCTACATATTCTCCTCTATATAGAATACAACCATTTGGACATGCATGATATGATATGTAATCAACACCCAACATTTTCAACAATTTATTTGCCTCTTCACGGCTACTGGGCAAGACATTATCACTTTAAAGAACCTTATCATTGAATAAATTGTAGTTGGTGATCATGTAAAAATATATTAATAAATGTACATTAATGCCAATATAATTATTAATGTTCATAAAATTTACCATTTGTAATGTTCATTGTGTACGTATTATATTTCTCAAATTTATATCAGGGAGGACTTTATGGTATCTTACCTCAAAATTTCCAAGAAACATGCATTTGACAAGCCAAACTTTGCTTTGAAGTTGTACAGTAACATCGTTGTCCCAAACTAGGTAGACTTTGACTGACCGCCAGGTCCAAAGAGAGGGCTGGTGGAAGAAAATTTAAGGCTTTCGAAAAAGGTGTCAGCGATATGAACATCATCCCCTAGCTGATCATCGTTTTGGAATGCATCTAACAACATTGTCTCCATGGCAGTCGTATCCCTTAAGTAATCATCCATACCAACCTCTATTTGATTGCTTCCATTTCCAACTTGTGAAGAACTATTATTGTTCTAGTCATTCCTAATTGGTGAATCTGGATGTAGCGAGAATTGAATCAGTGGTTGATTCAACCATTCTTGGTATCGTTCCTCTCTGATTTTTTTTCTTAATTCAATCTTCTCTCGATTTGACATTGTTGTGGGGTGCAACGGAAGATGTTAGTTAAGTCGTTCATCATCACTAGAATCCTAATAATTTAAAAAATATATATTTGAACATGATTAGTACAAAATATATGATATCAATTAGTAACCATGTTGACAATATTGCATGATTAATTGGTTTCACGTTGAAATAATTACATTAATCAATATACCAAACAATTATAATTATTACCATCATTTTCCCAGGATTGTGGCTAGAAGATGCAATATTGTTACAATTGGCAGGGTGAAGCGGTTGTCCATTTTCATCTACCAAATATGCTTTGCGGTATGCTGCTCCTGATAAGAGCTTCTGACATTTTGGAGTTGTTTGAATATTTTGTGCATCTAAACTCGATGTTGAATCTGCATGAACCTGCAAATTTGTATACGTTATAAATTTAATTAAGTTGTGCATGATTGACATGGATAAAAAACATAAATTCAATTAGATAATGAAATATAAATAAAATCTGAAGTAAATATTACGTCTCGAGATGGATAGGGAGAATTCCGCGATGGACTTTCAGAAATATTATGGAATAAGCTGGATTTTGAAGAATTGTCCATTTGATATAATTATGATATTTTCTCCCTGCATTTGAGCAAAATCAACAATAAATTTTGTTGCACACACCTAAAAGTAATTTCGGTGCCTTAAAAATGGGCTTCTTGTTATCGGTGCTAATGTACAGATCATCGCACCGGTGCGTTTTCGTTACTGCAGACCGGCGTTGTTTTATAAATGGACGCACCAATTGGGTGCTATTAAGTAAGGCACCGATGACGAATAACCGCAAATAAAAAACACAACTCTATTTTCTTTAAGTGAAAAAAAAAGCGGTAAATTGAAAAATGGGCGGCAAAATATTTTCGAAAATCTAATTTCGTAAAAAAACTCTTTAAATACTAAACACTTTTCATTATTTCACTATTTTTGCAAAACTTTTCAGCCAGAGATTTGCAGGAGACATACCTGGAGCAACAAAGCACGAGAGCACTGTGGAGCAGCGAAATACGTTCGAACAGAAGTATTCAGAAAATCAGAATTCCAAACCTCTAGTGATTCAACCCTTGTAGCATAGAATTTTAAACGATCTCGTGATTAAATTGTATTTTTTTTTTACGCAGTAAGAAAAAAGTTTCAATGTTTATTGTTTTTTTTTTTAATTTTTCTGCAGTTTTTTTTACGCAGTAAGAAAAAAATTCAATGTTTTTTTTTTTTTTTTTTATGTATTAAGAAAGAAAATTTCAATTTATTTTTCATTTTTAGAAACAAAATAAATTTAAAAAATCCATTTTTAGCCCAAACCCTATATTATTTTTTTTTATTCCCTTTCTTCTCTCTCTTTCTGTGATTTCAGAATTAGGTCTTTTCATTTTAGATTTATAGGGTTTGTATTGTTATATATAGGCCTAAGACATCCAACCCACGGGATGACTTGCATAGTCGGATCCCAATCCATGTCGGCCCTTTCATGAATATTTTTAAAATAGATTTTTTTTCATCGGTGCGCCTGACATAACCTAGCACACTGATGCGTTGTATTATCCCAGTGCACTGCGAAAGTACAATGTGATAAAAAATTAAAAACAATTTTTTTTAATCAGTGAGCCATATGTAAAATAGGGCACCGGTGCGCTATTTCATTATGGCGCACCACGAATGTGATGTTTCACAAAAAAATCTTTTATTGTGTTAATCAGTGCACCATGTAACATATAACGCACTTCACCAGATCTCCTAGTTGACAAAGAGCACCATATGGTGGTCCCTTGTTTGCGCGGGGCATTTATGCTACAAAAACTAACACTGGATGATTTTCATTATCTTCTTTCTGTAAATAGGTGCGGTGGTTAAAATGTAACGCATCGGTGCTCCGTCTTGACATAGAGCACCATACGATCTATTATATTTTTTTTGTGGTGCATTTATAAGACACCAACGCATCGACGTCGGTGCGTGCACCATGAATGGCGCACAGGTTTCTTGAAAAAAAAAATTTACCTGCAAAGTTGACAATTTATTTATAAATATATTAATGAATGATATGGTACAAGTTTCAGATTGATAAAGAAATACCTGACAAGAGATCAAGTAACAAAAATACTGTAACACATCAAGAAAAACAAAAAATGCAAGTTCTTTGTAAATTCTTTACAAAAAATATCATTTTTAAACAATATGTAAGTTTAAATAATATGTATTGTTTACAATGTATCATGAAGAGCCAAAAAATGATGAATCTCGATAAGATTATTTCCAATCTAGGACAAGAAGAGTGTAAAAGCTTAATGGAAAAATTGCAAAAGGATGAATCAGGTGAATGAAAAAATACTATCGTTCCAATATGAGTTTCTTTTTTAATTTTCATTAATAATATACTTAAAATTATTAGGTAACATGTGTGAAACAATCTATTAATTCACATCTATTTAATGTTCTACAGGGACCAACAAATCATAAAAGGAATGTTGTTCTAAGAAAAATAAAAAAAATAAAACATGCAAATGAAAATGAATTGCTCCTTAGCTCATCTGGAGTGGTGTTGGAGGTTAACGAAAGGGGGAAATTTTTTTGCAAAAGCTTGAGGGATCTAGTGGAACGAATGTGTAGACATTCTTTCCACTTACAATATAAAAATCAATCCATTGATTCCAAGAACCAAATTTTATCTAAACTACAGGAAGAATTTCTAGAGAATTGGTCAATGAGACATGTTAGACTTTTAATTGCAAAAACGTACAACAACAAAAAAGAAGGAATGAAAAAGTAATATTCCTTTAAATGTTTGTCTAGAATTATTTATAAATATCACTTTTGTTATATTTACTTTTCATATATCAATATAAAAATTAAATAGTTTATTGTCATGTTACATTTACAGGAAGATTATGAAAATCTCAAAAGATGAACGAACTGATATCAAAAATATGCCAGTAGGAATGTCCAAAAATGTGTATAAGGAGATGGTCAAAGAAATGGACAAAATTGCATCGCGGGAGGAGACATCTCAACAATAACATGCATCAAATGTAATATGTAATCATTGAATTTTTCGATCATTAGGTACAATAAATAAAAAATTTAGCATTAAATATTAATTTTCAAGTATTTTCTTGCAGAAAATAAAAGAAAATGGAACCCATTTAGCACATAAAACAGGACGACAAGGAAGAAAAGGGTTGATATCTACGTTTGTGAGTAATTGTTACTTCCTTATAACAACTTAACTAGATTTCATTTTTGTATCTTTTAAGTTGTTTGACAAAAATCATCATTGAATGTCTTCAAACAGGTGCTAACATACAAATAAGAACAATCAAATGAATTGATTGAAATTGGGTTAAATATCGGTTGTGAGTATATGTTGGCATATCAGAAATTAATTGTGGAATTTGTAAGCATCTATCGATCTTGGTTTACTTAGTTCCGTCTATAATTAATAGAACCAAAAAATATTTTATATTAAATATATGATTTGTTATGGGGTATAAAACTTGCAGGAAACAAAGTATGGAATTGTGCCAACATATGAAATCTTGAAAGATGACATGGTACATGGTTTTGAAAGAATATGTATAGTTTATGAGTCAATTGTTGCTATGGTACGTCATTTCTTTTCAATTTACATTAATGTATATTATTTAATATTGCAATTTTTATTATTCTCACCAATGTATATACACTAATTACAATTTATTTTTATGTTTGTAGATGGAATGTGAGAAGAAGAAAACAATCAACGCTGTGAACAAAACATTCCTGAAAATAACCCAAGTCATGGAAGTAGCTCTAGTAGTGACAACAGTTCAAGCGAAGAATGATGATCATTATGTTTGGATATCAAAGCAAAACATTGTATTTTTTGAAATATTTGTCTGTGAAATCAAACATTTTGTTTAATGTAATGGACATAGTGTCCCAATTGAAAGACAAAGGGATACCAATAGCTGTCCCATTTTGTATGACAAATACTGTCTTATATATATATATATATATATATATATATATATATATATATATATATATATATATATATATATATATATATAATATGTTTTAATTTATTCCATTACGTTCTCCATTATAGCCACGAAATGTAACACCACTGATTAAATTTATGGATGATTAAATATTATAATGAAGAGATGTGAAATTTGATGATATGATATAACAAATTAATTCAAACATCACATTCAAATGCACTAATAAAAATCTAGTTCATATGAATATTGTTATAAGATATATATGTGTTGACTTTTATTGAATAATGAATTTTAAAAAATCACAATAATTATGATATGATATAAAAAATTAATCCAAATATCACATTCAAATGCATTAATAAACATTTAATTAATATGAATATTGTTATAAGATGTGTCGAATTTTGATGAATAATGAATTTTAAAAAATCACAATAATTGCACTGTCAAAGGTCGATGTTTCTAAAAAATACAAAATGAACATCGCTGAATGTCAGTTATTGTACACCGGTGCATTTCTACAACCTATGGGCACCACACAAATACCAAAACCAATTAAAAATATCGGTGCGTTTGTGCGGTACTGCGCACCAATGCGTTTATGTGGGACTACGCACCGGTGCATTTGTATGACCTATGGGCACCGCACAAATACCAATACCAATTATAAATCTCGGTGCGTTTGTCTGATACAGAGCACCGGTGCATTTATATAAGTCTATGTACCGGTGCGTTGAGACGACCTATGGGCACCACAAAAATCCCAAGTCCACTTAGAACGGCCTCGTGCGTTGTATCACAAACACTGCACCCGGTGTGGCTTTATACCTTGACGGCCCGGTGCATGCACCTTTGCCGCCCCGGGCCACCTTCTAGATGACACACACCGGTGCATTGAAACCTTAGTAGTGCATCGATGAAAATAACATCCGTAATAACCTCCAGCCGCCCATTTTTTTTAGTTGCGTTGAATTTCCATTAAAAGCTCTGCCAAAACCTCTGTAACCATAAACGGATGTTGTAGCAAATGTTTTTTTGACAATTTTGTCCAATTTTATAACACTAAAAACCTCTTTTATAACCTTCACTAGAGGGTCTTTTCCTTGTAGTGCCCCACACAATCATAAAAATAGTTGTGGTATGTCTTGATTTTTTTGCACACTGCCACCCAATAGTGCCTTGAAAAATGTACAAGACAAATCTCTCCTACCCTTTTTGGGTTATATATTGACAAGCTTGAAGAGTGGCTAAATTCGCAAGGGGGTGACGGTATCCATTTGGGAAATTTCATTATAAGGCTTCTTTTGTACGTAGATGACCTTATATTGATTGCTAAATCGACTCTTGGTTTGCAAGAGCACTTACGTTCCCTTGAGAATTTTTGTAGAAGGGTGGGGATGCAAATCAATATTAGAAAAAATGAAAGTAGTGGTTTTCTATAACAAAAGAAAGCATAACCAACATAAGTTCTAATTTGAAGGCAACATTTTGGAAGAAGTTGTAGACTACAAATACTTCGGAATTGACTTCAACATAAATTTAAGTTGGGATGGTTGTAGAAAGAAAAGAACTTTAGGGGGTTGGAAATCATTTTATGCTCTTCAAAACAGGTGTAGAGAGGCAAAGTTGTGGGACTGGAAAACCACTCTAACTCTTTTTGGGCTTCTAGTGATTCCGGTGATTCTCTACGGTTGTGAACTGTGGACCAGCAACACAACCGAGATGTGGTGGAAACAAATTGAGAAAATTCAAAAGTATTTTATTACAAACAAATTCAAAATTAAAAGTGCAGTTCCTTATGCTATCATGTTAAGTGGAATGGGAGCTACTCTTATTGAAGAAATTGCTATGGTGCGAGTCATAAGGTATTTGAAAAAAATTGAGCAAATGGAAGAGGGTAGATGGCCTAAGGTTATGTTTAGTGATAGATTGTGAAAAAGAAATAAGACTAGGATGCAGAAAAATAACAAATGGTTTAGTAAATGGGGTATTTTCTTGAGCATGTTGTTGGCAATATGTGTCTTGTATCCTATCATGTTGAATTTATTGTCCTTGATGGCAACTCTCGGGCAAAGGAGCAGCAAAGTAGAAGACAGAAAACAGAGGCAGCAAAGAAGTAGCAAGGCAGCTTAAAAGATGATGCATATCAAAGGCAGAGGTAGAGGCAGAACCATTATTCCGAGAAATCACCCAAAACAACGGAAATATATAAATGAACCTTAATTCAAAGGATCTACCGAAGCCGGAGGATATATTATTGTATGCGATTTAAGATATAAGGTGGGACCCTTATCACATCGGAGAATATAAGGACAGCGGGTCAGGGTAACAAGATTTGCGATTGCGATAAAAGCCCGGACCCGATCGGCGTATAAAACTATGATTAATAAATGTTTAAGGTCCAGAACTGATCGCATCGGCGAAAAAACTATGCAGCGGAGTGCTTATTTAAAATATTTGCGATTGCGATAAAGGTCCGGACCCGACGGATCAATAAACCATATTTAATATTTGAACTCCGATAAGAACACTGTTCAGAAACCGCAAGCGGGTTTTATGAAGCCGGTTTTCCCATTTCGCACCGCCTTTCGGGGATAAGCGGTAATTTCTGAATGGGGAGCGATTCCATAGAAACGTTGACACCTGGTGAGGTGGACCCATGGAAAACTGCCTGTCACTGCACACCATCGCGCGTTATAGTTCGACCCAGTATGCCCAACGATATTGTTATATGCCGTTGATCTGGAAGCTTGCTATCTAACGGTGATCGGACGCTGGACTTGCGCAAAGTTTACTTATGGTACCATGCGCGTATTTGAGTGGCTATTGACTATATATGTGGGCCCGAGGTCAAAGGTTTATCATAAGGTTAATTTTTTGAAAGCGTTGAATATTTCTTTAAAGTACAAAGGGTTGTAACTTTAATCCTAAAATTCAGTTCAAAGTTGTATATATATTTATTTGTCAATTTCTTCAAATTGATAAATAAATTAAAAAGAAATCAAAGAGGCACGTGGGGTAAACTAAAGGAAATACTTTCAAAGGAATACCATTAGTGGTTGAATGGTTTTTACTCATGGTTTTACTAAAGGCAAAAACTATATAAGGAGAAGACGATTATTGTACAAAGTGTGCATGCATAAGGGTGGTGAATGAATAAATTTCTCTAAGGAATATCTGCATGGACGAACTCTGTTCTTAATTGAAAAATCTAAATCTACGATGCACCCATGGATATAATGATCTGACGATGATGAATCTCTGGTTTGATCGACTGACGAAATCATGAAGAACTGGTGCGAGCGAACTGAAGAAAATTAATAAATCTGGTGGCCTGCAAGGTATGTTGTGTGGAAACTGGTGGATCCAGTATGAAATTGATGGAACATGGTCCGCAGTGATGCTGAGGGTCGAAGCCTTCAGTGAGGGGGTTGTAGCTCCCTTCCAGTGGTAGCTGGTAAACGAGAGAAGGTTGTAGCATTTCTGCAGGTAGGTGCCTGCATGCTGGTATAAGTCTGCACCAGCATAAATTGTAAGAAGTTTTCTTTATAATAAATATTGAAGACTGAGATAACAACAGCGGTGGTTTTCTCCCAAATTGGGTTTCCACCTTAAATACTGGTGTTCATATGTGTGGCTTATGTTTGATGGTTTGTTCTGTTATTTCTGTTCATACTTACTGCTTACTAAACATCTGATGAATGACTGATGCAATGATCTAAGTAAAGACATAATAAGATCTCTGGACATACACGTTGGATTATGTAAAATAGCATATGGTTTTAAGAGAAAGAAAAGTAAAAATTGTCAGCCCTAAATACTGATTCACCCCCCCTCTCAGTATTTTTCCCAACAATTGGAATCAGCGCAGGTCCTTCTGAAAAAGCTTAGCCGCTAGAAGGAAGATCAAGCAAGATGAGTAATCAAGATGGAATAGCATCTATCAGGCCTCCGCTCTTTAACGGAAACAATTTAATCTTCTAGAAAACAAGGATGAGATCCTATCTTCAGTCTTTGGGAGTAGATGTATGGGCAATTGTTCAAGGAGGATATCAATATCCAGATGCAATACCAACAGATTCGACGGAAAGAAAGAATTATGAAACCAATGCAAAGGCGGTCAATGATCTATTGGGAAGTCTGACTGAATCAGAATTTGTCAAAGTCATGCAGCTGAATACAGCAAAGGCAATATGGGACAAAATAATTCTAAGTTATGAAGGTGATGCAAAGCTAAAAAGTGCTAAACTCCAAACTCTCAGAATTCAATATGAGAATCTAAAAATGGATAATGAGGAAAGCATTGCAAAATTCTTTTTACGTCTTGATGATATTGTAAATCGTATGAGAAATCTGGGAGAAACAATAACCGAATCTACTCTGGTTGAGAAAATTTTAAGATCACTAATGGAAAAATTTGAGTCAAAATTTTCTGCTCTTGAAGAAAATCAGGATCTTCAAAATCTTACTATGGTGCAACTTCATGGCATACTAACTGCATATGAAATGAGAAGAGGAGGACCATCTGAAGTCAAAGAAGCAGTCTTTAGAACTTCTACAAAAGGGAAGGAAGTACAAAAAATAGAAGGATCATGATATATCTCAGAAGAAGATGAGATAAACTTTGTAAAGAAACTTCAACTTGGCACAGGACGGTTCAGAGGTAAGCTTCCTTTCAAATGTTTTGATTGTGGAAGAGTTGGTAATTATGCTGCTAAGTGTCCTCATAAAGAAACACATAAAAAGGGGAAGGAAGTAGTAAGAAGGAATAAAAATCATTATAGCACTAGAAAAAGTTACTATACTCATGAAGACAGTGATGGGTTATCTGATAGTGAGGAAGAATGTGAACAAGATCTTAGACTTCTCATGGCATTTGAAAAAGAATCTAGAGAAGAAAAGGATACTTTTGTGGATGCTTTAGAAGACAATGATTTTCTTGATGAAAACAATCAACTCAAAATTTTCTTAGAAGAGAGTAAAATAATCATAGAAACTCTGAAAAATCAGCTTGAAGAAAAAGAGAAACACAATGAGAAATTAGAATGTGAAGTAGTAAGTCTAAGAAAAGAACTTGAGAAAGTAAAGACTCTGAATCTTAGATTTTCTAAAAGATCTGAAACCTTAGATGAGATTATCAAGGTACAACATTATCCCCTTACAAAGACAGGTCTTGGATATATCGGAGAATCTTCTCAGGCTTCAGCACCAAATTATCTAAAAGCAGCTACTGCTGGTATACAACATGCTGCCACTCAGCAAGGGAATAAAGAATCTTTGCAGGTAAAGCGTGATCATCTCAATTCAAAGAACACTAACAGGAATATCTTTCAAAGAAACACCAATCAACAGTTAAATTCAAGAAGGAGATTTTATGATCGTAGAAATTTCTTTTTCAATGGACAATGTTTCTCATGTCACAATTTTGGTCATAAAGTTGTTCAATGTGTAGCATATAAAACCATCATGACAAGAGAAGCAAGAAAGAAAAGGATTGATATTGAAACAAAGAAGAATACCTATAAAAACTTTTCTCCTCTTCAAAATGAAGTTGAATGTGCTTATTGCAATAACTTTGGCCATGAAGAATCTGAATACAGGAGCAAAGTTCAGCCAAAATAACATGTTCCTTCAAGCTCCAAAGTATGGAAAAAGAAGGAATTACAGGTTGAAAATTGTGGCATAGCGTTGTTTGTAGAAGATGAAGAAAACCAATGGTACATTGATAGTGGATGCTCAAGACACATGACAGGTGATAAAAACAAACTTCTTGCATATAATGCTCTAGAAAAAGAAAAGAATGTTACATTTGGAAATGATACTCCTGCGGTCATTAAGGGAAAAGGGTCTGTTTTTCTAAAAGAAAAGGTGAAAGCTAATGAAGTCATGTATGTGGATGGATTAAAGCATAACTTGTTAAGTGTAAGTCAAATGTGTGATCAAGGAATTGAAGTTGTCTTTAGTTCAAAATAATGTGTGGAACGTGATCTTGATACAGGTAAAACAATTATAAAAGGAAAAAGAACTCCAAGCAACCTGTATGTACTAAAGAACTGCAAAGAACAATGTTACTTGAGTAAATCTTCAGAAAACTGGCTATGGCATAGAAGTTTGGGGCATCTGAGCTTCTCTCAAGTCAACAAATCAAGCAGACTTAAAGCTGTTTGTGATCTTCCCAATATTACTCTACCTGAAAATACCATATGCAAATCTTGCCAATTCGGTAAGCAAACTAGAGTACAATTTAATGCCAAGGAAGGATCATCAAGTAAGCCTCTTGAACTCATTCATACTGACATATGTGGACCTATGAGGAAAAATTCACCACGTGGTGAAGAATACTATATCTTATTCATTGATGATTTCTCTAGAATGTGTTGGATTAGGTTGATTAAACACAAAGATGAAGCATTTGAGAAATTTCAGATCTTCAAAGCACTGGTTGAAAATGAATTAGATCTAAAAATCAAGTGTCTTAGATCTGATCGAGGAGGAGAATATACATCCAATGAATTCCTTGAATTTTGTGAACAACATGGCATAAAAAGACAGTTTTCTGTAGCTGGCACTCTACAACAGAATGGCATAGCAAAAAGAATGAACAAAACAATTCAACAAATGGCTAGAGCTATGCTTGATGATTCCGGAACACCTGACACATTTTGGGGAGAAGCAACACATACAGCAGTAAATATTCTTAACAAGGCACATGTTCGTGTAAATAGTGATAAAACTCCATATGAACTCTGGTATGGTAATTCTCCTGCCGTAAAGCATTTTAGAATTTTTGGAAGCAAATGTTTTATCAAAAATAATGATGAAAAACTTGGCAAGTTTGAACCCAGAGAAGATGAAGGAATATTTCTTGGTTACTCCTCTAGGAGTAGGGCATATAAATGTTACGATAAAAGACTTCGGAAGATTGTTGAATGTATAGATGTTGTTATTGATGAGTCTCCAACAGCTCCAAAAGAAGAAAAACAAACAACAAATGAAGACGATAATGATGACATATATCCTTCTACATCAAATAGGAATGATATAGACAGTGAACCCAATGAAGAACCCGAAGATGATTTATCTGAAAAAGCTCCATCCAAATATGTTCAAAAGAATCATCCAGAATCTCAAATTTTGGGAGAAAAGGGATCAGGTGTACAAACAAGAAGGACTCTTGTGGGATCTTCTAGCAATCTGGCATTTATGTCTACTATTGAACCACACAATGTCAGTCAAGCTAGCAAAGATGAATGTTGGATTCAAGCCATGAATGAAGAGCTTGATCAAATTGAAAAGAAACACACTTGGGAATTAGTACCAAGACCTCATGACAAAAATGTCATTGGAACTAAATGGATATTCAAAAACAAGTTAAATGAGAATGGGGATGTTATAAGAAATAAAGCTAGACTTGTTTGCAAGGGGTATGCTCAACAAGAAGGTATAGAATTTGAAGAAACTTTTGCTCCTGTAACCAGACTTGAAGCCATAAGAATGTTTCTTGCTTTTTCAAGCTTCCAACAAATCAAATTTTATCAAATGGATGTTAAATCTGCTTTTCTCAATGGTGATCTAGAAGAAGAAGTTTATATAATATTACACTCAATATTATTTAATTAATATGTATATTAATTAAATTATATATATATATATATATTATTTAAAATAAATAATAAGATATATATATATATATATATATATATATATATATATATGTTATTATATTATATTAATTATTATTTAATATAATAATATTATTATATTATTATATAATATAATAATATAATATTTCTAATAATATATATATGATATTAATTAAAGGAAAATTAATAGTCTTCATTGTCAAAAAGAAATTAGCAATATGATATTAATTAATTTTTCCTTTGTCATTTGAGATTAAGCATACATTGTAATAGTTTTAATATTGAAAAGAAAGAGAGACAATGTATGATGTTTAGTACAATAGTTCAAGTTAAATATTTAAATCGTTTATTATTTCAATTGTCCTTTTCATATAATCGATATGAAAAGACGACAAAACTAACAAAGGTGAAAATAAGAATAAAAATAAAATAAAATTTGAGATTGATCACAATGAAGACTATTTGTAATTAATATAATAATAATAATTATTATATTATATTAATTATTATTATTATATTAAATAATAATTAATAATATATATATATATATGTTATTATATTATATTAATTATTATTATTATATTAAATAATAATATATATATATATATATATATATATATTATTATATTATATTAATTAATTATTTAATATAATATAATTATTATTTTCAGTCTCCCTTTTCATATAATCTATATAGAAAAGATAATAAAAATAACAGGAGTAAATAAGAATGAAAAATATAATTTAAGATTGATCACAATGAAGACTATTTATAATTAATAATATAATAATAATAACTATTATATTATATTAATTATTATTATATATTAAATAATAAATAATATATATATATATATATTTATTATTATATTTTTAAATAATATATATATATATACATATTATTTAATTAATATATATATATATATATATATATATATTATTTAATTAATATAATATAATAACACACACATATATATATATATATATATGTTATTATTAAAAGATGAATATAGGTCAATTTTTTCCTTTAACTTATTTATATTATTGCAATTATTATAATATAAATAATAATATTATTTAATGGTTTATTATTATTATTAATTTAAATAATATAAATATTAATTAATAAAAATTAATATAATTAAGAATTTATAAATTATATTGATGTTTTATTTTAAGTTATTTAAGTATAAAGGACAAATGCATTAGTTGTTTAATGATAATGACTTTTTCTTGAAAACATCATTCTTATTTATAGTCACATCAATACAATTTTTTTATTAATTTTATTTTGGTACAATTTTTGAATTGAATTTAACTATGGTTACATGGATTGTGGTGTAAAAAGTGAATTGAAAATTCATAAATATTATTTTATTGGTTTAGCTATTATTTTATTACTTCCTTAGGAGGCCCATTTTAGACCTTAAAATTCCCCTAATGAGGCATGATTCTTTGCCTTCTACCCACCCATTTCCTCACTTAGAATATTCAGAATCTTACAACAATATATACATTTATTTCAGTATGAAATGGAGTTTTTTTTTTTTACCTTGGAGACTTGCCTTTGCATCACAAACAATATAAAATATATCAATAAATTTACATTCATACAAAATATTTCAACTCAGACCTTTCAGCTTCTTAGCTTTGATGTGCATTTTTCCTCTTCTATTTCTGTCCCTTTGTCTATTATGTTTATGCTGTTATATTCTAATTGTGCTGCATAACCACCTTTTTTCCTAACTTGACCCATGATGTTGCGTTTTCAATAGTGCCACCATATCTCCTTTTGCCCAACTCTTCCTAGTTACCTTCCTTCTCTTGCCCACAACGTTCAATCTTTTGCTTTTCTCAACACCCGACTCTGCCTAGAAATATTTATGAGCCCGACTCGACCCATGGTGCATGTCTTCTTATTACTGCAACGTTCAACTTTTGCCTTTTCCCTTTGTTCTGTGTCGAGTCACTTACTCGAGTCTCCTTTAGCCGCGTTCAGACCTTTTTCCACTTAAACAGGCATAAGGTTGTACTTGAAATATATTCTATTTCCTTTGAATAATGCATCGCGTCCACTTTCCATCGCATTTTGGCATTCATGCGATCTCCCTTATAAGGCTCCTTTTCTCTCTGATGTGATTTAACAATGGAAAACCTCATACTTCTGGACTTGAATTATATTAGTATTTACCTTTGAAAGGTATCACGTCCAGGCCCATTTCGAATTTCGCAAGATTTAGCTCATATCAATAACAAGTTTCCTCTTATCATATGTGATATGTGATCGCATCGCATCGAAAGTCGCACTTCGTGTTGCATCGCAACTTAAAATAATTAACTTGTGATGTCTTAACATATAAATATAAGAATCGTCGATAGTGATGTGCGATGTGCAAATGGGTTCCATGCCGAACTTTAAATCCTCTAGACTTTAGCTTTGAAGCATATCGCATCCGATACTCTTATTGCATTTCGCACTTATACATTTTAACATGATTCTTGAGTGCTTATCCTCCTGAGCTTGTGATGTGCGATATTCGGGCCAGGTCCACGTCATCTCTACAGCATTGTGCCACGTCATCTTGTCATGTCATCTCGCGCACTTCGCATTTCTTAGTTTCTATGTCTTATCACAAATCAGAGATTTTACCTTATCAGCAATCGGCTCGAAAACCTTATCACATGTCGCGGAATTTAACTCATCACAAATCGGCATTTCACACATTTACCGCTATGCCGTTAACGATTATATCATATCGCATGCGATGTGCGATATTTGCATGGACCTATGCCCGACACGTGGCTCCTCATCTCATCGCAACTTAAAAAATATAACTTGCAATGTCTTAACATGTAAATATAGAAGTCACCCATTGCAATGTGCACCAATCATCTTATGGCCAATGCGTCCATTCTCTAGCTGTCATTTCTGCGAATTGATCATGACCGTCCATTCCTCCCGCACACTAATACCTATCGATGGAATCGCGTCTTCAATAAATCCGTGTTCTTCCATAATTTGATCTACATCAAAGTTCATAGGAACTTCGTTCACTTATTTATATTCATAAAACCCGGTTTTCTGACTTCACCCGCGCGTTCACAACTTGACCCAATCTTGCTGCCTTTGTTGCCTTTGCTCTTTGATAAAAATTCTAATGTTGCTCCTCACCTTTTTACTACTCCTCTCTACTCCTTTGCCTTAATGATAATTTTGGTGTTTATCCATGCCTCTTTGTTGCTCCTCTGCCTTTCTCTTTTGCCTCTAATGCTACTCCTTTATTCTCAATGATAATTCTTGTGTTGCTTCTTTCTACTCCTTTGTCATCAATGAAAATATTTCCAACGGTCTCCCCCTTTGGCATTGATGGAAACACTTCCTCCAACAATTCCTCCCCCTTTCATTCTGAGAAGTGTCTATCTTCCTCTGCTTGCTTTTCCTCCCCCTTTGACATCAATGGCAAGGGGTTATAATTGTTTTCAGTGTAGATTCCATCATTGCATTACTTCTCTCTGAGTTGTGTATAAGAATTCTTCATTCTGTTCTTTTGTTATGAAATGAATATACACACTCCATCTATTCATTACACACTTGATGAATCCCTTTGTATTTGAATGAATACACCTAATCCACCATTGTATTACTACTTCTTGATTGTTTTGCATCAACCGTGACTGTTGCTTTATGTTACACATAAGCATTGCTTTAAATGTACTTGAAAATTACAAGAGCATTGTGAATGCATTGCAGACTTCATATGATATATGAGCATTGTTGGGGTAACACTTAGAAATTCATTGAGATTGCATGAATATACACAACAAATTTATGCTATCACATCTCATGAGAATGCTGGAAGGTATGTTACCATAGAATGTTATGCTTGTTTTTCCCTTGTTGCTTGATGAAATTATGTGCACTGGTGAAATATCAACAATTCCTTTCTTTCCATGCTTTTCTAACACAACTTGACATTCTCCTTGATGTATTTGTGCCATATCAACACCCTGATGTATGCTATCATATTCCGATACTGGGGACCTGTACCATAGTACTACTCCAGAAAATAACATTTGGTATTCTACTGAGAGGAAGACTGCTCCAATGATGATATATTGATAATAACATTTTTCTTATTCATCCTTCTTAAAAGCATTTTGTTACATTATTAACACTTGTAGTGATACACACATTGTAATCATCCTCTTAGTTTCCAATTTCATGACTAATGTTCCCTTTACCACCATGGTTGCTTGCTTCTTTCTCTTCTTCCATCAACCTATTGGCTATTGAATGCTTCAGGTGCCCTTCTTCCTCTATAGTTCTCTGCCAGAGGAATTTTCCTTTCCCTTCCTAATCTTTTAGGTGTTCTTATTCCAAGAAACTCTTCTTTGACAACTTTTATGGGCTACTAGTCTCCCCCTGAGAAGTTGCTTCTTGTATAACCCTGGTTGGATGTTTGTTCCTGGTATTGCAGCCTCTGTTGGTGCATTTTTATTTTTTATCATATCAGAGAGTATCATCTACAGACATTATTCCCAGTTTGTCTCTTAGATACTCAAATGGTTCTCTAGCAAGAGGTTTTGTAAATATGTCTATTGTTTGTTCTTTTGTTGGGACATATTCCATTTTTACTATTTTCTCTGCTACTTCTTCTCTGAGGAAGTGGTACTTTATTGGGATGTGCTTAGTTTTTGAATGAAGCATGGGATTTTTTGATATGCTTATTTCACTTGTATTGTCACATTTGATATAAAGAGGTTTAGTGATGCTTACCTTCATGTCTTGAAGAGTTTGTTTCATCCACATCACTTGTGTGAAACAAGTTGTTGTTGCTATGTATTCTGCTTCTGTTGTAGATACAGAGACAAATGTTTGCTTCTTTCTTAGCCAAGCCACTAGACTCTCTCCCAAATAGAATGCACCTCCACTTGTGCTTTTCCTGTCATCCACACATCTGGCCCAATCTGCATCTGTATATGTTGTCAATGTGAAATATTTACCTTTCGGATACCATAGGCCATAATGTGTAGTTCCTTGCAGGTATTTAAATATCCTCTTGATTGCAAGCAAGTGATTTTGTTTTGGTGCTTCTTGATATCTTGCCACAAGTCCTACCGCAAAAATAATGTCTAGTCTAGAGGTTGTTAGGTATAGCATACTTCCTATCATAGATCTGTAAAGTCTTTGATCTACATCTGCAGATCCATCATCAACACATAACTTGCATCCAGTGATCATGGGAATTGGCATAAGTTTGCAATATTCCATTTGGAATCTTTTTAACATGTCTCTTAAGTATTTTTCTTTTGAAATGAATATGCCTTTGTTCTTTTGTAGAATTTTAAGTCCTAGGTAGAAGGTAAGCTCGTCAATCATAGACATCTCAAATTTTGACTTCATCTCTTTTGCAAATCCTTTTACTAATTCATCCTTGTTGCTACCAAACATGATGTCATCTACATATACCACTACAATTAAAAGTTCATTTTCATCAACCTTTATATACAGATTGTTGTCTACTCCTCCCTTCTTGAATCCTTGTTTTTGAAAGTACTTGTCCAACCTAGAATACCATTCACATGGTGCTTGTTTGAGACCATATAGGGCTTTCTTTAATCTGCAAACATAGTTGTGCTTATCTGTTAAGGAAAAACCTTCAGGTTGTTCCATGTAGACTTCTTCCTCTAGATCTCCATTTAAGAATGAAGACTTCACATCCATTTGATATACCTTGAAATCATGATAGCAGGCATAAGCCAGAAACATTCTAATTTCTTCCATTCTTGCTACCGGGGCAAAAGTTTCATCATAGTCAAGTCCTTTGATTTGAGAGTATCCCTTACATACAAGTTTGGATTTATTTCTGATTACTTGACCTTCTTCATTCATCTTATTATTAAATATCCACTTTGTGCCAATGAAATTTTTCCCAACATGTCTTGGTATTAACTCCCAGGTCTTGTTCTTCTCAATCTACTCTAATTCTTCGTTCATGGAAATTATCCAAATTTTTTCTTTGTTGGCTTCATAGAAATTCTTTAGTTATATCAGTGACAACATGAATAGATATACTTCCTCAGTATGCTCAGCTAGTTGTCTTCTTGTTTGGACTCTTGCAGTCTTGTCTCCAATGATTTGATCTTCTTGATGGTTCTTATGAGTGTGTCTCGAGGGTCCTTTTGAGGTTATTTATGTATCTTCTGTTGTCATTTTGTTCTTTATTTTCTTGATTCCCTCACTGTTGATCAGGCAGAGACTGTTGGCTGGTTTTGTTGTAGTTTATCTGGTAGTTCTTCATCGAATCTCACATCAATTCTTTCCACAATTTTATGCAGTCTTTTATTGTAGCACCTATAACCCTTACTCTTTGATGCATATCCAAAAATATTCCTTCATCAGCTCTTGCATCATAATTCCCAATTTTTTCATCATTATTCTTTATGAAACATTTGATGCCAAAGAATCTAAAGTGCTTAATTGATGCCGGTTTCCCATGACACAGTTCATATGGAGTCTTGTCACAATTTGGTCTGAGATGAGCTTTTTTGAGAATATGAAAAATTGTGTGTACTGCTTCTACCCAGTAGGTTTGGGGAATGTTTCTTTCTTGCATCATGGCTCTGGAAATCAACTGTACAAACATGTTTTGCCTCTCTTCCACTCCATTCTATTGAGGTGTATCTGCAACTGTAAACTATTGCTTTATCCCACAATCATTGCACAGGTTTGCAAACTCATCATCTGTGAATTCACCTCCTATTTCTGATCTGATGCATTTTAGTTTACATCCAGTTTGATTTTCTACCAGTGCCTTGAAATTCTTAAATTTCTCAAACGCTTCGGATTTTTATCTGAGAAATGCCACCCATGTTAATCTGGAAAAATCATCGATTATCAGCATGAAGTGCGATTCTCCACCTGGTGCATTTGTTCTTGAAGATCCACATAGGTCCATGTGTACAAGCTGAAGAGGCTTACTTGCATATAGTTGGTCTTTAGCCTTGAATGATGTGCGAGTTGTTTTGTCTAGTTTGCAAGACTTACATATGGTATTTGGTGGCTTCTTTATTGCAGACAAACCTCTGACAACTTTTTTTTTGCTTAGTTTGATGATGTGGTCAAAATTTAGATGTCCCAATCTTCTATGCCATAGCCAAGATTCGTCAAGTTTGCTGATGTGGCATGCTTCATTTTCCTCTTCCACTATACAAACATTACTCTCTATTCAATCACCTTTCACCAAGGTATTTCGTGTGGTGATTGACCTTACTTCACAATATTGGGCTCTGAAAAGGACCTCATGACCTTTATCACACATTTGACTAACACTTAGCATGTTGGATTTTAGACCATCTACAAACAGTACATCCTGAGCCTCTCCTCTTCCATCATTCAGGTTTACTATGCTTTTCCCTTGATTTTCCCTACTCTATCATTACCGAATGTTACATTCATAATTTTTTTCCATCAAAAGTTACAAACTTTCTTCGGTCTCCAGTCGTATGTTTTGAGAACCCACTGTCCACATACCATTGATTGTTCTGATCTTGAGCAATTAGAACCAGATAACATTTATTTAGCCTCCTTTTCGATTGCATGCAACTTTTTGTTGTATAAATTTTCTAAGGAGATGGTTCATAGTATTTGAGAGGACATTCATAAGACTTGTGCCCATTTTTATGGTAGCAAAAAAAATTGATTGTATTTCAAAATGGATTATGTACACTAGTTAATCCACCATTGTCCTTAATTCCCTTTGAGTTTCCATACTCCAGTCTCTTTATATACGCTCTACATTCCATGGCTTTATGACCGAACCTTTTACAGCAAAATCAATACCCATGGAAGTAGTATCTGTATCTGGCGGAGAAGGTTGTTCGGGGATATAGCCATATGGTCATATGAAAATTCTGTCTTTGGAAGCCATTTGATCTTCGTTGGAATTTTGCTTGGTTGTTCACTCCATTTGTTTCCAAGGCTTTCCTTGTGGTGGATTTTTGTTGCAGCTCATGAGGATTTGAAGGGTTTCCCACATTTTTGTTCTCAGATTGATGGCAGTCAACGTTTTCTTTTAAGACAGATTTCACAAATGTAATAGCTTTCTTATCTTTTACCTTCGACTTGATGGATTCTCCTTCATATCATATCCCAATATTTACAAGAGGAGATCTTTGTGCATTTAATATCATGTCTAATTTTTCAACACCTTTTAACTGTTGAATGTTCATTGTTAAATCAATTTGAGCCTTTTCCAATTTATTCCTTAGACTCATCACCTCTTCTTCCAATCTTCCACATTCCTGAATTTTCTCTCTTATTTGCTGTAGTATAATCTCTTCTACTTTCCTTGCTTCTTCTATTTAAATTTTTAACTTAATAAAATATTCAGAGTTTGGTTCTTCCTTTACATGTTTCAGAAGGATTTCCTTATGTTTTCTAGTCTTGAGCTTGAGTCTATCTATTTCCTTTAGGGCACTCACCAACTCCCTCTCAAGATCTACCTCACCTTCTTCTTAAAATTCCAGGAAATATTTCTCAAGCTCTTCCTTGGCCATCAAAATGAATCATGATGTTCCTTCTTCATTGGGGGATTCGTCTGAGCTCTCAGATGCACTTTTTTCTTATTGAGCATATAATATTCTTCTATTAAATATGTTCCCTTTCTGCCTATTGCTGAAATTTATTTTCTCTTTCCCTTTTGACTAGTTCTCTATTTTCTTATGAGGACATTTTGAAGCATAGTGCCCCACTCTTCCACAATTAAAGCACTTAAAGGAAGTTTAACTTTGTACTTACCTGTGCCTCTATCCAATCTTCGGATAAATTTGGCTTCCTCTTCATCAGAGCATGAGCATGTACCTTCCTTCTCTTATATGCACTTTTCTTCTTTAAAGGGAACCTCCCTCATGTCTGTCTTCCCTTTAGGAAGTCTCATCTCATATGTTGTTAGGTTGCCAAGTAATTGGTTCCTGGTCAAGGTTTCCCAGTTTGTCGTTTCTTCTATGGTAGAAACCTTAGGATTAAACCTGGGTAGTAGAGATCTCAATAATTTTTGTACTACAAAAATTTCTTTAATTTATTCTCCTAGGCCTATCATGATATTCACAACTTCTGCAACTCTTAACAAGAATGCAACTATATCTTCATCTTCATTCATTTTTAAGTTTTCAAACTAAGTTCTATGTGGTTGTAGTTTGGCCATCTTCACCTTTGTATCTCCCTCATGAATGTTTCCTAAATTATCCTAGATATCTTTGACAGTCTTACTGTGCATTACTTTGATAAATTCTAACTCACTTAGACTGCTCAAGAGTAAATTCATTGTTTTTTCATTAGCTCTGAAATTTTGTTTGGCTTCTTCCTTAGTGTCCATATCCTTTGGTGCATATTTTTCTTCCACAACAGCCTAAACTTCTATTCCTAGAGACATTAAGTATGTCCTCATTCTTATTTTCCAGAAAGCATAGTTTGAGTCAGTAAACAATAGGGCTTTATTTGTTGAGCATCCTTCTATGCTAGCCATTTTGGGGACCTAGGACCTCCTTCCAGTTGTTATATTGTTACTGAAGAAACTGGCTCTGATACCAATTGATGAACCCTTAGCTAAACTGAGAGGGGGGTGAATTAGTTTAGTACATTCATGGACATTTAAAAATATTTTCTTTAAACTTATTTACACCTCCACTTCATAAGCAACTTAATATGTGGGTAGCAATTAATAAGTAGATTAAACACAATACATCAACACATAATCATCATGCACATAGACAACAGATATAAGTGGAAACCCATAAGGGATAAAACCACATCTTATTATTGTTGTGATGCAAAGGCAAGCTCCAACTGCCTCTTACAACTAATCTTCTATAGGCTCCAACCTACATGAGGCTTCTCCCTCAATTTATACAAGCTACAACTTGCAAGGAAGCTTCAAATCCCATCTATTTTCTGCAGGCTACAACCCACAGGAGGCTCCTACCTCAACCAGCTACAACTGGACATTTATCAAGCTACAACTTGAAAGGAGACTATAATCCCCTCACTCAACATGAAACTAAAATGTTGATTTACCTGGATATCAGCTATGTTATACTCCTTCTCCACTGCTTCCTTTTGAACCTTCATACCTGCTTCATATCAGCTCTGGATGTGCGCATCATCTCTATCTGCTCACTCTTATTCTTTCACTCTCTAACCTTTCTATGCACATTACAATAACATCATTTATAGATATAACTTCATGGTTGTTTGCATTATATATGGGAATATGAAGTGAAAAAGCATGACTCTTTACTTTCCACCTACTCATTTCCTCACTCGGCATATTTAGAATGCTACAACAATATATACATTTATTTCAGCATGAAGTGGAGTTTTGCTTTGCCTTGGAGACTTGCCTTTTCATCACAAACAATATAAAATATATCAATAAATTTACGTTCATACAAAATATTTCAACTCAACCCTTTTAGCCTCTTAGTTTTGCTATGCATTTGTCCTCTTCAGCTTGTTGTCCCTTTGTCTATTATGTTTCTGTTGTTATATTCTAACTGTGCTGCATAACTGCCTTTTTCCCGACTTGACCCATGCTGTTGCATATCCAATAGTGCCACCATATCTACTTATGCCCGACTCTTCCCAACTACCTTCCTTCTCTTGTCCACAACGTTCAATATTCTGCATTTCTCAACACTCGATTATACCTAGAGGTATTTCTGAGCCTGACTTGACCCATGGTGCATGTATTCTTATTACCACAACGTTCAGTTTTTTCCTTTACCCTTTGTTTTGTGCTGGGTCACTTACCTGAGTCTCCTTTAGCCACGTTCAGACCTTTTTCCACTTAAACAGGTGTAAGGCTGGACTTGAAATATATTCTATTTCCTTTGAATAATGCATCGCATTTCAGCATTTGGGCGATCTCCCTTATAAGGCTCCTTTTCTCTCTGATGCAATTTAACAATGGAAAACCTCATACTTCTGGACTTGAATTCTATTAGTCTTTACCTTTGAGAGGTATTATGTCCGGGCTCATTTCACATTTCACAAGATTTAGCTCATAGAAATAACAAGTTTCCTCTTATCATATGCGATATGCGATCGCATCGCATCGCAAACTGCACTTCTTATCGCCTCGCAACTTAAAACAATTAACTTGCGATGTCTTAACAAATAAATATAAGAATCGCCGATAGTGATGTGCGGTATGTGAATGTGTCCCACTTCGTACTTTAAATCCTCTAGACTTTAGCTTTGAAGCATATCGCATCCGATATTCTTATCACATTTCACAATTCGACATTTTAACATTATTCTTGAGTGCTTATCCTCCTGAGCTTGCGATGTGCGATATGCGGGCCAGGTCCACATCATCTCTACGTCATCGTGCCACATCATCTTGCCATGTCATCTCCCGCACTGCGCATATCACAGTTTATGTGTATTATCGCAAATCATAAATTTTACCTTATCGAAAATCGGCCCAAAAACCTTATCGCACATCGCGGAATCTAACCCATCTCAAATCAGCATTTCACACATTTACCTCTACACCGTTAATGGTTATATCATATCGCATGTGATGTGTGATATGTGCACGGACCTCCGCCCGACACGTGGCTCCTCATCGCATCGCAACTTAAACAATATAACTTGTGATGTCTTAACATGTAAATATAAAAGTCACCGATTGCTATGTGTGCCAATTGTCTTCTGGCCAATGTGATGTAATCTAGTGCGTCCATTCTCTCACTGTCATTTCTGCGACTTGATCACGACCGTCCATTCCTCCTACACACTGATACCTATTGATGTAATCACGTCTTCAATAAATCTGTGTTCTGCCATACTTTGATCTAAAATGAAGTTCATAGGAACTTCGTTCACTTATTTGTGTTCATAGAACCCAATTTTCCGACTTGACCCGCACGTTCACAACTTGACGCAAGCTTGCTGCCTTTCTTGCCTTTTCTCTTTGATAAAAATTCTGATGTTGCTCCTCGCCTTTTTACTACTCCTCTCTACTCCTTTTTCTTAATGATAATTTTGGTGTTGATCCATGCCTCTTTGCTGCTCCTCTACCTTGCTCCTTTACCTCTAATGCTCCTCCTTTGTTCTCAATGATAATTATGGTGCTACTCCTTTCTGCTCCTTTGCCATCAATGAAAGTATTTCCAACAAAAAACACTTTATCTTAATTTTTTTCTTTTGTAAATAATTTTTTTTTCAAAAATTTGAAAAATAAACTTAAAAAACTTTGAAAATCAATCAAAGATACTTAATAAAGCAATCAATTTGAGAAGTTGTACTTAGAAAAAAATTCAAAACAATAATATAAAACTTGACCTTCAACCTTTTACCTCGATCGCGACTGCTTTCTCGCTCCACTGGTCTAATTCAGAGGTCGAACTTGAAACAATTATTTTATAAAAAATTTCATCTCCTGACCTCACGATTATTCTGACTCCCCAACATAGACCTCTCCCTGACTCAGTTTTAAGTCGGGTCGGAACCAGTAAATTTATTTAAGTTATTCAAAGTAGTGCCGACTTCCCGACTACCCGAATTGTGGGTCCTCCGTCTGCAAATAAAATAATAACTTTTCTCGATTTGATTGCTTTTAATCATTCTTAATTTTTGTTTTGTTTTTCTCTGATAAATCTAGGCATTAGTCACATTTTCTCTTAGGTTTTAAATAAAAATTTTCCCGACTCTGACCCCGATCTCACCTCATTTTCCCCGATCTCACCTCATTTTACAAAAATTGGTTGAGAGGTCTTTTCACATTAATTTGAAATTCATTGTCTGTTATGCAAATTAAACATCCCAAATTCCAAGATTTAATAAAAATCATCAAGTGTTTTCTTTTACACAGTTTCAAAACCTTATGTTTCTCCTTAAACCTCTTGTCTCTTGTCTCAACTGTTCAACCTGAATTGTGACAATTTACTCTATAACCTGCAAGTTCTGGTAAATGTTGATATTTCAAAAGGTTTATTTTTATGAAATTAGAGTGACATTCATAAAAAAATCTTTATTATTTTTTTATTGGACATATAGGTCAAAAATTGGGAAAAAGATAAAATCCCCCGCTTCAAGTCAAGTAGGCCAAGAGATTAAAGAAAGACTAAAAGAGATGGAAGATCCAGAACCAAAGAATTATAATATGAACTCAACTTTGATTATCAACACCACTTTCAAAACTCAAGACATAGGTACAATGAAATGGGGGGGAATTTATAATTTCTTTGAGAATAGGGAATGCCTAAAGTCAGGAAGTTCTAGTAAGGAGAAAAATGCCCAATATGAGAAAATTAGAAGGACAAAATTACATAATTTTTCTGTTATGACTAAAATCTTTCCTTATTGTGACATTATAACATGGATTTTGGCTCATATTCATATTCCTACATGCACAGTTACATATTCTAATAGAAATGTGATAACATCATAGAGGTCAAACGCCTATTCAGATACAAATTTTAAACAAAGGGGAAAATTTTATGATAAACTCATTAAATACTAGTTGCGGGAAGAGAAATAGGTATTCAAAATCAAATCATCTAAGGATTACCTTGTTGTTATTTTCAAAAGGCCTATTAGGTTCATCGTCAAATTGTTGTCTAGGATATATGGGGAAAAGGATCCTGAACATTACAAAATTTAGTGGATGTCGTTGATTCATAGTATCAACTATGACTCAAAATGTTTCAATTGGGCTAACATTCTCTCTCAAAACTTGACAGATGCTCTTAAGTTTTTAGTTTCATCCCCTCCGAGCTATGAGCACATGTTTTGTATGTCTTCTTATACTTTGGACATTGTGATTGCCTCTGTCCCTTTTCCTCTCATGTAATGGAATTATCCCACTGACCATTAGCTAGCCATTCAAAATTATGCTTAAGTGTTATGGGAAAGTAATTTTCATTTTCATTTTTATAACATTTTTAATTATGTAATGATCCCTTTACATGAGGCCATCTTTGGGAGTGCTCCTCCAAGGATTAGCCAAGAGATGAAAGAGGCACTTGATCAAATAATAAACTGGTTTGTCGAAGATTTGTTTTCCTATATCAAAATATAAGGGCGTGAGGTTTGTCCACATGTATTTCCAAGGTACATTCCTGAAAGAATTTCCCTTAGAGAAATAGAAAATCGGAAAACATTAAATGGTCAAGTACTAAAGATGAGTAAACTTTAGAAGTAGATTTGGCCAAATTTACCAATTGTGTTTATAAAAATAAAATTGAAGGACATAGGGCATGCATTGAAGGAAGTTGAAGGACTTAAAAATGTTTGGTTTCACTCATTATCTCATTTTGGTTATGACCATAGTTGGATAATAAATGATCATTATAAGGATGTAAGTTATATTAAAACGTTTACACATCAAAAGCCTCCTTTCGATGATGTTTTCATAACCATTGATAGTTTTGATAAGACGATTAAAAGGGGAAAACTAATGAGTATTGAAGACAACACAAAACTTTAGGTATTTAGAGAAAATATTTATGAATTGCTTAAACAAAAAAGTCTCGCTTCTTCTATTCCAATTGAAGATTTTAAATCTGTTGAATGTATGGAAATTGATTTTACTCGGACCCTTTTATAACCAACTAGTTCTTCTGATAGGTTTAAAAAAATTGAAATTGAAAATATGTCAGATGTTTCTGTTACACTCCACAGATCACCCAGTCCACTGATCTGTGCTGATCTACTACAATGTTCCATCTGCTTCTGCCAAACCGCAAGAGATATTTTCCTTGCTGGTTTTGGCCCTCCTGGCTTGGACTGTGCAATATGTTGGGAGATCAATATGATGCTTATGCAACTCTTTGATCTCGGCTTAACCAATGCTGGATCTACATTTATGTTCTTATCTTCCTCCTGCACTCGGCTATACAAGCTCTTATACCATGTGAAAATTCCTTAAATCTAGAATCCTATTGCAGCAAATGCTATTAATTCTTCTAACTGATAAATTAATTATTCAGTCTGTTGCTATGGAAACATCGAATTAAACACACTGCAACCTTTACTAAATAAACTGCGGAAAAATACAAGTGCAAAAACAAACTTGAACAAGAAGAAATCATAGACACATTTGACACCATTATTTTTAGACTAATGTCCCTGGAAAAAACCCAATGTAGGAAAACATGTGCAATATCTGAGGGTTTATATATTATGCAATATTTTTTTGAATACAATCTAAGAAGCCTTTCTGGCTATCCCTGCAGAGAATATGACTAAAAAGGAGCTAGTGAGAAAAACCTCACACTGACAATGGAAGCCCAATTGGCCAAAAGCCCTAATAACAAGCCCTCCACTACCTCTACACAGTCTATGCGTCACTCTACATGGGGACTGCATGGATTTTGCGTTCTAGCTCTTCTGCTAGATGGATATGACCCTCTGGACCCTTCCTCTCTCACACCCCGGCTTTCTGGCACTATATTTGACTGATCCTCAATTGAAACTCTAACCTCCTTTGGCCTACTGCACTACTACTTTTGGCTCTCCACAGTCTCTATGTAGCTTCTACACTGCCTCTGTTGGTACTACTCTCTGTCTTATCTGTTGTGTATTTTATGGATAAGGAAAATCTCCAACTAGAATTATTGCCCCTCTCTATGTGAATCCTCTCGATCGATCTTCTCCCTGATCACTTCTCACTAAATAATTTCAATCTCTGGATTCTTTCTCCGCCTTGGTGTATTTTTCCAAATGACCCTCAAGTCTTGTTTATAGTCTTGTCGTTGAGACTTCAACGACCGAGATTAGATCTCGAATCAACGAATACGATTACATTTTGACTTGATATGCTATTTCTAGAAGTTTCACCCACAGTTTAGATTAATACCCATTAATTATTTTAATTTCTTAAGTTTAGACTTAGGGTCTCATTAAAAATAATTAATTTACATAATAAAACTGTCTCTGGGTGGAATTTCCCTAAATGATTTCTGGGTTATCTGGAATACATGTGTCTAAGCCTCTCCATAAATTTGAAGACTTATAGCACATCCGATGCCACTACAAATCAACAAATGATACCATTTATATGCGTGCAAATTCCCCTATATTGTGCCACCCGAAACTAAGTGAAATGGGTTATGTTGCCCCGCCAAGCCCAAGTGTGACCTTGTGCTTGACCCTCTTGTGAGAAGGGATTCCCAAACCACACTACTGCAAGTGGATTTTACTCCCTACCCCAAGCTACTATGTTGATTTTGTGGTCTTGGAGAAGTTAACTCACTCTCCTATCTCCAAGACCCTCACCTAAGCTAGTGTTGGTGTACTACCAATGAAAGTAAAATACGAAGTTCGTTAATTTTATTATCGCGTTGATTTTAATGGATGTTGTTTACACAAGCAGGATGCGATGTGAAACTGAGATGTTGTGTAAGACTCTTGGTTAGTCACCTTAATGCAACTATATGCAATTTTCATTTTCACTTCGATGAATGATAGCTATGGGAGGGTAAGAGTTTTAATAACACACCAATGCCTATTATGATGCACTTCTCACTAGATATTCATGAACACAAAATATCCCAAGAATTTATGAATTAAATACCTAAAAAACAAACCAAAAAGAGACTAAGCAAGTTTCCCAAGCAAGAAAGCAAAGAACTGCAAAAGTGAAACAACTGGGAAAACAAATCCAAATTAATCAAATACACTCAAAACAATAAAACTGGAAGCCAAAAGTGAAATCAAAGGAAGGAAATGTCAATGAAGCTAGGGATGCAACACAATGGCTCAACCAGGGCGAATGTTCTACAAAGGACTAAACCGAAGCCTAGAGGCAAGAAGACATAAAAAAAATCGAATGAAGGTGACACAACACGTAAAAAAACACTCAAAAGAAATTTTTTAGATTACAACTGCAAAAACGGTCTCAACATCACCGTTTGAGACACAAATTACCAAAATATCAAAGAGATTGCTCAACAAGAAGGACTAAAAATGAGCAAAAACCACAAAATCTAAAGGCAAAATGTAAATCAGGTCTAAACAGATGTTGAAGACAACCAACCAAATATGATAATGAAATATAGAGGCACAAATAAAACCTCAATACAAGGCACCCAAAAACACAAGAAGCAATCCGAACAAGAATGAGCAATAGAAGACCTTGAACAAACTAATCGAAATGGATCAGAACAAAGACATACAACAGTTGATCAACAACAAAAAATGATAAACCAAACAAGTTTCCAATATATCTGCAAGATACAAGAAGCTTAATGCTCAATTAAAGACAAGTACTCCTCCAAAGAGGAAACTGACCAATCCAAATAAAACTAATGAACAAAGGTAGATCTAGACTAGATCCAACAAGCAGAAATAAAAATTTCAGAAAGCAAAAATGACTTTTCCTAGAGCTAATAGTCCAAACGCATGCACATAATAGGGCAGGGAGTGGCCAGATGCATGCACAGACATACAAGGTAGCATCTAAGGACCTCAGGACCCATGCACATGCCTGTAATGTAACGTCTGGGGAAAACAATTCAGCTAGCAAACTTCAATCGGCCATAAAATCCTCATACGATGTCCATTTTCAATGATTTTTTTGTTGTTTTTGGAAAAAATTCCAATAGGAATCTAGATATATGATCAATTCAATAAAATTATGTACATTGAATTCCATAATTTTATTTTAAACACATGATCTATTATTCTCTCGAATATTAAAAAAAAAAAAAAAACTAACTCCATATCTAAGATCAACTTAAATTTGCAGCAAATAAATTCAATGGAGATCAAAATGAATCCAAAAAAATGCATAGAACTCAATAGGAGACCAAGAAAGAGAGAAATCGACCAAAATCAGAGGCAAAGCAGACACAAAGCTACTATGCTCTCATTTAAATCACTAGTTCCGTTGCATATAAATTTGCAAGGAGTTATTGCTTGGTGATCTCGTGTTTGATTATATCACTAGGTGGAGGAAAACAAGACCAATAAAAAAATAAGGAAATCTCGATCTTGAATGATCAACCTCGCAATAGACAATCAATTCCATGCTATAAAGAAATGAGATCACACTTGGCGTCCTCGTAGGTTTGGGAAGGGTTTTGAGTTCAATGCAGATCTTGCGCTCCACTCGAGCGATATACCATGTTCGCACCCAATCTCTTATCCCTGCACAAAGTCACAACCAATCAAAGACGACAGGTGATCTCCCTCAGAATATCGTTAGATCAAAATCAATAGAATTTACCATATAATATGTTGAATACACATCCACATAAGGGAATGAACATAAATTTCCATTGATCATAAACGAAATTACAATTTATTGGATATTCCTCCTAGCAATGGAAAGTACACTTGGGATAATAAGAGGGTAGGCAAGGATAACATAGAGGAACGATTGGACAAAAGTTTAATTAAGGAAAAAATTATATCTAACTATAGTCTGGTAGTATCTAAGGTCATTTCCTCAGCAACCTCTGACCATAAACTGACGACTCTGGTTTTGGGCTCCACTGAAAAATTCGACCCTCACCCATTTAGGTACAACCAACTTTGGAACAACAGTGAAGAGGAAAAACAATTAATCATAAAATCTTGGAAGAAGGAAATAAATGGCTCTCCCAGCTTCATATGGGAATCTAAATTGAAGAGTGTCAAAACAAGTCTTAGGCAGTGGGAAAAAAGAAAGTTACAATGAACCACAAAATGAAAAGGAGGAGCTGCAAAAATAAATGGTAAAAATTGGACAATATGGAGGACATAAAAGAAAATCAGATAAGGGAAAAGAGCTGCATTGGAAGATATACAGAAATAATAGGATGGAAGAAGAGGCACAGAGTTTAAAGCCCAAAAAATTGTGGATCCAAGCAGGGGACAAGAACATAACTTTCTTCCACAATTCATGAAAGACTAGAAGGATAAGAAACAACATTGAAAAAATTATAGGAGAGGGAGGTGATGAGCTTAAAGGACATGAAGATATAAAGAAATAGGTGTACAATCACTTCAAATCTTTGCTACCAATAGAAAATGGGCAAGCAAATGTGGAATATTTCTTAAAACACATCCCACATATAATAAATTATGAAAATAATAATGAGATAACCAAAGAGGCCACGAAAGCAGAGTTAATGACAACCATTTGGAGTCTCCACCCAAATAAAGCCCCTGAACCAGATGGATTCTCTATCTCATTCTATTGTTCCTACAGGAAATTCATAATGATTAGATATGTTTTTAAAAAGAAGAAGATGGGGGGATTCAGAAACTCTACCTACCTAGCCCTTATTCCAAAATATGCCCACCCTTCCACTCTAAACAAATTTCGACTGATATCCCTTAGTAATGCCTCTTACAAAATAATATCAAAAATTCTGGCAAATCACATTAAGCCCCTGCTCCATTCTCTAATCACAAAAAACCAAGGTGGATTCATCCCTTGTAGACAAATAGTAGACAACATCATTCTAGTACAACAGGATTTACATTCCAGCATTGCATGCAAAGAGCAGGGATTCATTTTGAAAATGGACATGGAAAACCCTTTTGATAGAATTAATTTGTATTTCCTTTCAGTAGTTTTACAAAATTTGGATTTTTAGCTGAGTTCATTGACATCATAAAAGCATGCACCAATGGGGCTTGGATCGCTCCTCTAATCAAGGGAAGGACATGTAATTTTTTCCAGAGCCCTAGGGGTCTAAGGTAGGGTTGTCCTCTATCCCCATTTCTTTATATCTTGATGGCTGACTCTCTGAGTAGAAACATAGAACACTGTAGAAGAAATCACACCTTGACTAGAATGTCAATAAGAAAAGGGTTTAAAAGTATAAATCACTTGCTATTTTTGGATGAAACCCTTCTCATGGGAGGATCATCTTGTGTAGTTGCAAGAAGATTCAAATCAGTCCTTGACAATTTTGTGGACGTCTCTGGAGGACTAGTGAACAATGACCAAATATGCATCTTTGGTTGGAACACTCCTCATCGGACACTGCAAATATTGTATCAAATCTTAGAAATTCCTTTCCAAGCCAACTAGAATAACTTCCAATATCTTGGGTTGCCAATTACTAAGAAAAATTTGAAAATCGAGATCTGGAACAAAGACACTGAGAAGATGAAAACGAAGATCCATTCTTGGGGAATGATATGGTTGAATCAAGCGGACAAAGTTATCCTTATAATATCCATTCTCTCTTCCCTTCCCCTCTATCAGTTTGCCATGATCTCTGCCCCTGCAAGCATACATAAGCAAATAGAAATTATAAACAAAGGATTTCTATGGCAAGGAGGAAAAACATAAACAAAGAAATTCAGTTTAGTAAAATGGAGTCAAGTAACGACGCAATATAAGAATGGAGGTCTCTCTATCAGAATATCTAGTATGATGAATATGGCACTTTGATCCAAGATTTCTTGGAGATTCATTACTGGGGAAAGAATTTGGTGGAAGCATGATTTAGAGTCAAAATACTTAAGCACTCCAAGGATCTCCATCCTGGATAGGAATGCACCTCTCAGACCTTGAACTCAAATCTGGAAGCTCATTGTCAAGGTGCTACTGCTGATCAAAAGAAACACTTCAAGAATGTCTAGCAATGGAAAAAAAATTAATTTTTGGATAGAAAACATAATGGGAAGTGAGCCAATATGTAACAACCAAGAAATTTTAAGACTGGGGAAATTTATGACTTCAAAGGGCCTCTCCAACTTGGGAAAAATATCACAATGGGACTCTCATGGAATTTGGAAATAATGGAAAACTCCTAATCTACCACAAGAATTAAAAAACAAATGGGATGCTCTAACTTCCCTACTAAAAGGTGCAGCCCCATTGGATCAAAGGAAACATGATGCACACATTTTGACTCCTACAGGAGGGGGAGTATACCGTCAAATCAGGATATGCAGTGCTTCAAGAAAAAAAAAGGGCAACAAGATTGGAACCTCTGGAAAATTGCTTGGAAAGTTGAAAGCTTACCTAAAATTAAAATATTCATCTAGACTCTTCTAAATAGTAAAATTCTTGCCACAAAGAACTTGAAAAAAAGAGGAATTTTTGGGCCCTCTCAGTGTCTATTGTGTGTATAGGAGGAGGAAAACATTCAACACATGTTCATATAATGTAACTTCACCAAAGAATATTGGAAGGGTTTGGCCTCTCCAATAAAAAAAAATCTAAATTACACCATCCCACTCAGTGGGTTTCTGGCTAACTGGAAAAATAATTATCCTTACTCTCTCAAAAATAAAATCATTGTGCAAAGGTACTGGACCAACATTCCCTCGTTTTTATGCTAGCAGATATGGCTAGCCAGAAACAACAATATTTTAAAGAATAAAAATTCAATAGTGGAAAGGGTAATATCCAAAACATGGGGACAAGTCTCTGAATTCTATTCTGCTAAAGTAACAAAAGGAATTGATTGGGTGCAGCTTCAATTAAAACAAAGAGACTGGGAAAGGTTTGCAAGTAGCAGGCCCAATTTTGCAACAATACCCATGCCCAGAAAGGAAAAACCAAATTGGAAAATGAGGCTCACAAAACAAGACTTCTAGAAATGGATTAGCTCAATCAACAGACCCTACCTCTTCTTTGATGGGGCTTTGAAAAATAATCCTGGAAAAGCAGGGGTCGGTGGAATTATACTCACTAGCGATAAGAGAAACACCATATCATATGATTGGGGATTAGGCACTATGTCTAAAAACATAGTAGAATCTTATGGGATTATCCTTAGGTTCAAAATATTAAAGAAAGAAGGATAATGAACCCAATAATATTTGGAGACTCATCGATCATTATACAGGAAACGGTCAATGAAAATAGTTTAAAAAATGCAGCCCTGCGCCATATTCTAGAAAGGATAAATCAATATGCAAAGCATATTAGGAAAATTACCTATTATCACATCTTAAGTGATAATAATAAAAGTGTAGACAATCAGGCAAATAAGGCAGTTGATAGAACAATAGGACAAGCCAATATTGACAGATATCTTGTCAAAATACCAATCCCATTATTAAGAAAATCTATCAAAAATCAAGCATGCAGGAAGGAATCTCTCCCAAAATAAACGATACCTTTAAAAAGACTGGAAACTGGATGTTTTCTTGTACCAACAAGATCCAAATAGATCATTCTTGTATTCTACTCTTAGCTCTCCTCTTTCCTGTGACTCTCCAATCGATGGGCTCCCTGTCTTTTTATAAAAACCAATGTGTCACCCTCCTCAATTCACCTGAAATCCCCGATCGCTTCCATCCCCTAATATTCCTTAGAATTGGCCTTTTCCTTCGTGTCACTTGGCCTTGTTTTCCTACGATCATCAAGCTCTGCGCTTCCTCTATTCCACTTCTGATTCTAATATAATTTCTTAAAGAGTTTTTTTTGGCTTTGATTCCTAGCTTTGATGCTTTTTGAGTGCTTTGTGTTCTAGGTTAGGGAATTTTTTGGCCTCCTTTTGGATTCATGTTTTTGGTTTCACTTCTCGGTATACATACTTATCAATTTGGGGATTGCATTTAGTGACCATTAAGAGGTGTTTTTTGTAGGTACTTGTTATTTTTTTTCAAAACTGAAAAGGCTCTTTCCCTTCTTTAGATAGATTTCATAGAAAGAAAATAAAATCAAAAAATTCATTCCCATATAGTTTCATTTTCGAGAAGTGTATTTCACACCATATTTTTTCATGTCTCTACCCGCTTGAGTATTATAATAGCCCTTAAAATTAACGCTTTAATAAAATTCACTACACTCGTCTCTTATTTTCACTATTAATACACCAACATTATCTTAGGCTAGGGATTTGGAGATAGGTGTGTGAGTAAACTGCTCCAAGACCACAAAACTAACTTAGCAGCTTGCGGTGGGAGTTAAATTCACTCTCTTTAATGTTGTCTGGGAATCCCTTCTAATACAAGGATTAATCATGAGGTGACACTTGGGTTGGGTGAGGTACCATACCCCATTACGCTTAGTTTCGGGTCATTAAAGGAAATTTCAACCTAAAAGTGGCCTCCTAAGGAAAAATAATAAGTAATAAAATAAGAGTTATGAATTTTGGAGGGAAAAGAAGAAAATTATATATAATTTTTTAAATTGTATTTTTGGCTTATCTTGTTATAGGTTTTCTCAAATTTCAAGTGTAGACACTTGTTGGATGTGGAATTAAATTCCACATCTAATGAGTACCGATTATGCATACTTATGAGAAGATACACACTAATAAAAATTGAAGATACATTAAGAATAAACCTGCTCATGAGATTCAACAAAACCCACCTAATCAAGGAGGGGGCACATCTTAACAGGTTCATAAGATAAAGTTCCCTTGCAAGATTTTTCAAGGTGAAAATTTGAATCACGAGTGCCCTTGAATGGATGAAGTGCATTGACTTCTTGCACCAACACCTGCTACTTGTGACAACCTTTTTTCTTGACTCACCCATTCCCTACACAACCAACAAAAAATGGTTGTCGATACTCCTAAGCCTCCATAAGGGGGAAATGAGGGGGCCTATTTCATACTTCCAATAATACATTCATCCTTATCTGCCAAAAGAGCATCAATGTGACCATGCGTTATAAGTCATATGGCACTCCTGAGAATTTATTCTTCTAAGGACTCAACCACCCTGGTTGCTTCCACTGGAATTTTCATGCTTGATAAGCCTGTGGAGCCAGTCTATCACCCACCTAATGGTTTCATTCATAATTCAACAAATAATTGATATGCACAGGCTTCCCAATACTACAAAATTGTTGAGGACCTATCCCAAACTCCATGTGCCATCTCTTCTTTCGAGGTTTTAGAGAGCTATCCTCAACAATGCAAAGCCTTGTTGACTGTGATTGGAGGAGTGGATCCCTTTGACTCAAAAATCGTTGCTTTAAATTGTTACAAGGCTACCTTTCAACTTTCCCATCAAATCACCTTTCAAATTATTGTATGAATATTTTAGAAGAATGTTCATAGCACTCTGATGAATGAATATTATTCTACTTGTGTTATGTCAGCATCATGATGGAAATATCTTGGCTCTCCAGTGCTTTCCAAGTCTACTACAACTCTTCAGGAATTAAATGGAAACCACTTTGTAGCTCAGGGGGTTCTTCCTAAGTTTTCCATCGATCTAGGGGGGAAATTGCATACATTGACCTACTCCTTGGACGTAGTTGGTTTTATGCTATGAATATTGTTGTGTCTTCGATATTTTGTCTTCTTTGATTTTCCTATGAAGGCAAGATAGCCACAACCGACCAGTTAGATTATTGTGTGCCATCGACCCAACTTACCACTACAGGGAATTTTATCCCACTTTTTGGAAATGACCCTTAGAATTATGAGAGTGTTGGTGTGGTTTTCTTCAAAATATCATCCCTTATGGGTGTCTTTCCTCAGTTCCCCCAACTGACATTTCTTCTCCTTCTATTTCTCTCATGCACATGGTCTCTTCTGTCACCTGTGGAACCCATCGGTCTCCTAACCATTAGGAGGTGCCTTCTTATCTAGATGTAGATCAACATGGTGAGCATGTGTCACATTCAGTAAAATATATTTCCACCTTGGTAGTCTTGTTGGTATCTCCTAACGATGGTCAGAAACTCCATCCCAATATGGAGTATGACCAGGATCCTTTACCCACACAGGCCATCACTCCACCTCTTCCATGTCACTCCCTTGATGACATGTCTTCTTCTCGACAATTCATCTCAAAGGTAATGGATTCAACTATTGATAATCGTAGGGAGATTATGTTTCTTCATGCCTATATTCCTAGACTTGGAAAAGGTATAGATTTGAAACCAAAATCTTGAATCGACCTAGGGGACATTTGCTCGTCCCTCCTTGGAAATGTCAGCCATGGACAGAGTCAAGTCTTCGATTTCTAATACTAAAATTTTCAATGAATTTTCCATGTTATATATGCCTATCAATGAGTGCCTTGTACCCCCTTTACGTCTTGATAGTCCTTCTCAAGGAGCTCCACTAGCTTATGAGACCACTCAGCTTGTATTTCCATCGGTCATTCCTGATAACACTATGGTTCTAGGTATTCGCTGACATCATCAACCTTTAGGAATTGGGAAGTTCAAATTTATATGGAATGGCCCTATCATGGTGTGCCATATTGTACCTCCACTCCTCCATGAGTTTATGTATGGAAATCCATGGTCGATGCTCGATAGTGCACTAGAAAATTTGGCGGAATTTCTGACGGCCAATTCGTCGCTATTCCGACACATAGTCGTCGCAAGAGTGACAGTTCGAGGACGGGAAAAACGTGGTTTTCCATCCCGTCGCAATTCCGACGCACTTAAAAAGTGTCGCACTACCTACACTTTTTCCGTCGCTTCCAAACAGGTGTCGCTCTTCCGACGTTTCCCAGACCGTTGCGCTTCCGACGTTTGTAAACTGTCACACTTCCAACGAAATGTGGTCCGACGTTTTGAACGTCGCTCTTCCGACGTTTGTAAACTGTCACAATTTCAACGAAATGTGGTCCGACGTTTTGAGTGTCGCTCTTCCGAAGTTTGTAAACTGTCGCAATTCCGACGCAATGTGGTCCGACGTTTTGGACGTCGCTCTTCCGACGTTTGTAAACTGTCACAATTCCGACGAAATGTGGTCTGAAGTTTTGAACGTCGCTCTTCCGACATTTGTAAACTGTCGCAATTCCGACGAAATGTGGTTCGACGTTTTGAACGTCACTCATCCCACATTTTTATACTGTCACTCTTCCAACATTTTTAAGTTGTCGCAATTTCGAGGCTTACAAGGCGTCGGTATACCGACGGCGGGTTCAATTTAAAAAAAAAAATGAAACTTTAAAACAGGACAATAAATCTCCAATATTTGTTATGAATTTTGGGCGTTCCAATGACCGTGAAATATTAATATAATAAACCAACCCGCAGCACTTCGACTATACACAATCATTTTTTTTTTTCACAAGAGAAAAAACGTTGTTTTGAATATATTATATGAAGTAAAATAGTCCATGAAGTCATTACATTTTCACATCTGAAGATTGGAACCCAAATATCCATCCAGAAAAGTGGAAGTCCCACCCCAGATAATGATAGAAAAATACCCCATGTCACATACAGGGACATGATATAAAACCCAGTAACGGTCCACATGGAGATTATCGACAATCTGAGAAAGCATCCAAATATGCCTGAGGCATCTATAAGAAAGTGAAATAGCAGTATGTAGAATAGTAAAGCAACAAATAGAGTACCGACGTACATTGTTCCAAATACAAATTAAAGTACCCAAAATCCTTGAATAGAGAAAAACGCTAATCATGTGAGGAGTGTGATATGTCCAAAATATAAAAAGACCATCAGACCATATCAATAAACCAGCATCGCTAGTTTTGAAGGCAGAGTGATAAACATCAATCATTTTTTTTCACAAGAGAAAAAACGTTGTTTTGAATATATTATATGAAGTAAAACAGTCCATGAAATCATTACATTTTCACATATGAAGATTGGAACCCAAATATCCATCCAGAAAAGTGGAAGTCCCACCCCAGACAATGATAGAAAAATACCCCATGTCACATACAGAGACATGATATAAAACCCAGTAACGGTCCACATGGAGATTATCGACAATCTGAGAAAGCATCCAAATATGCCCGAGGCATCTATAAGAAAGTGAAATAGCAGTATGTAGAATAGTAAAGCAACATATAGAGTACCGACGTCCATTGTTCCAAATACAAATTAAAGTACCCAAAATCCTTGAATAGAGAAAAATGCTAATCATGTGAGGAGTGTGATATGTCCAAAATATAAAAAGACCATCAGACCATATCAATAAACCAGCAACATAGACCAGCATCGCTAGTTTTGAAGGCAGAGTGATAAACATTAATCATTTTTTTTTCACAAGAGAAAAAATGTTGTTTTGAATATATTATATGAAGTAAAACAGTCTATGAAGTCATTACATTTTCACATCTGAAGATTGGAACCCAAATATCCATCCAGAAAAGTGGAAGTCCCACCCCAGACAGTGATAGAAAAATACCCCATGTCACATACAGGGACTTGATATAAAACCCAATAACGATCCACATGGAGATTATCGACAAATCTGAGAAAGCATCCAAATATGCCCGAGGCATCTATAAGAAAGTGAAATAGCAGTATGTAGAATAGTAAAGCAACAGATAGAGTACCGATGTCCATTGTTCCAAATACAAATTAAAGTACCCAAAATACTTGAACAGAGAAAAATGCTAATCATTTGAGGAGTGTGATATGTCCAAAATATAAAAATACCATCAGATCATATCAATAAACCAGCATCGCTAGTTTTGAAGGCAGAGTGATAACCTGTCAACACATAAAATAGTATCATAAAGCGGATACAGGGAATGTGTAGAGACATGTACTGTTGATATACGCCTCACACAAAAAGCATCCATGATAGAGAAAAAATATTTATAAACCCAGGGTTGATTGTATGTTCTGGCTCGCTTGTTCCCGGAAATAAAAACCATCTGCAAAAACCCAGGCTCGCTTGTAAGATTAGGCTCGATTGATTCCAAAATTGGTAACCATCTGTTGCATCCGAGATGTAAGGTTTAGGCTCGCTTGTTTCCATTAGTAGCCCACTACAGCATCCACCCTGTTCATAGCAAAAAGGTTCCTGTAGATATACATAGAAAGAGTATAATACGTAGACCATATAAACATGGCTCTGTATTTCAAAAAACAGGTTTAAAATAAAAACAGGGCAACATTTTTTTTTTCCAATTGTTATGAACATAATTCGACCATGAAATATTAATATAATAAACCACCCCGTAGCGCTTCGACTATAAAAAATCATATAAACATGGTTCTTTATTTCAAAAAACAGGTTTAAAATAAAAACAGGGCAACATTTTTTTTCTAAGTAAAGTTAATCTATTAACAGTGGGAATAAAATTACACCGAAGTCAAAAACATTGCCCAGACTCATGGAAAATTTGTCATCAAAAAATCAAAAAATTAAGAAGACCGCCCTCATATGGGGAAACCAGTCTTGAACATTTACAAAATTCAAAAATATTACAGAGGTCTAGCACAGTAATATAATCTAAAAGCAGCCCAATTAAGTGGGCTGCGAAGCAAGAAAAACAAATTAACCAAACTACTCCTCCGGCTCCTCGACGATTCGGCACCATCCTTCGGAAGGTCCAGGATCGCTAGGTGCTACCTCCACAGTCATGCCACCGCTCCCCTCCTGAAGACCCGAATGCTGGCCGACTTTTTCTGAGCTCAGACTCGCTGGACGGGTGCATTGTTCTTCCATTTGGGCCTCCTCACGGAAAACCACAGTAATTGAAGTTGTGATTCGTGGGCGGTTCAGAGAGCAATTAAAGGAAAAAAGCGCAATGTGTGTCGTGGGAGAAGGTGAAGCGGTGGGGAAATGAGGAGCAGGGGAGCCCATATGGTGGCCAGATCCTAGAACCCGACCCCGCCGAATTCTAGTATCTGGATAGCGACCTGCGTGATAATCACTGGACTGGGAAGACGACTCGGTTGAGGGGCTAGAGGGAGCATGCAAGGGTATACCTCTAGTGCTCCCCCTACGTCAACGCATCCTTTGACGCAGGTGAGGCATGGTGCAGTCTCAGCAGTGGGCACAAGAGGAGATGGAGAAGCAGAATTCCAAGAAACAGAGGAAGACAGACAAAGACCAGACCGAGAGAAATGTAGATATGCAGCAAGGTCTAAGCAGCAGTTCAGCTGGCCACTTCTCCTTCTCGTCATAGTGAGCAGGCAGTGTAACCCAGCAACCGGCTCGTCTGAAAAACCATAGATAAATTCCATTTTATCGACCCGACTGCAATGCAATCGAAGGATGACTGTCATAATTAATCTCTGATCATTAATGAGAGCCGAAGTCCGGATCATATTGGAGCATGTCGAATCGCTAACAGGAGTGGAGGTCCGATCTTGAACAGTGTTAAAACTTAATGCGATTTGATGTGAAAACGTTGGAACTTAATTGAACAGCGTTAAAACTTAATGCGATTGATATGAAATCGCCACATCCATGTCCCATCACCTTAAACGCCATCAAATACACCCGCATCCGGGAACAGGGCAACATTTGATTGAGGACACATGGCAGAAATTGATTGGAGCGGATCTTTGTTTGGGCCACTCGCGCAGTGGAAATCCAGACCCGAAAAATATTAGGGCGAATTTGATAAGAAATACGCGTCACAACTCTCCCTCCGTACGCCAGCCCAACTTCGGAGCCGAAAAATATTAGGGCGGAATTCATTTGGTTTTCGCATCACAAAATTGGCCGACGTCAGCAGGCTATTTTGGAACGCGAATTTGGTTTGAATTATGGTTTATAGCCATTTGAAGTCCAGCGGGCTCGACTTAAGAACAATTTTGTTTGATCCCATATTATAACATTTGTGTTGGTTTTCTTTGATAATACACATATTTATAATAAATCATGGGAATACCACACTAAACATGTGGAAAGGTTATATAAATTATTGAGAATAATCTTTTTTATGTAAAAATATCCAAATGTGCTTTTGGGAAATAAGAATTCAAGTATTTGGTTCATATTGTTTTAAAGGAAGGAGTAAAGTTGGAGCCTCAAAAGATGCAAGCTATTACAAAATGACCTATTCCTAAGAAAATCAAGGTTCTTAGAAGATTTTTTAGACTTACATGATATTATTGATAATTTTTTAAGAATTATGCATGCATTTCAAGTCCACTCACATATCTCTTGAAGAAAATATCATTTATATGGAATGATGAGGCTACTTTGACATTCTCTCTTTTAATGGATGCCATGTCTTCTACACCAACATCGGTTGCACCTACTTTTGGTAAAACATTCATAGTAGAGTGTGAGGCACTAGGACAAGGAATTTACATAACATTAACACAATAAGGGATATCATTGGCTTTTAAAAGCAAGGAATTCAAAGAAAATATTTAGTGAAATCTACGTATGAAAAATAAATGGAAGCAATATTACATGCAATAAAAAATGGGGATAGTATATCATTGGGAGGTACTTTAAAGTAAAGATATACCATGATAGCATAAATTATTTTTTGAAGATATGATGTTCATTAGAAGATTAACAAAAATGAGGAGAAAAAATGCAAATTTTTAATTTTGAGATAATCTGCAAAAAGGGTAAGGAAAATTTAGTACATGATGCTCTTTCTAAAATAGAAGAGGCCTCAAATTTATATCCAATTATATTTTCTATTCCTAGGTGGCTAGAAGAATCTTGCCATAATGGAAAAATGACAATAGTACTAAACAAAAACTAAAATTTATAAAGGATGGGATGAACTCTATGGAGCATTGGGAGTGAAAGAGAGATATACTTTGGTGCAAATGTAGAATATTTGTATGCACGCAAGCATATTTGAATAAACAAATATTAAGGGAGTCCCATGTCTCTCTGATGGTAAAACGCAGGGGATTGAAAGAGAGATATACTTTGGTGCAAATTTAGAATATTTTTATTCACGCAAGCATATTTGAATAAACAAATATTAAGGGAGTCCCATGTCTCTCTGATGGTAGGACGCAGGGTTCCTTAAAACATCTCAAAGGATCAAAAAATATTTTTTTAGAAGGAATGAAGAAAGATATTCAAAATTTTGTAAGAGAAGGTCAGGTTTGCATAATAAATAAAAGAGAGATAGTAAAATCTCTAGGGTTACTTCAACCATTCCACATACATATTCAAAGACTAGAAGATATATCAATAGACTTTATTACAGGGTTACTGAAATATAAAGGTAAGTATGACATTTTTGTGGTCATTTATATAGAAAAATTTTGTAGATTTTTTTTGTAGAGCTCAAAGTACATAAACAACAAGCCAAGTGGCAGAAGTGTCCGTGAAAGAAATTCATAGTCTTCATGGTTTTCCTAAAGTAATAATAACAAGAAACTTTTGGAAATAATTATTTAATATGAGTGGAGAAACACTAGCTTCCATGAGTTCTACATATCAAACACAATCAAATGGTCAAACAAAAATAGTTAACAAATGTTTTTAAGGTTATCTACAATGTTACTCTTTAGAAAAGCAATCTTAATGGATGAAGTGGGTTCGTCGAGGAAGAATGGTAATATGATACTACCTATCACACATCTACTAAAATTTCCCCATTTAAGGCCCTTTATGGATATCCAACTCCTAGTATCTCATACTTTTTGCAAGATAAGTCCAAAGTGTAGGAAACAGAGTCACATATGGAAAATACTAAAGAAACTTTGAAAATTATTATGGAAAACCTTCAAATGACATGAAACATGATAAAACAACAAGGGGAACAACATTGAAGTGAAAGATAATTTGAGGAGGGTAATTGGGTATTTTTTTAGATTATAGCATTATAAGCAATCTTCATTCAAGAAAAAGAAGAATAAAGAATTAGCTCAAAAATGTTATGGCCCTAAATAATTATTCATAGGATTGCACAAGTGGTATAGAAGTTATATTTTCCTTCTTCTTGCATTCATAAGGTTTTTCATGTATCTTACCTAAAAAAGGTTTTGGGAAAAAATATGCCAATGTAAATAGAACTTCCAAAATTAGATGAAGAATGAAAGTTGATTCTTGAACCACAAAAAGCTATAGATAAACATTCTGTATCTCTTTGACATATAACCATTATGAAGTACCTAATCAAGTGGAATAATATTCCTCTAGAAGAAGGTACATGGTAAAATGATCAATTCGTGATGAAATACCCACGGCTAAAGGGTTCGTTTGAAGTTTTGACAAAGGTTTTGTTATATGTTTTATACAACGCGCGGCGGAATAGTTTTATTGTTTGTTAAGGTCCCACACAGTGATAAAATTTGAAGGGCAGGTCCGAATTTCAATTAGAAGGGCATATATCTATGTCGCCCTTCCATAATGAAAAGATTTTAAAAAAAAAAAAACTTTTCAATTGACCACAATAAATTATTTTTACATTTCATTTTCAGAAAGACAAAACCATCAATCTTTATATTAATAAAATATTGTTACATATACAATAATGAAGAAGGCTCCATCTTTCATTGCTTAAATATCTCATTGGCAATGTCAACATAAGTCTTGAAGACACTATTATAAGAATTTGGATACATACCACCGGGATATAGGAGATTCTTATGTGTCAGATTGTGTAATGCAATTTTGACTTTGTCTCACAAGGAGCAGCAGCATGGAAGTCTGGATTTTTCTTATAGAACTTTTTTATTATTATTTGAAACGTTGTTTATAGATATGAAGACAACAATGAAATTATGAGCATGGTGGACAATTATTCAAGCTCATGATGCCAAACCATGATGATGTAAGTTTGGAATTTAACATTTTTACATGTTAAAGACAAATAGTCGAAATCACTGACAACTTAGTATGCCATAATTAATAATCATTCCTTGTTCACTTTTGTTAATAGGTTTATGTCACACGATGATCTCTCTTCTCTGGCATTTACTTGTATTGAAGATCACTATTCTAGGAATAAGGAGTTGTTTTCTCCAAAAATAACCCTAGCCAAACATTGACAATGCATCAAGGATATCTTTCTATGCTTCATAAGTACATATGTTCTACTTCTAAATCATGTCTCGGAAGTGGTTTTTTTGCTGGAAATTATTCACCAGTTGGTTTCATACCAAAGTCTTTTTCTCATTTTCAGCATCCAATACATGAAAAAGATAATGGTTTAAAACAACTTTAATATTTGAAATTTTGAAAGAATTGTCTCGCACACTTTGAATATGAATTTTGAAGTCAAGTGCATGATTTTGTATAGGATCAAGTGTCATTTTGAATACCAAATGTTTCACAAGAAACTTCTCAACATGCTACCCTACAGTAAGGATTAAATGACAATATTGCATCAACTATTTCCATAATAAAAGTGCACCTCGGACATAAGACTAAACAACTACAAATGTTGTAGATCTAACAAGACCACACAATCAAATGTATTCCACAAGGCCAATACTGTATGAAAAATGAAAAGGAGTTTGCAACCAAAAATACCTTAGGCAACTAATTCAATTAGATACACCAAACCATCGGCAAAAAGGAAAACCAACCTACTCAAAAGGCAAGCGTTTACCTCCTTTGACAAAATTTTGAGTTCCGAAACAAGGGCCTTTATTGTCTTGTCAATGCCCCTAGTAATTTGAACGGGGTTTGCACCTGCTGCAACAACCTAAACAAAAGGGTTTCATTTCAAATTATTTTCCACAAATTTAAGATACAACCATTGTCAGTTTTGTATTTCCTAACAAGCTCATAAATTTTGACAAAAGAACCAAAATTTTTTAATACCTGATAGCAATTTTTTCACTCAAAAACTATCTTAGACTCAATAATCCCAAACCAAAACTAAAAAAACAAACACCATAAGACCCTAAAAAAATGAATAAATGATCTTAATCCAATACTATCGACAAAAAGTTACCTTTACACCCTCACTTATTAAACTCTATGCTGTTGAATTTTAACTTCAACTGCTGCAGCAGAAGGACGGATGCAGCAGCAACATTTTTTTTTGGAGGTTGCTTGCATGCCATCCAGAAATTTAATTCAGCATTTAAAATTCCTGCAAGTTTTTTTTGTAGACGGCCGCAGCCATATTTCTGTACAGGATTGTATTTAAACACAACAACCAACATTAACGCAATTCACCAACCAGAAATTAAACAAACAGAAATTTACCCCCCAGTTTTGTAAATTCAAAAGGAGGACACGTGGAGCATTAATATTGGATCGCATGAAATTGAAGGGAATCTGAAAACCTAAAAACCGGACCCAAATTTTTTATAAGGCACATTGGATTGAGAATTCGCGTTACAAATTAGGCAAACGTCAACATCCCATTTTGGAACGTGAATTTGGTTTGAAATTCAATCTATTCAGACTTTTGAAGTCCGACGGAAAGGGTTATTTAATGTTTTGATAGTTTAATTTTATGTATGCTTTAATATATACATATGTTATATATATATCATATGTGAAATGAAAGGTGGGCCATAGAATTTAGTTTTAATTTTATTTTTTTTAAAAGAGGGTTTATTATAATATGTTTTATATGTTACGACATATAAAAATAAAAAGGACAAAAAAACTTGGTAGTTTTTTTTATAGACAGTACGTAAATTTTTTATTACACAGCAGTGTGTAAAAAGTGAAAGACTGAGTGTAACTTTTTAAGTGTGTATGCACAACAATGCGAAAGTGAAAAACACAGCAGAGTGTTTTAGAGACAGAGTATGTTTGTTTTGAACAGACAGTGAGTTGGTTTTATGCACTGCGTTTTGTAGCAGTCATAATTTTGTAATCCCTCTTAGTGAGGAAGAAGTGTAATAGTTTTTTTTTTTGAGTTATTGAAGGGAATAGAAGTTTGTTTTCAAAGTATTGAAACTCTGTCTCCTGTCAAAGAAAAAAAAATTCTCTGTGTTAGAGGAAGGGAGATTTATTCTCCATTCATTGTTCTGGAATTTTTCAATATTCCAACATGTGCAAGAACAACAGATGTTGTGGTTCCATCCCCAGCTAAATAATTTGTCTTTGTCGCAGCTTGCCTTACCAACTTGGCCCCAATATTTTCAACTGGGTCCTCTAATTCAACCAATAAAAAGGCCAAAACCATAGCATTGAGATACATTTCATTACACTGTCAATAACAATAAAATTTGACTCGGGCATAACCCTTTCCTTTTATTGTTGTGAAAATATTTATGCATTACTCTAATGTGGCTAGTCCATAGGCCAAGTAGACCACTGGGTAACAAATATGTTTCGTTTCACCTTTGAGTTTTCAAATTATGCCTACCAAATCTAAGACATTTAAGAGGGGGAACTAATACAACGTTAAAAAGAAAACTAGAGCACACATCTACAAATTACCTCCTTAGCTATTATCACACCATCATTAACTATTTTCGGAGAACCATGCTTGCTCTCCAAGACAACATTTTTCCCTTCGCCCCAAGGGTGACTCCAACAAGATCAGCAAGTTTGTTCACACCACCTGTAAGACAAATTGACAATGCTTTCAGTAAGTGTGCAATTGAATGCCAAACCAAATGCCAAAACAACCCTCCATGAAAAATTAAAATAACACATTAAAATTGAATATAAGTGGACAAGGAAAGATCCACTGCAGTGAAGCTTCACGTGCAGGTGACCTTCCTTTAAACATAATTTTTCTCTGACCTGCAATTTTTTTGTCACTGAGCCATCCTTGTTGAAGTACGACTCCTTTTCCATAGCTCTTGTATTAACTACCTTCTCTCTGTCGCGTAATCTTAGAGTCCCTCTTCTGCTTGAGTGATTAAAGGAAATGGGTGAAAAAACTGAAAGAGAAGACAATTGCCTGCCATAATTATCAAACATTGCACCCAACTTCTTCCCCTTTCCATTGTTACCCAATGAGGTAGATGTGGCATTTGTTTTCATACTGCCCAAAGCAGAGGCCATCTTCTCTTATCCTAAATATATAATTACAATATCTTCATATTAGTATGAACCTTAAAAAAACATGACTCCCATTGCTAAAAACCACTTTTAAGTTGTAACAGACAAACTAAACAACTATCGCAACTTTTGGCAACTTCTAGAGCATTAAGAGAGAAACAACCAAAGAGAAATACAACCACAATCCTCATTTTAATGAGACCGGACTATATATTTGCATTAAGATAATAGAAAGAAATCACGACTATATTAAGGCCAACACAAAACAATCTTTAACCGGTGTCTCTCGCGGCCTTCAGGTTGCCATGCTAGAGGTTGCATATTTTTAATTTAAATTCTTGACCTCTCGTGCCCATCTATGAATGCATCCAATGGGATATCTACATCAAATGCTCCTTTATATCCCCCAAAAAAAATTCCCTACTACAAGAGCACCAGTATTGATGGATCACCCCACACCATCCCACCCACTAGAAATGGTGAAAAAGGAAACCCGAGAAACCTTCTGAAATATCTCAAGATGAATATATGGGTGGTTCTTATGAATCAACCAACCATTCAGAACATGCTTATCAATCCAAACCATGAGTATTATGTGACAATATTCAAGCAGGCACTGAATCGGATTTCTGAAGCTAAGTTAAAGAAACCCTAAACTCTCAACGATAATAATAAAAATATACTGGAAGCGGGAGATGATCACACTCTGGGTAGCCCTGGAGGCTATTTGGGGGTGATGAGTCCAATAGGTCTCAATGAACTGTTGCCCTCGCTGGGGAATACTATTGCAGTGGAATTTGATACTATTTTGGATGTTGAATTCCACGATCCTAATGGAAACCAGTACCTTCAGCTCCAGTACCTGTTCACAAAAGAGGGTGCCATAGTCATTCATGCGTGCAGAGAGGGTGAATTGCAAGCATTGCAACAGGAGGTGTTGTTGTTGTTGCATTGGCCACTAGATTTTTTGTCTGGTTCTGTTACAAGCACAGAGTATTGAAAAGGACAGACAAATTTAGTTCAGATATTGTGAAATTGCCTCGGAAATTCACCTACAAAGAGCTCAGCAATGCTACGAAAGACTTTTTTGAATGTGATTGATAATCGATAATTGCAAGCAAGGGTAATCCCCTTGTGAAACCCAAATTTCTGAGCATTTTCTAAAACCTGATGACAGAGTCATTGTAATGAACAAGCGCCTAGGTCCATATTATGTCCAAATATACCAAGCACCAGGATCTATAAAAAAAATCCACAGTATCTGCGAACTAAGAAGAAGAGGCAGAAAATGTATTCTGCTTACCTGTTCGAATAGTGGTTGGGGTTTACGTCACGGAAAAAATTTGACAAAGCCCATGTAGCATTTCTTATCATTGAAATTTTGGCTGTATCATTCAACTGGGCAAGCACCTGCCTCAGAGCTCCATGACTGAGGGAAAGATCCCTAAATGTTGCAGAGTCTCCAACAATATTTCCCAAAGCCCAAACATCCTTACACGAACACCAGTTGAACTCAAAGTTGGGTACTAGTTTTTTAAATCAAATACCAAAATTATAAACATATAAATATAGTTGGGAAGAATTGGCATGCTCAAACAACAAGGTGATGCAGGAATGACATGAGGGAGAAAATATCAGAAAAGATCCAAATCTGGAGAACTAAAGCTCATCACCAACCTGAGATTGACAACTTTACATGATGTAACCTATGAAATCGTAAATGGAGAAATCATAGTAACAATAAAGTAACCTATGTAACAATAAAGTCGGATTCATCCTGGGAGTGGAAATGGGAGAAATCATAGTGAACAACAGGAAACATGCAGAGTTGCTTACAATCAAATAGATGAAAAAACACATACAAAAAACCTAGATAATAATCATGAACAAGCTTAATATTGAATTATGAATTGTAAAGGAACTTACAAAATGTGAAATTACGAACCTGGTCAAGCGCACAAGCAAAAATATCCTGGACATGACCCTGGTTGACAAGTTGTATTGCTCATGATGCAAGAGGATTTGTACCTGCACTGCCAAGTCAATCAAAATCCATCATTATCTATACAATAAATAAAAATAATTGATGTAGTATTTTTTACTCTAAGATGCATTCTTATGATAATGTTAGAACATATGTTGAAAATGTCAAAACATACCTGAATAAGCTCCTCTTCGTTTCAAGAACAATTTATTGGAGTCGCATGAACTTGGAAGAAGCCTCCCACGATCTGAAAGAGTAGCAACTAAGTCAACGGTGACTTTTTTGTTGCTACGCTGGATCAAGGGAGGTTTGCTCCAAGATTAAATCGCTCCAATAAATTATTCTCTACTAAACAGGGCCAACCACGTGAAGGTGGAAGCTCTTATGGCCCTTCCCCCCCCTCACATCACTCTCAATTCCCCAATACCCAATCTATATTTCATTTTTTACTTTCATGATCATAAAAAAAAATATTCAATAACTAATAAAAAAACAATTCAACAAAAAGTACGCAAGGAAACATTGAAATTAATGCTTGACATAAAAATAGTATGATAAATGAGTTTTTTATATAACGCAAAAAAACGTTCCAAGTATGGTAACGTTTGTCTTATAATAATACAATATTTTACATTATCAAATTTTCTTTTTCTTCTTCCTATTTCTAAAGCTCCTAATTACATCATCAATATCATCGTGCTATGCTCCTGTTTCGTGCCTTTCGTCCCGCATTGCTGACCTAGTTGCGTAGTCACGATGTCTGGTATTAAATTTTAATTGTCAGATTTTAAATATCATTGAACTAGTTCGGTAATATTAATAAAAAAAATTGCAATGAGATTATTTACCTGGTGCACCAGATGTCGTCATTGGGACTGTTTCCCTGTCTTCCTCTCTAGTGGTAAGATCCTTAAGAGAAACATTATCTGTCATTTAAACAAAAAAATTTATAAGGACAACCATCAAGGTATAATTAGAAAAAATTATAAGTGGAAATTAATTATCGTCATGGCCCTCACTGATAGTAGCATTGTTGGCCTGGTCCCCACTACAATGATCAGGTTGCACATGAGGATCATCTACATCTAGCTCTAAAACTGGGTTATTTGCCTCTTCGATAGTGCTGCTCCCCTGACTTAAAAAAAGTTTTTAGACATTAAATTTATGGACGAAAACAAACATATTGAAAGGTTAATGTTTTACCTTATCAGGCATTCTAGATCTTGGGACCTGCCCCAAGCTTCTGGGACATTCAACTACGGCTTGATAGCCGAAATGGAAAGCGATATTTTTATCTTCCTCTGTAGTTTATGTTTCGAAGTCATCACCCTACATTACATATGATTGTGTATTTTTAATCATATTTGATAGCATTACAAAAACGTTGGAAGGCGATACCATTAAGTATAATATGTTTAGCTACTTAATTACAATTCTTGCGGCTAATTTCAAGTAGCCGCCCTGGCCTAGCTTGTGATGGCCCTTTTTTTCAATCCTAGCTTTGTTTGCCTTCGAGGTGTCAAGAAACCTAGCATCAAAAGATTGAAGTCAGATATGATGTAGCACACTTTTATTTTAGACATAGAAAAAATTAAAGCTATTGAATTAAAGTTGTAATTTACCTTGTGGGTCCAGTTGGCATTTTTCCTTCTTTCTTTACCCTTTTCTCTTTTCCGTCATGGATGAGTGCTCTCCACTCACTCTCTGGAACTGTGAGAGGATGCTCGTATCTAGGGTTAAATTACAATTGCGTCCTATAGGTGTCCCTGGTATATTTCAAATATTTGCCGGCTACCCGAGAAATCGTTGTTCTGTCAAATGTCCCGACCCCAAAAAGGGCTTCTAGATAATCTAGAAGTTCTTTTTTCAGGTTGGAATTATGGGAATTTCACCTTGTGCGTATGGTTGGGCCAAAAATTACCAACGCATGGCTCTCCAAAAACCTGTAGAACTCATTGTTTCCTACACATGAAAAAAAATATATTATCATTAATTTAAAAATAAAAATCATGATAAATATGTTTTAGATAGAGTACATGAAATAGTCAAAATATTAAAATTTACCTGGGAGTTGTACGTGATTTATAGGGACACCTTCATCATTCACCAACAACGTGCCATTAATGGTCCCTGTGGAGCTGACACGTGTAGCTCTAGGAAACGCAATAATTTAGTTGGCCATATCAGCCTCATCACTGCCAACACATTCAGCGGTTGGTTGGGTGTCTGCTTGGGCAGGGTGTGTTTCTTGGCTGGCACCTAAAGGAGTAGAAGGTGTACGAGAGGGTTGAGGCGCGTCTATCAAAGTATTAAATTCTGACCTTGCATCTCGTGCCTTTTTTCACAATAAGAGCGCTGGAGATAGGGATGAAGAAAGTTCTTCCTCAAAGAGGGAATCATCAGGCGTACCATGGCTAGGTGTCTGCATATTTGAACAAAATTAATATTATTTCAATTATGTAAACAACTAAAATACCTGAAGATAGAGCAATGTTGGCACTTTACATGTTCTTCCGCTGGCCTCTTTCCGCAATCATCCCGTCTTGGGGTTGTTCCCGTACTGCCCTGATCAGTCTACCACATTGCAATAAAATTATAAATGTAAAAACTTTAAAACAATATCTAACTTGAAAACACAAAATGAAAACTGAAATAATTTCTAATAAGACACCGAAAGACAGAGTTAGAGTTTCAAATATGCCTTGCATTGAATTCAGTCCTGGAAACATGTCATTGCACATTAAGGCACCCAAACAAGAGACGAGTTGAAAATGAAGGCCTTATTGAATATATTGTTGGAGCAACTTCTAGTAAACTTGTTGTGAAGACCTTGAGGACATTTTTGGAGCAACATTGTTGAAGCTGATGGTATAGCATTGTTGGAGACGATCTTGAAGGGCCTTGAAGTGAAGCTTTTGGAGCAACTATGAAAAATCCTTAGAGCATTTAAGTAAGGCACTTTCTATCTTCCATCACCTTTTTCCTTTCAATATCCTTTAAATGATTTTGTTGATATTTAATGTTTGAAATCACGTTATAATTCCTTGATTATATGTGTTTGGGGACTTTTCCTTTGAAATTACCCAAAAATACCCTAGAAATTTTATCTTCAGGATGCATGTCTGACCCTATTGTTCAATATTTTGATTGATAGTAGTAAACATAGAGAGTTAGGGGGCTCTTGACTTGGTTTGATTGGGCCATTAGATCCCTAACATCTACTAGGGAGAACCCCCCTTGAGTTGGAGGAGAGCTAGCCCGAAGTGAAAAGAGGTTGGTGAGATGACAATGGGGCTATTGAATTACACATGGTATCACACTTTAGCTTTAGGACTTTATCTTGAGAAGTGCGAGATTTTGCTATATCAATTCTCAAATTTTTTACAACACTATTGTTAAGAACTAATAAGAAGTGATGTTGAGGGGTTTTGGGGTATAAGAAACAATACCATTTAAAAACTAGGGTTCTCAGTCCTTGGCATTCCTTCACCTGGGCCTAGGGGCACACTAGAATAATTTCACACTAAACCATGCAAACTTAAAGTAACTTAACAGATCCATAAAGTAATAATAATCATAATTCCTAATTTCCTATTGTACGATATGATGCAAATTATTCAAACATGAAGCAATGAAGACATGCAATGTCTGAATTTCAAGATTGATGAACCAATACAAGAAGTTAGAAACTACAGCTTTGATTCAATACTCTGTGTCCTAACTCCAGGAAGGAATCTAGTTTGTAGTACAGAACATGCATCGTGTATTATCAATTCTTAATTGACAACAACTAAAGGTCATCTACCTCATCAATTCCTTCCCATTTTGTGTTTTTATGTTATATTCCTTATAAAAGTGTCAAATTTCTCTCAAAGTAAGCAACCACTGAATAAAATAAAAAATAGTTGAGATATGATTGAGAAATGGTCATTTATTTCTTGAAAGGATCTTCACAAATTCTTTGGTTGTTTTTCATCTCAAGAAACAAGAAATGACCTAAGAAACTATCGTGATGTAATATAAGAAACAACACGGTGCAATGGCCATTTTCAAAGCCAAATGATGTCCATTGAGGACATGGCCTTTATTTGGTTCCTGTTTCATAGAAGTTTTGGGTAGAAATGGAACTTTGTTGTACCATTTCCAGTAGTAAAAAGGGAAAACCTTCTTTTTCCATGGGAAATAATTTACCTTTCCTTTTTCAAGATAATCTAAATCACAAAAAATATGAACTATACTGCACACATTCTTAGATAATGTGAAAGTGGAAAAGGAATACCCTACACAAGTGATGCACACATGTACATTTGAACACTAATATATTTTTGTAGTTGAAATGCAATGCTTGTTTTCATTTAAATGTAGGGTTTTTAAAGCAGGGAGAAATAATGGCTGCCAAATTAATAAGCGTTTCTTTAGGAAAAATTTAAATCTTGTATTGGGTGATGAAGATAATAGAGGGTATTGAATCTTGATTCTGGACATTTAGAGAGAACCCTACAGCCTAACACAATCCAATGGAATTGACCAAAAAAACCCAAATAGAGTCAACCCTACTATAGGAGGAAGGGCCTGCAGTAAGAACTTACCATTTTGCAAGAGCTGAGGGCGAATGTTGTTCTGCAAGAGCTGAGGGTGAACGTTGAGGGTGAATGCAGGGCAAATGTTATTCTGCAAGAGCTGAGGGTGAACGTTGAGGGCGAATGCAGGGCAAATGCTGTTCTGCAAGAGCTCAAGGCGAATGTTGGGGGCAAATGCTGTTTTTTAAGAGCTCAGGGCGAATGCTGAGGGCGAATGCTGTTCTGCAAGAGCTCAGGGTGAATGCTATTCTGCAAGAGCTCAGGGCGAATGCTGAGGGCGAATGTTGTTCTGCAAGAGCTGAGGGCGAATTCTAAGGGAAAATTTTGTTCTACAAGAGCTGAGGGAGAATGCTGTTATGTAAGAGCTGAGGGTGAATGCAGGGCGAATGTTGTTCTGCAAGAGCTCAGGGCGAATGCTGAGGGCGAATGTTGTTCTGCAAGAGCTCAGGGCGAAGGCTGTTCTGCAAGAGCTGAGGGCAAATGCTGAGGGAAAATTTTGTTCTGCAAGAGCTGAGGGTGAATGTTGAGGGTGAATGTTGTTCTGCAAGAGTGGAGGGCGAATGCACGCATGATATCAGACGTTAATGTAGCTATTGCGATGGATATAAGTTTCGTATTTTTAATAATCTCATTTTTATGTAGCGCGCATATAATTTTAGTATTTTTATGTAGCGCGCATATAAGTGTCGTTATACCGACGGCGGAAAAAGCGTCGTTATTGCGACGGATGCCTCCAAACGTCGTAATTGCGACACTTAGACATTGTGTCACACTTGCGACGTTTGGAGGCAGCCGTCGCAATAGCGACGCTTTGGGGCATAGTGTCGCAATTGCGACGTCTTCCTCCAAACGTCGCAATTGCGACACTTTGTCTAAGTGTCGGTATTGCGACACTTTTTTATAAACGTCGGTATAGCGACGGTTTCGGGCGGGATTGAAAAAATTTGGGGAAATTTCCGACATTTGGTCAAAAGCGTCGGAACCAAGTGTCGAAATTTCCCCCAAATGTACTAGTGGTGGCCACACCTTGACATGACCTATTAGGCTAAGTTATGCTTGTACATATTTTACATGGAGTCTTCATGATATTTTTCTCTTTTTGGTTTGGTGTGTGATGCGAGCTATTTTATAGTACACCAGATATGCCAAAAATACAAAAAAATTATAAAATTCAAAAGATAAAAAATATATGGTCCCATTTTTCCTCATCCATGTTTTATTTCTTTCATTATGTGATTTAACCATGGGTCTATTTTTTCTAGACAATTTTCACAAGATAGGGTGCACTACAAGGAAAATAACCTCTAGTGGAGGTTATAACGGAGGTTTTTAGTGTTACAAAATTGTCCAAAATTGTCAAAAAAACATTTTCTACAACATCCATTTTCGGTAACAGAGGTTTTGGCGGAGCTTCTAACGGAATTTCAACACAACTAAAAAAAATTGGGCGGCCGAAGGTTATTATGGATGTTTTTCTCATCGGTGCACTAATCAGGTGTCAACGCACCGGTGCATTTTACAGTGAACACACCAGTACTGTAAACCTACCAAGCACTGGGACGGAAAACAAATTTAGGATGCCCTAGGGCGTTTAGCAATGTCCCAGTGCATGTCAGCCAAACAATCACCCCGGGGCAGTTGAAAGTGCATGCACTGGGTCATTAAGGTCTAAAACCACATCGAGTGCACTGTAGGTGATACAACACACTGGGTCGTTCTAATTGGTATTGGTATTTGTGCGGTGCCCATAGGTCGTATCAATGTACCGGTGTGTAGTATTATACAAACGCACCGATGTGCAGTATCACACAAACACATAGAGCGTTCTAATTAGTATTAGTATTTGTGCGGTGCCCATAGGTCATAGAAACACACCAGTGAGCAGTCTCACATAATCGCACCGGTGCGCAGTATCACACAAATTCACCGAGCATTCTAATTGGTATTGGTATTTGTGCGGTGCCCATTGGTTGAAACGCATCGGTGTGCCTTAGCATGCAAATGCATTGGTGCACAATAACTAACACACACCGGTGTTCATTTTGTATTTTTTAGAAACATCAACTTGTGACAGTGCAATTATTGTGATTTTTAAAAATTTATTATTCATCAAAAGTCAAAACCTATCTTATAACAATATTCATATCAATTAAATTTTTATTAGTGCATTTGAATGTAATGTTTGGATTAATTTGTTTTATCATATCATAATTATTGTGATTTTTTTAAATTCATTATTCATCAAAAGTAGACACATATATTATAATAGTATTCGTATCAATTAAATTTTTATTAGTGCATTTGAATGTGATGTTTGATTTAATTTGTTATATCATATCATCATACTTCACATCTCTTCATTATAATATCTAATCATCCATATATTTAATCAGTGGTGTTACATTTCATAGCAACAATGGAGAACACAATAGAATAAATTAAAACGTATTTTATTATATATATATGAATAATACACTCTTTTTCATGCAAAATGGGACACTTATTGGTATCCCTATGTCTTTCAATTGGGACACTATGTCCACTACATTAAACAAAATGTTTGATTTCACAGACAAATATTTCAAAAAATACAACTCCTTGCTTTGATATCCAAACATAATGATCATAATTCTTCGCTTGAACTGTTGTCACTACTCGAGCTACTTCCATGACTTGGGTTATTTTGAGGAATATTTTATTCATGGTGTTGATTGTTTTCTTCTTCTTGACCTTCCATCTACAAACACAAAAATAAATTGTAATGGGTGTATATACATTGATGAGAATAATGAAAATTGCAATATTAACTAATATACATCAATGTAAATTGAAAAGAAATGATGTACCATAGCAAGAATTGACTCATGAACTATACACATTCTTTCAAAACCAAATTTCATGCCATCTTTCAACATTTCATTTCTTGGCGCAGTTCCAAACTTTGTTTCCGACAACCTTTATACCCCATAACAAATCATATATTTATATTTTTAAAAAAGAGGTTTTTCTACTAATTATAGATGGAGCTAAGTAAAAAAAGATCGATAGATGCTTACAAATTCCACAATTAGTTCCTGATATGCCAAAATCTACTCACAACCCATATTTAACCCAATGTCACTCAATTCATCTCATGGTTCTTCTTTGTATGTTAGCACCTATTTGAAGGCATTCAATGATTATTGTTGTAAAACAGCTTAAAATATACAAAAATGAAATCTAGTTGAGTTGTTATAAGGAACTAACAATTACTCACAAACTTAGATTTCAACCATTTTCTTCCTTGTCGTCCTGTTTTATGTGTTGAATGGGTTTCATTTTATTTTCTTTTCTGCAAGAAAATACGTTAAAATTAATATTTAATACTAAATTGTTTATTTATTGTACCTAATCGAAAAATTCAATGATTGCATATTACATTTGAAGCACGTTGTTATTGAGATGGCTCCTCGTCCGATGCAATTATGTTAGTTTCTTTGACCATCTCCTTGTACACCTTTTTGGACATTCCTACTGGAATATTTATAATATCAGCTCGGTCATCCTTTGAGATTTTCATAATCTTCTTGAAAATGTAACATGACAATAAAATATTTCATTTTTACATTGATATATGAAAAGTAAATATAACAAAAGTGATATTTATAAATGATTGCTTTCTAGTAATATATACATATAATTCTAGAAAAGAATTTAAATGAATATTACTTTTTCATTCATTCTTTTTTGTTGTTGTACATTTTTTCTATTAAAATTCTAACATGTCTCATCGACCAATTCTCTGGAAACTCATCTCGTAGTTTAGATAAAATTTGGTTCTTGGAATCATTAGATTGATTTTTGTATTGTAAGTGGAAATAACGTCTATACATTCGTTCCACTAGATCCCTCAAAGTTTTGTAAAAGTTTTCCCCCTTTCATTAACCTCCAACACCACTCCAGATGATCTACAGAGAAATTCATTTTCATTTGCATGTTTTATTTTATTTTCTTTTATTAGAACAACATTCCTTTTCTGAGTTGTTGGTCCCTGTAGAACATTAAGCATACGTGAATAGATTGTTTGAAACATGTTATCTAATATTTTTAAGTATATTATTAATGAAAAAAAAACTCATATTGGATCGATAATATTTTTTCATTCACCCGATTCATCCTTTTTCAATTTTTCCATCAAGATTTTACACTCTTCTGGTCTTAGATGAAAAATAATGTTATCGTGTTTCGTCATTTTTTGGCTCTACATGATACACAGTAAACAATACATATTAGTTAAACTTACATATGTTCAAAAATAATAATTTTTGTAAAGAATTTACAAAGAAATTTCCTTTTTTTATTTTTATGATGTGCTATCAGCATTTTTGTTACTTGATCTCTTGTCAGCCATTTATTTATAAATACGAAACCTGTACCATACTATTCATTAATATATTTTATAAATAAATCATAAACATTTCACGTAAAAAAAAAAAAATCAAGAAAACGGTGCGTCTTTAATGATGTACGCACTGACGTTGGTGCAACGTGTTCTTATAAACGCACTACCAAAACAATAGAAACACCATACGGTGCTCTCTGTCAACAAGGAGAACCGGTGCGTTATATGTTAACCAACGCACCCATTAACACAGACAAATTAATAAAAATCTTCTAGTGTTATTTTTTGTAGCATATGATGTCATGGAGGGGGCGGTGCGACATATTCTTATAAATGCACCGTGAAAACAGGGGACCACCGTATGATGTTCTATGTCAACAAGGAGACCTGGTGCGTTATATGTTAAATGGTGCACCGACTAACACAGATAAAATAAAAAATTGATTTTTTAAAACAGTACGTGCGCGGTTGGTTATAATAAAATAGTGCATCGGTGCTCTATTTTACATATGGCGCATGGATTAAAAAATATATATGTTTTTAATTTTTTTTATCAAATAGTACATGTGCGGTGCGTTATTTTACACAGGGCGCACCGATTAAAAAAATTATGCTTTTTTTAAATTCACGCAAGGCCGACATGGATTGGGATCTGACTCTGCAAGTCATCCCGTGGGTTAGATGTCATAGGCCTATATATATATATAAATACAAACCCTATAAATCTAAAATGAAAAGCCCTAATTCTCAAGTCACGGAAACAAGAAGAAGCAAGGGCAGAAATAAAAAGAATCAAGGATTTAGCGTAAGAATGGTTTTATTATTATTGTTATTATTTATTTTATTTTACTTTATGTTATTTTATTTTTCTGAAAATGAACAGTAAAATTTAAATTTTTACTTAACATGTATTAAATCAAACAGAGAATGTATAAAACGATTATTACAGTAAAATTTATTCACCAAATGGTTTGCAATTCTATGCTACAGGGTTTGAATCACCAGAGATTTGGAACTTTGATTGTTTGAATAGTTTTGTTCGAAAGTATTTCACTACTCCACAGTGCTCTCGTGCTCTCTTGCTCCAGGTATGTCTCTTGTGAAAATCAATCTCTGGATTTTTTTGCAAAAATAATGAAATAATTAAAAAAATTTACTATTTAAAGAGTTGTTTTATGAAATTAGCTTTTCGAAAATAATTTGTCGTCCATTTTTCAATTTATCGCTTTTTTTCATAATAAAAAAATAAAGTTGCGCTTCTTTTTATTTGCGGCTATTTGGCACTGGTGTGTCGATTACTAACACAACACCAGTGCACCATAACTAAAATGCACCGGTGTGGTTAACTATACATTAGCACCGATAACAATAAGTCCATTTTTAAGGCACCAAAATTATTTTTAGGTGTGTACACCAAAATTTATTGTTGATTTTGCTCAAATGCAGGAAGAAAATATCATAATTATATCGAATGGACAATTCTTCAAAATCTAGCTCGTTCCATAATATTTCTCAAAGTCCATCGCGGAGTTCTCCCTATCCATCTCGAGACATAATGTTTACTTCAGATTTTATTTATATTTTCATTATCTAATTGAATTTATATTTTGTATCCATGTCAATCAGCTTAGTAAAATTTATAATGTATAAAAATTTGCAGGTTCATGCAGATTCAAAATCGAGTTCAAATGCACAAAATATCCAAACAGCTCCAAAACGCTGGAAGATCTTATCAGGAGTAGCGTACTGCAAGGCGCATTTGGTAGATGAAAATGGACAACAACTTCACCCTGCCAATTGTAACAATATTGCTTCTTCTAGCCACAATCCTGGGACAATGATGGTAATAATAATTGTTTGGTATATTAATGCAATTATTTAAACGTCAAACCAGTTAATCATGCATTGTCGATGTGCTTACTAATTGATATCATAGATTTTGTACTAATCATGTTCAAATATATTTTTTGAAATTATTAGGATTCTACTAATGATGAGAGACCTACCTACCATCTTCTGTTGCACCCCATGAAAATTTCAAACAAAGAGAAGGCTGCATTAAGAGAAAAAATTGGAGAGGAACGATACCAAAAATGGTTGAATCAACCACCTATTCAATTCCCACTACGTCCAGATTCACCAATTAGGAATGACTACAGAAATAGTAGTTCTTCACAAGTTTGCAATGGAAGCAATCAAATAGAGGTTGTTATGGATGATTACTTAAGGGATACGACTGCCATGGAGACAATGTTGTTAGATACATTCCAGAACGATGATCATCTAGGGGATGATGCTCATGTCGCTGACACCTTTTTCGAAAGCCTTAAATTGGCTTCCACCACCCCTCTCTTTGGACCTTGCGGTCAGTAAAAGTATACCAGTTGGGGACAACGTTGTTACTGTACTACTTGAAATAAAATTTTGTCTTGTCGAATGCATGTTTCTCAGAAATTTTGAGGTAAGTTACTATAAAGTCCTCCCTTATATTTTGAGAAATATAATCACACAATGAACATTACAAATGGTCAATTTTATGAACGTTAATAATTGTATCGTCATTAATGTACATTTAATATTGTCCTTGATCACCAACTACAGGTTATTCAAAGATAAGGTTCTTCCAAATGATAATGCCTTTCCTAGTAGCTGTGAAGAGGCAAAAAAATTGTTGAAAATGTTGGGTGTTGAGTACATATCATATCATGCATGTCCAAATGATTGTATTCTATATATAGGAGAATATGCAGGCAAAGAGATATGTCTGAAATGTGGGCATGACATGTATGATAAATAAAAAAAGAAGGGTAAATCACATGGTCCTCCTTTTAAGATATTGAGGCACATGATTATAATCCCAAGGATTCAAAGGCTCTTTCATTGCAAAGAATTAGCTATGTTGTAGGGATGACATACCTCACACAGAAGTGAGTTGGGATTTATGTGAATCCCAACAGATTCAATAGCCATGAAGCATATATAGGATACATGGCCTGAAAAATTCAAGGATGAAGTACAAAGTATACGACTCAGCATAGCCATGGATGGCGTCAACCCATATTCCCTCCATAACACCATCTATTATGTTTGGCATGTAGTAGTGATCAATAAAAATATTCCCACGTGGTTGTCCGTGAAGAATGAACATCTTATGTTGGCTCTCATAGTCCCTAGCAGAAGACAAGTGAATAATATGGATGTCTACTTACAATCACTGGTAGATGAATTGAAGGAATTATTGGATGGGATAAATGTATATGATGTATCAAGACCCATCGCAACAGAGAGGATGTATTCGTTTTATGGCATATGTGCTTACACAACACATGATTATCCAGGATTAGGAGTTTTCTCTGGTAAATTACATGTTTACTAATTTGTTTATATACGTAACAATATTATTCCGCATATTAGTTATTTAATTCATTGTAATTGTTCTGATCTTCATGATATTATTTAACGTGCCATGCATATATATCGTATACAGTAATCTCGCAGGTCTTGTAACAAAAGGGTATTTTGGATGTAAATGTTGTGGACCTTCTCATAAAGCTATATGGTCCAATGACCTACAAAATCCAGTGTATGACTGCTCGTACATATTCCTCCAAGAAGAACACCCTTACAAAAGAGCAGCATCCGCTTTCATGGTAAACGAGAGAGAACCCAATGGCCTCCAATAATGAAACCAATTGAATGGCTTAGAGAATATGAGAGAGAGAAGGAGAATTAGTTCATAGAAATGTTTGATTCAAATGGGGATCCTATGTTTGATGATCCAGATTTCTTCGACACCTATGTTGAGAAATTTCCCATTGGGATGAAAAGGAAATCTATCTTTTATAACCTCCCGTATTGGGAGCATCTTAAGATTACCCACTTATTATATCTCATGCATATATTTAAAAATGTTTCATCTTCTTTATGGAGGCACATATAATCGAAACAAAGTGACACATTGGCTATTAGGAAAGATCTTATTACTTCAAAAACTAAAAAGAAACATTAGTCAAGACGATTAGAAATTACAGGATCAAAGGTAGGCACTGGTCCCTCTAATTCATGGTATTTTCAAAGAAGGTGATGTCCAATGAATCTTAAAAAAGATGATATTTCTTTTGCAAAGGAAGTTATAATGGGTGTGAGGGCGCCATCTTCATACGAGTCTTCACTACGACGTTGCTTCACCGTGGATGACCATTTGTAGGGGTTGAAATCACATGACCATTTGAATCTTATAAGAGTACATATAATGTAAAAAACATTATTTTATTATTTTTTATATTAATAAATTTTATCCCATGCAGGGATCATAAAACAAAACTAATTTTGTATATTACTGCACGTGCTTATAACTTTGCAATTTCATTATCCTTTATTCGTGTGTGGGTGTGTGAAACATGAATTCCCCCAAGACCTAGGACGTGCCATATCTAAATTATCTGCATTTGTACGTTGGATCACATCAAAGGATATTCCTGTGGCTAGCATTCCACGATGGTGTGAAGAGATAGTTGAGATTGTGTGTATGTTTCAGAAGGAACTGTCGACGAGTTTCATGGACTTGCAGGTTCATCTTCTAATCCACCTAGTAGATGAGGTTGAATTAGTTGGGGTGGTTTCTTGTGATTGGATGTTCTTTTTAGAGAGGTACACAAATAAATTGAAAGGTTTTGTTCGACAAAGGACAAAAACCGAGGGGTCTATGGCAGAGGGGTACATATCGTATGAGTCTTTCTAATATGCCAGTGAGTACATCAATTAGATCCATAACATACTAGGTGTGGTGATTTGGGATGATGAAAGGGATGAAGACAAAAGAGAAGGGGAGCTGCTCCAAACGAATGGAAAAGGGCGCTTGATAAAGAGTAGGCGACTTATCATTTTTCAAATTTACACAAAGTAAATATTCATGTTGAACTTCGATAAAATGTATATTTTTATCTCATATGTATTATATGTCGGTTTGATTTCATCAGCGAATGTAGAAATTGAAGCAATCAATAATTCGTTCTTTACAATTCCGAAGCGACACAACCATTGGTCGCATTGTACTACGAACAAATGAGGATGAAATGGGATAGTGACAGGAAATAATTTTGAAGGTTGAATGGTAGAAGTGTGTCTTATCCCGATCATTTAAAAGAAAATATGCCAAAAATATGCCCCAACAGTTGGGTTTTTGACCAAGTCAGAGATAAATACGGTGCAACCGATCGTTACCCGCGTGCTGGAGAGGATGCGCTAAACGTAGGTGGGTGCACCCACTTGATAATAATCTATTTATGTACATTTTAAACTTAATAATGCACCTTTGAAATTTAATTACATCTATATTTCATATTTTAACTGTTGGGTTATTATAAGGCACATGACACTATGATTTTTTAACTTTTTTATAGGTGTATTTGTTCCCATCTATGTGGGAATATGGACACCATTTTCACACCGAAAATGTCGATGATAGACACATTACACAAGACTGTGGAGTGGAATTCGAGTTCGATCAATCTAGTCAATCTAGACATCGTGATCAAAACCTAGTACGAGGGATGTTAGGTTACGTCGGAAAGATACAAGAGATCATTGAAGTGGATTTCTCTTCTTTCCAATGTGTTATTTTTAGGTGCAGGTGGTGGGACACCTTTGATCGGAACAATGTGAAGGAAGATCGTGATAGTAGGCTAATATGTATCAACTCTAGAAAGATGTGGGATGAAGCCAAGGAGCCCTATGTTTTCCCCAAACACTGCAACCAGGTGTTTTTTTACCCAGATGTACTGGATAGGGATTGGTGATTTGTATTGAGACATGACCCTAGATCAAAACATATTTTTGAGAAAAATAGTGCTATCATGCCAAGCGAATTGGAAGATAATGAGGGTGATCATGAGAACCAAGAGTGATATGGTACATGTTTTATTTCATCATTTATACTTTTTAAGATGGGTTTTTATAAAGAAGAGTACTTAATTACCTTATAACTAAGACTCTTTTTTTCGAAACATTATAATATGTGTTTTGAATTAATTGGTAATTTGCATTGTGTTAATGTTAAAATCATTTCACTTGATAATTTGCAATTATGTTGATCTCAAAAACAATGGCGTACTGTATAAAGTTCTTTTTTTTAATGTAAGATCATAATAAAATAATGATAATTCTAAAGTACATAAATTTATTTGCATTATTTTATAAACTTTATTATGTTACAAAAATTCATATTATTCTAGATTTATTATTTTACAATTATTTATATTCATGCAAATTCACAATTTTACAATTGTGGTAATTTAACAATATTTATGGTATACATTTTACTTACAGTAGTTTTGGTTCAAAATTGACAATTAATTTACAATTTTACAAATTTACAAATTTAAAAATTTTAATAAAATTGAATTATGACAATACTTTTTTTTTTTCAGAAGAAAAAAACAACAACTTTCTATTAGATAAAAATATGTTACATAAACATGCATATAGCATATGGTCCAGAGTAAAAACGTCATGGATCATAATACAGAGAAATCACTCAAGAAATGAACACCCAAAACACTGTGGGTACATACATCTGAATAATAATCACTGATAAACCAGTATAAACCAGGTCGGAAGGCCTATCAAACCCATAAAGGATCCACATAAAGCCTTAGAGAAGGAAAAACCATGCGAGGCATGACAACAACCACCCCAAGAAAGTGGTGAAAAGGCATGAAGCTAGAAACCCAGATGAAGAAATCGCCAGCCCCAAAACCCAAAGTACAAGCCCCAAAATATTGGCACTTGCATCGGGAGCACCAGCCTAGACCCATGATCAAATTCCACAGAAAAGTAGCCCCATCCAAATCAAACACGGAAATCCTGGAAGGAGACGAACCAACGAGAGTCATAGCAAGAAGCAACCTACCGCCATTGATACAATACCGCCAGCAAGGAATGGGACGCAGAGGAAGAGAAGGGGCCGCAGCGGTAAGGCGGCAGTCGGATCCCTCGTGCATGAAACCCCAACTTCTGAAAATGAAATCTCCTGAATATCTGAGCGAAAAAAACCCAGGCTTCCATGAAAGCCAAAACAACATCTCAACGGTGAACAAAAACCCTCGATAAATCGCAGCCACAACCACACAGAAGGGCATCGGAAACAGAATGCGGTGGCAGGAGGAGCAGGCCAACTGTACCACCACTAAAGATCGTCGGCGGAAGCAGAAGACCACGCACAGAAAGACGTCGAAGCACCCGAGTACACTGCAAAAAGAACAAGACGTCTTCAGAGGTACCCACAAAAATAAAGCCCCAGCAACGTGGACGAAAGGAGGCATGATCCGGAGGGCCGAGGTGGCTAGGGTCCAGCCGCTCAGCCCTCCCCAACTTCTTCCTGAATCCCTCTAAACCCTAGCTCAACAAAAAAAACATCAAGGGGGGATTGTCATCTGTAGGTCGAAACTCTCGGTCATCTTTGAACAAATCAGAAATCCCAGAAAACCGAGGTCTGTATCGCATTCTCAAGGCATGCTCCTGCCACACCCCACTAAAAAAATCAAAGCCAGGTGCAGACATGTACGAGACAGACCACATAACTAATCCAAAACAAAGCACGCACAGAAAGTCGCCGAAGCACCCGAGTACACTGCAAAGAGAAAAAGACGTCTTCAGAGGCACCCACAGAACGAAAGCCTCAGCAACACAGAAGAAAGGAGGCACGTTCCGGAGGGCCGAGGCGGCTAGGGTTCCAGCCGCTCGGCCCTCCCCAGCTTCTTCCTAAATCCCTCTAAACCCTCACTCACTAAACCCTGGAATTATGACAATACATACAATTACAATTATAATTTTACAATTTCACAATACAATTGCAATTACAATTTTACATACAATTATAATTACAATCATTTCACATTAATACAATTAAAATTTTACAAATATTTTACATACAATTACAATTACAATTACAACTTTACAATCACATACAATTACAATTACAATTTTAGAATTTTACATACAATTACAATTTTACATATATCCAATTACAATTAAATTTACAATTACAATCATTTCACATTAATACAATTAAAATTTTACAAATATTTTACATACAATTAGAATTATAATTACAATTGCAATTTTACAATTACAGTTACAATTATAATTTTACATATATACAATTACAACCATTTCACATTAATACAATTAAAATATTACAAATATTACAATTACAATTACAATTTTACAATTTCACATACAATTACAATTATAATTTTAGAATTTTACCTACAATTACGATTAAATTTTACAATTAAAATTGCAATTACAATCCTTTCACATTAATATAATTAAAATTTTACAAATATTTTACATACAATTAGAATTAGAATTATTACAATTTTACAATTTCACATACAATTACAATTTTACAATTAAAATTACAATTACCATCATTTCACATTAATACAATTAAAATTTTACAAATATTTTACATACAATTAGAATTACAATTACAATTACAAGCACAATTATAATTTTACAATTTCACATACAATTACAATTACAATTTTACAATTTTACATATATACAATTACAACTAAAATTACAATTACAATCATTTCACAATAAATCAGATATTACAATTACAATTAAAATTTTACAAAGAGGACTCTATGCTTCAGCCTGTCGAGAAGAGGTGGCTAGAGTCTCTTGATCCCCATTGCAGAAAGTTTCTTCTCCCTCCCCAAACAGCTTCCCCTTCTTGGAGAAAGAGAGACCCTGATGCATCATTTCAGCAATGGTGGAGAGCACAAAAGACAAACTCCATCTTCTTTGACGGGGCGTCCAAAGGGAACCCTGGTCCTTCTGGTGCCGGCGGGATATTTTACTCCCCAAATGGCGTTTCCCGTGACTCTTTCTATTGGGGTCTCGGTCTGAAAACTAATAATCATGCGGAGCTTCTAAGCCTCCTCAAATCCTGTCAAATTGCTAGGGAAAAAGGGATCAAAGACATACAGGTTTTCGGTGATTCGGAGATTCTCATCAAAAATCTGAACATGGAAGAGAATTTCAGAAATGCAGGCCTAAACAGACTTCTGGAAAGACTGAAAAGGGTTCTCTCAGCTTTCAATTCTTATAAATTTTATCACATTCTCACAAGTTCAAACAGTGAAGCAGACTCGATGGCCAACAAGGGGAGCGCAACGCAGAAAGGGCTGCTCTTTATAAACGAAGAAAGAATTGTAGAAATGCCTTGTTAACGTCAAGCCTCAAAATCAGCTGCTGCTGGAATTCTAAGATGTATTCTGGGTCGTTAAGGCACAGCCCTGCCCTCTCTTTTTCTTATAAATAAAAAACTCATACCCGTTAAAGTTAAAAAAAATAAAAAAATAAAAATTTACAAATATTTTAAATAAAATTACAATTAGAAATACAATTACAATTTTACAATTTTAAATACAATTAAAATTAAAATTTCAATTACAATCACGACACAATATTTAATAAATATCATGATTTAATATTAAAAATAAACATCACGATCATGATAACCATCGTACAAACATCATATTCGACTAAAAAACACATTCAAATTTGCTAACATTATCTAATTATCGTGATCATGATCATCTAATAAAACACAAGCATTGTATAACATCATCACAACACAAACATAAAATATACATCTCATGTCAAATAACTGATATCACATACACATATATCTGCAAGCTGCACATTAAATCAACATATCTAACATGACCTAACAATATACACATAATGATCAACACCAACATGTAAATTAAGTACAACTACAACATGAACATAAAATACATGGACTATATATATATATATATATATATATATATATATATATATATATATATATATATATATATATATATATATATATATATAATGTAAAAAACATACAAATGTAGTATAACTACATATAAATGTCAAATATCAGTTGGTCGTACATCAATAATAGTACTAGTCGAGGCCTGCTCAGTCAATGATGCAGCCTCGACATGCTCAGATAGATGTCGATCATCACTTCCTTGTTGATCTGGAGGTGCCTCATGCTGATCAGGATCAACTGTCTACTCATGATGACTCGACGTGGATGGTCCAACATGCTGATCTGTGGATGGTGTGGCGGCCTGCTTAGTCGCTGGACCTGCCTCCTCAAATGGACCTGCGCCCTCCTCAGGATCAGGTGCCTGCTCATGATCATGACTATTGAATGCTGCAGGCTGCTCATCGTCAGCTCGAGGTGGAGTACTAGTTGAATGATGATAACTCTCCTGATTGTGATCATCAGATGATGTGTTACTCGACTGTCGATGTATTGCATATCCACCACGCCTACGTCTAACGACCGTCCTCGACCACGCCACTAAGCTGGTAGCTCCAACTACATGCCACATCATGGAAAACATATCACGTGGCATGCCTCTCCATATCGTTGTCTGCCTATCATCAACCTGTATCTCTCTGATAATGACTGGCCTGAATCCCTCCTCCACTAGGAGTCGATAGATTTGGTCACCCAACTCCATCCTAAATCTAGTGTCAAGCCTACGCCTCAGACCCGCCGGTACCTGCCCACGATCATGAGGACCAGGTATGTCACTGACCTTATCCTCTGCATCTGCCATCTTCTGATCGTCAACAGGATCTACACCTGGATCATTTGGTGGTGTTGGCATCTCATCGCCAACAAATTACCCAATATTTACAAAATATATATAAGTACACAACAATAATTAGACAATTTCAATAAACAATTTAATGAAAACAAGTTAAAGAACGTGTTAGAATAAATTTAAAGAAAACAATAATATTACCTCTCTCATCCGACGTCTCATCAACTGTGAAGAGGATGATGGCACACCCTCGCCAAACTAAACCAGCATACAGACATGGCATCAGAACGAAGTTGTGATCATCAACACTGCATAGCAACTCTAGTGCATCATGAGATATCCTTGCGGAAAAGTCAGACTCGCCCCTCTTGGGCATCATCTGGCCCCACATCTCCATTCGTACGTGCAGCATCGGCCTATGAGGCTATTGAACAAAAGTAGGCCTCATCTCTGGAAAACTCTTAAAAAAATAAACAAAATAGCTCTAAAGAAAAAGGGAATTTCACCCTCCCTTGTGGCTGAGAACGACATCTATCTAAATTTGTACATAACTGACGCAAAAAAAAATCACAGACCACCTCACAAGTCGTGGCGCCTATAATAAAGAATCAACATAAAATAAAAGTGAGCAACTAATGTGTTGCCTGTCACCAGTATGGTGTGCAATGGTCGACAACAGTAGTGAGAGGCACCTCACCTCCTCTACACCAAACAAAGCAATATGTAACTAACCACTGTAGACCTGAAAATTTGCAGGAGTCAGTATATTGATGCTAATGTATCTCTGGGAGTACACCAACTGACTCCCAGCTGCATAGCCAACGGGGACCTCTGGGAACAAGGGAAAATCGTGCCCTCTCCTAGATAGGCCAGTAATAAAATACATGTCCTCCTTAGTGGGAGCGTACCACTGGTTAGGACCAACCTGGAAAGCCTGCTGATGGGCATTCCACCTAAAGATAAGTTGTCGTAATAACCCCTTATGGCCCTTCAGAGATGTAGCCTCCTCATAGAACTTGAGGAGGCCTACCTCCCTTAGGAGAAACTGGGTGGCTTCCATAATAGGGTGAGGGCACATAAGTCTCTCCCTCTCTCGTGCCTCCCATAGGCAAACCACGTTATACTAGCCCGCCATATGTTCCTGTTGTTCCCTCTCTTCTCTCCTTTGACGTCGTTGAATGATTCACATATTAAATACATTTTTTTTATTAAATGAGACATATATATATATATATATATATATATATATATATATATTGGTGGTTTAATTGAATGCACCATTGACTATGTACCAGTATCTAGAGGGCGGTGCGCTGACCAAACTATGTGCCCCGAGGCATATAGTTTAGTCATTGCACTACCCTCCTAACATCAGTACATGGTAAACGGTGCGGTCGTTCAAATGACCACACCATTGATTATGTACCAGTGTCTGGAGGGTAGTGCACTGACTAAACTATTAGCCCCGGGTAGCATAGTTTGGTCAGCGCACCGCCCTCTCGAACTTGGACATAGTCAACAGTACAACCCGTTAACCGACTGCACCACCATTTATGTATTTTAATAAAAACACAGTGCGACTTTTCAGTACCGCACTGAAACCGGTGCAGTTTCCGTTAGCATTTGTTGTAGTGCGACTTGTAAATTTACAGGACGCACCGCAATCTGGTGCGAGCAGAACGGCTCGAGCACACCGCGTGGGAATTTTTATTTTTTTCAAGGGTAAATTTTAAGTTTTTTTAGAAATCTAATTCGTTAAAAAGTTTAATTATGGAGAAACAAATAAAATACCTATACATTTGGGCATCAAGGAGGCATATTTTCTAAACAATTTTCAAAACTAAATTTTCCTACCTTTTTCCAAAATTCAAAATCGAGATGGTGGGCAATGGATGGCAGCAGTGCGTTTAATGGGAGCACTAATGGCAGGGTGCCTCACACAAGGGAAATTAGCACCAGTGCTTGAGAGCTCTGGAACATTGAATAAGTAAAAATACGGATTTTTTGGTCGTAATTTTTTCTTTATTTAACCTTATTCCAATGTGTTATCACTCAGTAATTTCTCCAGGATCGAGAGAAATAGTCCAAGGTAACCACAAACCAACTTTTAGGTACAAAATCTAGCCAATCTGTATCCAGAGAGGGCTCTCTCTTTAAGTTTTAGCTTTGTTTTTGAAAGATATTAGGCTAGTTATGAAAGTTTAGGGATTTTGATTGTGTTTGGGTGATGGATTTCAATAGCAAAGGGGTAGGACTGAATAGTTTAGGCCATTGGGCTAATGGAGTCAAAGAAGATGGCTTAACTGGATTTAGTTTCTTAACAAGGGATGGTTTCACAAGGCAAGGTAATCAAATAGGGAACAATTAAAGATCTAAAATGAATGGAATGGACTCAAAATGGGTGAAGGGAAATTAAGAATCCTTCATCATATTCGAAAGAGGGAACTTGAATGATTATTAATAAAGAGAAATTAAGAATTATTTACCAAATAATCAAAATGAATAAACTAGGAAACAGAAGCAATTAAGAATTCACTATTCATACTAGTTCAGAGGAAAACATTAAGAATAACAACGATTGAAAACAGATTGCACTCAAGCACTTTTGAATTATTCTTTTTCTTTTATCATTCAGACATGAAACATAGATGGTATAATAAACAAATATAAAACTTTAAAACATAAGAGATAAAAGACTTATTGATCCGGTGTCTAACTCAAGAATCTTGTGAAAAGTCCTTTATGTCAATTCTTTATCCAGCTAGCCATGCGAAATTTGTCCAAAAGCACTTTTTTCCAAAATAATCAGTATTACAGCAAAGTCTAAGAATCCACCCCCCAAAATACTTCCAATATTGAAGTATTTATACAAATTCTAAACTAAAATATCTTGAAAAAATATCAAGATTAGTTCACAAATCTCTCCAACTGTTTTACATAAATAGAACTTAAGTAAAGGACACTCAAACTAATGCATCCATTTGGCACTATTTTTTATGTATAGGTGATGAAAAAGAGGAGAATTCAAATTTGATCCAACTCTTAGTTGATGATAAGGCATCCAAGTCACTAACTGCTTCCTTTCTTTGTGCATTCTACTCCAACAATTCTGCAAACTGGGGGTCCAATGATATCTTTTTATTTCTCAATCCGTAATAGATATGTAAAAAGTTAAAATTTTTATTGTAGATAAATATGTTGGTGAGATAAACCTCTTTCAGTTTCCTAAAATTCCTCTCCATCTGTGTACAATAGGCTCTTCAAAACTATGTTTAAAACAGAGTTTTACAGAGTCTGAAAAATAGCCTGTAAAGATGTGTATGTATCTCTGAATATGAAATCACGGTGAACAAATTGAGATCGGTTTTTTTATAGGGGTCTCTTAGGAACAAAAACCTCCTTCAGTTTTGTATGATGTATTTTGGATTGGCCACAATATTCTCTGCAAAATGATGAATTAACTGGAATTTTCTGCAAAGAGTGATTTCCACCATTGTTTAACATTTCCAAAACCATAATAGCGGTTAGAAAAGTGAGAGAGGTTTTTCTAGATGGTACTCTTAAGAACATAAACCTCCTTCAGTTTTGAAAAATTCATCTTGGATTGATCACAATAGTTTTTGCAAAAAAATGACTAAAACATGAAATTTCTGCAAAAATGTTCCTTCTTGTTGTGTTTTTCATCTTTTCACTTTTTTGTTCTTTTGATTGTTTTACTTTCACTTTAGACAAACTTCAATGTTGGTGAAAGTATTTTCATTTATTTTTACCATTTTACTACCTATGTATTTACTTTTACTGTTTACCTTTGACTTCTCTGTAACTTCATTTTAACTTTCACTCTGACTTTTACCTAATACACTTTAACCACTGATACTCTTTAACTGTTATGCTCTCTGTTTATTTTCTGTTTATCCTTTTTACCATTACTTACTATAGTAAATAACCAAAATTCATCCAAGGATATTTTTTACGAAAGGTCCAACATGTCTTCACACCATTGTGCTTCTGGTATTCTGGTTCTTGTGCATTCAGAAAGGAATTTGGGTTTTCAGTGGAAAAATGGGAAAAATTACAAGTCTGGGAACTTATGGAGTGAAACAAAGACCGAATTGTACTATTTTTTTAGTCTTTTTCTGTGGAATTAAAGTAAAAACCAAGACTTGCGGGGTTCAATGGAAATTGGATAAATACTTGTTTTGGAAAGTGAATAGTGAGGAAACAGGTGCAGGCAATAGCTGACTGGTTCAACTGAAAATCATTTCGCAAAGTGGCGGTTGGAAATCTTCAACAACTGATTTTGACGTTTTTTGCATGGGAGCACTCGTCGCAGGATAAAATGATGAAAATAACGTGCATTTGTTTGTTTTCTTCACAAATTCAAGGTTGGCAAGGGTTTTGTTACTTCAGATGGATGACGTATGCGGGAAATGACAGTTTGCCGTATGTGGATGGCGGTAAACGGTATGTATCGCACCGCTTTTGGGGATGGGTGGTATTCAGCCGGGAGCCAGTGATTCCATAGATTTTTCGATGCGTGGCGGGGTACTATTTACAAAACCGCTCGGCGATCGCACGTTAACATTCAGTCATGGAGGGTGATGCGATATAGACGACAGCCATTGGATGTGGAGAGGTTGATCGGATAACTATCGGGGAGGAAAGATGAGGGGAGTTTAATGAGGGCGGGCCCAACATAATTTAAGATTTTTTAATTATATCGGGAGGAGTATGATTGGTCAGGTAATTTATTAATTAACCGTGGGGATTAATTAATCCTTTTTTGAATTTAATGTTATACTATGGTTATATTTCAACTGAGGGCGGGATATATAAAATCTGGGGTTTTACATAATTATAATAATATGAGAACGGGTTGATTTATATAAGGAAATAAATAATAAAGTTAAAAGTAATATGTGAAAATATTTATGGAAGTAAATGAATGATTTATGGATGATTTTAAGGACTTAGGCTTTTTAAATTATTGGGCCGAGGGTCTGGTCCCTCCAAAAGTCAAGGAAATTCCTTGAGCCCCTCTAATTTTCAAATGCCTTAGTACTTAGGGGAAATTAGTAAAATTTTTAGGGAAAAATGAGAAGGGAAGTTAATCAATTGACTTTGTTTTTCTTGAAATTCTTCCCGTGTAATGTCTGCCTTGCACTTGTGATGAAAGTAAATATTAACACATTTAGAGTCATCATCCATCACATGCAATTCTACAACATCAACTACCTACCCTACCTACTTTAACCTAGCATTTTTTCTTCTTTATTAGGGTGCACTTCGACTGGCAAACCCTTATCACACTTTCTTTTCTTTTACATGTAGAAATCTGTCTGAATCTAGCCTTATTACATCCAAGGGCTTAGATTAAGCTATTGAGCTCCTTTTATTCACTCTACCTATCTACTTATCTGTCAAGATTAAACAGTTTGGTCAGATTTATTTCTCTGTCTCTAAAACATAAAATTGAAACATGAACTAGCCAAGCTTAAGTTGTTTGATTGTTCACCAATTGTGGCATAAGTTACAAGTTTCACACAATTTGTTTATTACATACGAGCAAAAAGTAGTGGCATTTAGACTTGCACACTTTCCTTGGCCTTTCTTTTGGTGGGGTTCATTTTCTTTCATTTTTTTTTTTTTGCCATTTTATTCTTTTTACCCTTTGATTTTTCTTTTTAGGGTATACTCTCTTTACATTTTTTAAATTTTTTTATTTTTTTGACAATATGGAAAACCTTCGCAACAAGGAAAGGTATGAACATATTACATAGCCCATCAAGTCAATCATGATATATGACACCTATTGGTAAAGGAGCATAACACTGGTTCCACTTGGGGATGGCTTTTCCTAGTGAAAATTCAAGAACAGCAGGTCAGTTGTCCTCAGCCATTGGGCCAATCCCAAACATGCATTTGTTGTGGCTGAAAATCTTGAATTGAATATAGTCTTTTTTCTGCAACCTGAAATCTGATCTGAAACTAAAACAACACACAAAAATTTTCAAACCAACTTAATGAAAAACTAGCTGAAAATTGAAAACTAAAAAAAAATGCTCAAAATTATGAGCTTAATAGCACTCATCTACCTACTCAATCTACTGTTCAACTGCTAGTTAGGTAAAATGAAATAGCCAATGCAACCATTCAAGCGTTATGTACTTTGATAAATTTTGTTGCATTTTCTTGTTGATTATCAAAACTGTACTTCTGCAACCTATTAGAAACTTGTCAACAAATGAGAGGATAAGGAAACACTTGATTTCCTTTGTTGACTCTAGAAACTGTAAAAAAGGATCTTCCAAAATATATACACTGATGTTTAACTAATCTAAAAAACTGTACATCTGTACTGGATGGCATCCATGCCATGAATCTGAAATGTTATTTTCGTCTTTATCTCCCTGCAAACTTTCAGATAAGATTTGTGATGATGTTCCTACTGATTGTAATGTTTGACTATTGAATCCTTTATCATCTTGATTATGAAAATCATAGTTATTTAATAGAGGAATGCTTTGAATGCCTTCAATATTCAACATATCTACTATTGGATCCTGAAAAACTTGGGAAGATGGCTGCAACCTATAGCATATAGGTTTCCATGGGACTTCATAAACTTCAACAAGTTTCTCATCCTTTTCTTTAAATATTTTATACCACATTTCCTTTAAACGTTGAAATGATTCAAAAAATAGTGGTATGGAACTTTCTTGTGTCATTTGATCATTTATTTCAATGGGAACTGATAACTGCAATTGTGAAACTAAAAAATCTTGATCAATAGTTTCATTATCTTCTTTGTTGTCAATCACAACTCCTAAAGATTGTTGATTATTGATGGCATGATAGTTGTATCTAATGAACTGAAATGAAGAAAAACAAAGAGGTAAAGAACCTTCACTTATTTCCACATTTTCTGCTCTTTCTTCCTCACTCTCAAGGCTGATCTGTATTGGCTGATCACTGTTTTCAATCTGCTGAAACTACATTTCTTCATGCTCCAAACTAGCTTATGATTGCTCTGTAAAGTTAGCTTGACTTTGGAGAACATAACTATCATCATAATGATCATACTTAGGCAAATAATCAAAAGAAGGAATGTCATCAAACATACACATTAGATCAGCAGATTCCTCTTCCTCATATTGATCTGTAAATTCTTTTTCTGATCTATGATAATTGGAATTAGCAGGAATTTGTTCATGGCTATCAACCTCTTCTATTTCTTCATCGTGATTTTGAATAAAAAATTCATCTTTCATAGTGATTTCTTGTGTTCTTTCATCTAGTTTTTTTACCAAAAGGTTGAGTTTTACCTCTGTAATATTTTTCTTTTCCTTTTCTTCTGTTTTCAACTTTTCCTGTCTGATTTGCAGATTAACTTCTACATCAATTGCAATGTTCTGCATCTGTACAAGTGTTTTTGGATCTCTTTCTCTTAACCGAAATTCTAATTCTGGATCAAAGGCACTTGGATAATGCAAGAGAGCTGAATCACGAGGAGGTCTAATATTTTCTAGCATTGAATAATAAACTTGATTAAATTTGTCAGAAAATTGATGTATTGTTTCATTTGGATGTCTTTTTAACTGATTATATTCTTCCATGATCACAAAAGGATTAACTTTGATTATCCATCTATCAAGGAAAATTTTGATAAACTGCTGGAAATTTGAGATGCTAGCATTAGGCAGATTTTTGAACCAATTCTTTATTCTATTTTGCAAAGAAAGAGCAAAAAGTCTGATTTTAACATCATCTTCATCAATCTCAATTAAATCCAAATAATTCTCAAAACCTTGAATATGTTTTTGGGCAGTGATACCATTCTCTCCGTCAAATCTAGGAAGATACTTGTAGTATTTTTTAGGAAAATCATGGAGTATAGGAGGTAAAATAAGGGGCTTATATCTCTCTGGAACTTTATATGGCACAGGGATATGTACAGGGATTGTAAGATTAGTCTTGATTATTTGAGGCTTCTTAATTGGAAAATTATCATCATTAGATTCATAAGAAATCTGCTCAAAGAGATTAGAAGAATTATTACTTACAATTTTTAAAGGAAAATAACTAAAAACTAATCTAAGATCTTCTATAAAATACAATATACATTGAAAAAATTTCTTAATGAGAAAGAACATAATGTCTTGGATTAATATCCAAGTTGAAAGCCTAATCTTTCCATATTGTTCTTTGAGGTTCATTTCTCCAGTGGAGTCTTGATTGTGAAATTGATTTGGAGTCGCCAGGTGGATAATGTTAACCTTTGTGTGTCTGATCACTGTCCGCCATCATAGATCAAATCTGAACCTGTAAAATATTTCTGAAGAAAAAGGTTAGTCTTCCCCAGTGGAGTCGCCACTATGTTATCACTTAGTAATTTCTCCAGGTTCGAGAGAAATAGTCTGAGGTAACCACAAACCAACTTTTATGTACAGAATCTAGCCAACCTATATCCAGATAGGGCTCTCTCTTTAAGTTTTAGCTTTGTTTTTTAAAGATATTAGGCTAGTTATGAAAGTTTAGGGATTTTGATTGTGTTTGGGTTATGGATTTCAATAGCAAAGGGGTAGGACTAAATATTTTAGGCCATTGGGCTAATGGAGTCAAAGAATATGGCTTAACTGGATTTAGTTTCTTAACAAGGGATGGTTTCACAGGGAAAGGTAATAAAATAGGGAACAATTAAAGATCTAAAATGAATAGAATGGACTCAAAATGGGTGAAGGGAAATTAAGAATCCTTCATCATATTCGAAAGATGGAACTTGAATGATTATTAATAAAGAGAAATTAAAAATTCTTTACCAAATAATAAAAATGAATAAACTAGGAAACAGAAGCAATTAAGAATTCATTGTTCATACTAGTTCAGAGGAAAACATTAAGAATAACAACGATTGAAAACAGATTGCACTCAAGCACTTTCTGAATTATTATTTTCCGTTTATCATTCAGACATGAAACATAGATGGTATCATAAACAAATATAAAACTTTAAAACATAAGAGATAAAAGACTTATTGATCCAGTGTCTGACTCCAGAATCTTGTGAAAAGTCTTTTGTGTCAATTCTTTATCCAGCTAGCCATGTGAAATTTGTCCAACAGCACTTTATTCCAAAATAATCAGTATTACAGCAAAGTCTAAGAATCCACCCCCCAAAATACTTCCAAGAGTGAAGTATTTATTGGTCCTCTTAAGAACATAAACCTCCTTCAGTTTTTCAAAATTCATCTTGGATTGATCACAATAGTTTCTGCAAAAAAATGACCAAAACATGAAATTTCTGCAAAAATGTTCCTTCTTGTTGTGTTTTTCATCTTTTCACTTTTTTGTTCTTTTGACTGTTTTACTTTCACTTTAGACAAACTTCAATGTTGGTGAAAGTATTTTCATTTCTTTTTCCCATTTTACTGCCTCTATATTTACTTTTACTGTTTACCTTTGACTACTCTGTAACTTCAGTTTAACTTTCACTCTGACTTTTACCTGATACACTTTAACCACTGATACTCTTTAACTATTATGCTCTCTGTTTATTTTCTGTTTATCCTTTTTACCATTACTTACTGTAGTAAATAACCAAAATTCATCCAAGGATATTTTTTACGAAAGTTCCAACATGTCTTCACACCATTGTGCTTCTAGTATTCTGGTTCTTGTGGATTCAGAAAGGAATTTGGGTTTTCAGTGGAAAAATGGGAAAAATTACAAGTCTGGGAACTTATGGGGTGAAACAAAGATCGAATTGTACTGTTTTTTTAGTCTTTTTCTGTGGACTTAAATTAAAAACCAAGACTTGCAGGGTTCGACGGAAATTGGATAAATACTTGTTTTTGAAAGTAAATAGTGAGGAAACAGGTGTAGGCAATAGCTGACTCGTTCAGCTGAAAATCGTTTGGCAAAGTAGCGGTTGGAAATCTTCAACCACTGATTTTGACATTTTTTGCATGGGAGCACTGGTCGCAGGATAAAATGATGAAAATAATGTGCATTTGTTTGTTTTATTCACAAAGTCAAGGTTGGCAGGGGTTTTGTTACTTCGGATGGATGACGTATGCGGGAAATGACAGTTTTTCATATGTGTATGGCGGTAAACGGTATGTATCGCACCGCTTTAGGGGATGGGTGGTATTCAGCCGGGAGCTAGCGATTCCATAGATTTTGCGACGCGTGGCGGGGTACTATTTACAAAACCGCTCAGGGATCGCACGTTAACATTCAGTCATGGAGGGTGATGCGATATGGACGATAGCCATTGGATGTGGAGAGGTTGATCGGACAGCTATCGGGGAGGCAAGATGAGGGGAGTTTAATGAGGGTGGGCCCAACATAATTTCAGATTTTTTAATTATATCGGGAGGAGTATGATTGGTCAGGTGAGTTATTAATTAACCATGGGGGTTAATTAATCCTTTTTTGAATTTAATGTTATATTATGGTTATATTTCAACCAAGGGCGAGATATATAAAATCGGGGGTTTTACATAATTATAATAATATGGGAATGGGTTGATTTATATAAGGAAATAAATAATAAAGTTAAAAGTTAATATGTGAAAATGAATGAAAAGCGCTGAGTATAAAAACATTAGGATTATGTATTTAACTTATGCTTGAATGAAAAAGGGTTTTTATGAGATATTGTGCAATTTTCCTAAGTAAAATAGGATTTTACTTAGGAAAAGATTTATGGAAGTAAATGAATGATTTATGGATGATTTTAAGGACTTAGGCTTTTTAAATTATTGGGCCGAGGGTCCGATCCCTCCAAAAGTCAAGGAAATGCCTTGAGCCCCTCTAATTTTCAAATGCCTCAGTACTTAGGGGAAATTAATGAAATTTTCAGGGAAAAATGAGAAGGGAAGTTAATCAATTGACTTTGTTTTGCTTGAAATTATTCCAGTGTAATTTTTTCCTTGCACTTGTGATGTAAGTAAAGATTAACACATTTAGAGTCATCATCCATCACATGTAATTCTGCAACATCATCTACCTACCCTGCATACTTTAACCTAGCACTTTTTCTTCTTTATTAGGGGCACTCGACTAGCAAACCCTTATCACACTGTCTTTTCTTTTACATGTAGAAATCTATCTAAATCTAACTTTATTACATCCAAGGGCTCAGATTAAGCTTTTGAGCTCCTTTTATTCACTCTACCTATCTACTCATCTGCCAAGATTAAACAGTTTGGTCAGATTTTATTCTCTATCTCTAAAACATAAAATTGAAACGTGAACTAGTCAAGCTTAAGTTGTTTGACTGTTCACCAATTGTGGCATAAGTTACAATTTGCACACAATTTGTTTATTACATAAGAGCAAAAAGTAGTGGCATTTAAACTTGCACACTTTCATTGGCCTTTCTTTTGGTGGGGTTCATTTTCTTTCTTTCTTTCTTTCTTTTTTGGCCATTTTATTCTTTTTACCCTTTGATTTTTCTTTTTAGGGTATACCCTATTTACATTTTTTAATTTTTTTGATTTTTTTGACAATATGGAAAAATTTTGCAACAAGGAAAGGTATGAACATATTACATAGCCCATCAAGCAATCATGATATATGACACCTATTGGTATAGGAGCATAACACTGGCTCCACTTGGGGTTGGCTTTTCCTAGTGAAACGTCAAGAACATCAGGTCAGTTGTCCTCAGCCATTAGGCCAATCCCAAACATGCATTTGCTGTGGCTGAAAATCTTGAATTGAATATAGTCCTTTTTCTGCAACCTGAAATCTGATCTGAAACTAAAACAACACACAAAAATTTTCAAACCAACTTAATGAAAAACTAGCTGAAAATTGAAAAACTAAAAAAAATGCTCAAAATTCTGAGCTTATTAGCACTCATCTACCTACTCAATCTACTGTTCAACTTCTAGTTAGGTAAAATGAAATAGCCAATGCAACCATTCAAGCATTATGTACTTTGATAAATTTTGTTGCATTTTCTTGTTGATTATCAAAACTGTACTTCTGCAACCTATTAGAAACTTGTCAACAAATGAGAGGATAAGGAAACACTTGATTTCCTTTGTTGACTCTAGAAACTGTACAAAAGGATCTTCCAAAATATATACACTGATGTTTAACTGATCTAAACAACTGTACATCTATTCTGGATGGCCTCCATGCCATGAATCTGAAATGTTATTTTCATCTTTATCTCCCTGCAAACTTTCAAATAAGATTTGTGATGATATTCCTACTGATTGTAATGTTTGATTGTTGAATTCTTTATCATCTTGATTCTGAAAATCATAGTTAGTTAATAGAGGAATGCTTTGAATGCCTTCAATATTCAACATATCTGCTATTGGATCTTGAAAAACTTGGGAAAATGGCTGCAACCTATAGCATATAGGTTTCCATGAGACTTCATAAACTTCAACAAGTTTCTCATCCTTTTCTTTAAATATGTTATACCACATTTCCTTTAAATGATGAAATGATTCAAAAAATAGTGGTATGGAACTTTCTTGTGTCATTTGATCATTTATTTCAATGGGAACTGATAACTGCAATTGTGAAACTAAAAAATCTTGATCAATAGTTTCATTATCTTCTTTGTTGTCAATCACAATTCCTAAAGATTGTTGATTATTGATGGCATGATAGTTTTCTCTAATGAACTGAAATGAAGCAAAACAAAGAGGTAAAGAACCTTCACTTATTTCCACATTTTCTGCTTTTTCTTCCTCACTCTCATGGTTTATCTGTATTGGTTGATCACTGTCTTCAATCTGTTGAAACTGAGTTTCTTCATCCCACAAACTAGCTTTTGATTGCTCTATAAAGTTAGCTTGAGTTTGGAGAACATAACTATCATCATAATGATCATACTTAGGCAAATAATCAAAAGAAGGAATTTCATCAAACATACACATTAGATCAACAGATTCCTCTTCCTCATATTGATCTATAAATTCATTTTCTGATCTATGATAATTTGAATTAAGAGGAATTTGTTCATGGCTATCAACCTCTTCTATTTCTTCATGGTGATTTTGAATAAAAAATTCATCTTTCATAGTGATTTCTTGTGTTCTTTCATCTAGTTTTCCTACCAAAAGGCTGAGTTTTACCGCTGCAATCTTTTTCTTTTCCTCTTCTTCTGCTTTCAACTTTTCCTGTCTGATTTGCAGATTAACTTCTACATCAACTGCAATGTTCTGCATCTGTACAAGTGTTTTTGGATCTCTTTCTCTTAATCAAAATTCTATTTCTGGATCAAAGGCACTTGGATAATGCAAGAGAGCTGAATCATGAGGAGGTCTAATATTTTCTGGCAATGAATAATAAACTTGATTAAATCTGTCAGAAAATTGTTGTATTGTTTCATTTGGATGTATTTTTAATTGATTATATTCTTCCATGATCACAAAATGATTAACTTTGATTATCCATCTATCAAGGAAAAGTTTGATAAACTGTTGGAAATTTGAGATGCTAGCATTAGGTAGATTTTTGAACCAACTCTTTATTCTATTTTGCAAAGAAAGAGCAAAAAGTCTGATTTTAAGATAATCTTCATCAATTTCAAATAAATCCAAATAATTCTCAAAACTTTGAATATGTTTTTGGGCAGTGATACCATTCTCTCCATCAAATCTAGGAAGATACTTGTAGTATTTTTTAGGAAAATCATGGAGTATAGGAGGTAAAATAAGGGGCTTATATCTATCTGGAACTTTATATGGCACAGGGATATGTACAGGGATTGTAAGATCAGTTTTGATTATTTGAGGCTTCTTAATTGGAAAATGATCATCATTAGATTCATAAGAAAGCTGCTCAAAGAGATTAGAAGAATTATTATTTACAATTTTTTAAGGAAAATAACTAAAAACTAATCTAAGATCTTCTATAAAATACAATATACATTGAAAAATTTTCTTAATGAGAAAGAACATAATGTCTTGGATTAATATCCAAGTTGAAAGCCTAATCTTTCCATATTGTTCTTTGAGTTTCATTTCTCCAGTGGAGTCTTGATTGTGAAATTGATTTGGAGTCGCCAGGTGGATGATGTTAACCTTTGTGTGCCTGATCACTGGCCACCATCATAGATCAGATCTGAACCTGTAAAATATTTCTGAAGAAAAAGGTTAGTCTTCCCCAGCAGAGTCGCCACTATGTTATCACTCAGTAATTTCTCCAGCTTCGAGAGAAATAGTCCGAGGTAACCACAAACCAACTTTTAGGTATAGAATCTAGCCAATATGTATCCAGAGAGGGCTCTCTCTTTCAGTTTTAGCTTTGTTTTTGAAATATATTAGGCTAGTTATGAAAGTTTAGGGATTTTGATTATGTTTGGGTGATGAATTTCAATATCAAAGGGGTAGGATTGAATAGTTTAGGCCATTGAGCTAATGGATTCAAAGAAGATGGCTTAGCTGGATTTAGTTTCTTAACAAGGGATGGTTTCACAGGGCAAGGTAATCAAATAGGGAACAATTAAAGATCTAAAATGAATGGAATGGACTCAAAATGGGTGAAGGGAAATTAAGAATCCTTCATCATATTCGAAAGAGGGAACTTGAATGATTATTAATAAAGAGAAATTAAGAATTATTTACCAAATAATCAAAATGAATAAACTAGGAAACAGAAGCAATTAAGAATTCACTATTCATACTAGTTCAGAGGAAAACATCAGAACCAATATGATTGACTTGATTGCACTCAAAGCACTTTAGATTATTCTTTTTCTTTTATCACAGAGACATGAAACATAGATGGTATAATAAACAAACATAAAACTTTAAAACATAAGACAAAAGACTTATTGATGCAGGTGTCTAACTCAAGAATCTTGTTTGTGAAAAGGGAATACCTTATGTCAATTCTTTATCCATTAGCCATCAAAATTTGTTCAAAAGCACTTTTTCCAAAATAATCGTGTCAATAAAGTCTAAGAATCCACCCCCAAAATACTTCAAGATTGATATTTGTACAAATTCTAATAAAATATCTTGAAAAAATATCAAGATTAGTTCACACATCTCTCCAACTGTTTTACATAAATAGAACTTAAGTAAATGACACTCAAACTAATGGATCTATTTGGCAATATTTTTTATGGATAGGTGATGAAAAAGAGGAGAATTCAAATTTTATCGAACTCTTAGTTGATGATGAGGCATCCAAGTCACTAACTGCTTCCTTTCTTTGTGCATTCTGCTCCAACAATTCTGTAAACTTGGGGTCCAATTATATATTTTTATTTCTCAATCCGTAATATATATGTAAAAATTGAAAGCGGTTATTGTAGATAAATATGTTGGTGAGATAAACCTCTTTCAGTTTCCTAAAATTCCTCTCCATCTGTGTACAATAGGCTCTTCAAAACTATGTTTAAAACAGAGTTTTACAGAGTCTGAAAAATAGCCTGTAAAGATGTGTATGTATCTCTGAATATGAAATCACGGTGAACAAATTGAGATCGGTTTTTTTATAGGGGTCTCTTAGGAACAAAAACCTCCTTCAGTTTTGTATGATGTATTTTGGATTGGCCACAATATTCTCTGCAAAATGATGAATTAACTGGAATTTTCTGCAAAGAGTGCTTTCCAACATTGTTTAACATTTTCAAAACCATAATAGCGGTTAGAAAAGTGAGAGAGGTTTTTCTAGATGGTACTCTTAAGAACATAAACCTCCTTCAGTTTTGAAAAATTCATCTTGGATTGATCACAATAGTTTCTGCAAAACAATGACTAAAACATGAAATTTCTGCAAAAATGTTCCTTCTTCTTGTGTTTTTCATCTTTTCACTTTTTTGTTCTTTTGACTATTTTACTTTCACTTTAGACAAAATTAAATGTTGGTGAAAGTACTTTCATTTCTTTTTACCATTTTACTGCCTCTTTATTTACTTTTATTATTTACCTTTGACTGTTGTTACACAGTAATTTGTCACCGTCCCTGCAATCCCCATCTCGCCCATTGGAGGGTCGTTTCTGTGACCAATAAGCAGTGTCATGCCTTGCAAATACCATCATTGCATCCCTTTCCATGAGGAAAACATTCCTTCTGTTGATCATATCCTGAGCAGACCCCTAAAGACACCTGTTTTTGCATTGGCGCTGGTAGCCCGTTATGTACTCGCGCCAATGGGGGAAAATTAACACTGAGCCCACACCAATTGGCGCTCTGTACCAGTGTTGAACCCGTGCCACTCTGTTTATGGAAAGTTTTTTAAAAAAGGAGGCAAAGTTTCGATTACAACAACTTCGTGGATGAGTCATCAGGAGTGGTTTCGCCTGAATAACCACGGCCTTCCTCCTTTGGCCTCTTGTTTCCACCATATGGGGAACCTCCCAAAGGATAAGGCCTCCCTTCCACTATTGTAGGTATCCCAACCTCCTCCTCTCCTCTATAAATATAGCCTTCATCCATTGATGAAGGGGCTGAAAGGCTGAAAGGCTGAAGGGCTGATAGTCTTGAAGTGCCTAAGCTTTGAATCTCCAAATTCCCAAGAGCCTTTATGCTGTAAGAGCCCTCTTTCCTCCCTTAAGGCCGACTCAAGTAAGGAGACTATTTTCGAGAGACTCAGGAGAGGTTTTCCCTTTCCCTGGCGAGCTTTTCGAGACGTGAACGACTGGAGACCCATCCGAAGGAGACCACGACGTCAGAACTTTGGTTGTAATCTCTTTCGATCGTTATTTAATGAATGATTACGATTATGGTTCCACTCTGTTTTCAATTATGTTAATATGAGTAGTATCCTTTCTGACTGATATTGAGTTATGTATGCCATATTTTATGCTTGTATCTGTTTGTTTCTTGCATGTGCAGGTGTCCGCCCACGGAGATCGTTGGAGGATTGTGATCTGCCAAGGCTGAGGAACGGGAACGCTCTTTTCTTCAGATCATAGCGTTGGAATCCAGGTAGGCTTCTATCCCTAGTCTTTCCATTCGTAAATAGGAACTTGCGTCGTAACATTTCTGATTGTTGCTAGACCCCTGCTGGGCTAGTAGGGATCGCCTCTGTCCACAGAGGGGATTTACCTCCTCAACAATTTGGCGACTCCGCTGGGGATCGTCTAGTTTTTATTGTCTCGTTTTGATTGTTTCTTGGTCTTCCTTGCTTGATTGGTTTTTTTGGGTTGGCTCTTCTTGTGTTTTGGCTTTTGGTTCAACCCCAGAGGATCATATCTGACCTCTGCTTTTCTGAATTTTCACCTTTTAATGGTTGTCTTGATTGGCGCAGTTTTTAGCCTGACAGTCGCGCCAGTTGGCGCCAGTTGCCAGTTCATCACTCGCGCCATCCCCTGTCTGCCGCGGATTACAGCCAGATAGTCGCGCCATTTCTTGTAGGTGGTAGGGTTACCCTTGTTCGAAAGTTTCTTTTGGTCAGTATTTGGCTTCTGGGTTTGTTTTAGATTCTGCTTGAAGTGGTGAGTCTGGTTTTGGTTGGGAGAAATTCTTTGTTTTTTCATTTTCAGGAATTGGCGCTTGTTGTCAGTTAGCAACCCACGCCAATTGGCCATTGGCACTAGTTGTCAATGTGCAAGTCGCGCCAGTTAGCGCTAGTTGTCAATGTACAAGTTGGGCCAATTTTAGGATGTGTGAAATTTGAGTTTTTTTTCCCTAAATCTTTCACCATTGTGTCTTTCCCTTCCGGCCTTTCCTCTGTATGAGCATAGATCACATTGCTCATTGTTTGGAATGTCTTCTTTCCATGATTACTTGATGTAAAAGGGAATGAATGCCTTGTTTTGTTCTCATGCTTTGGAAGTCCTCTTTGTGTTTTGTCACCTTTTGAGGAATTTTGTTACAAAGTGTTTTGAAACAACGATTGCATTCTTAGTGTTTGTTTACATCTTTTTTGCATTAAGAAGATTTGCGTTGTTTTAGTTTTCGTCTCATAGTTTGCTTTTTCGTTAAAATGCATTAGATCACATTGCATTGAAAGGTAGTTTTGAGATTTATCATTGAACTTAGATCACATTGTTTAGTGATTGAAAACTAAAAATTGCTTTGAGTGCATTCTCTTTTGTTAAAATCATGCATTAAGTAGATTCTCATTTTATCGGAAAATTCATTGAGTGCATTCTTATCATTTGAAAAGAAAAAGGAAATTGTGCATAGATTACAATTGCATAGTTTTCAGGAAAAAAAGGATTTTGCATAGATTACGTTGCATTATTTGCATCGTTGAATGTTTGAAATTACTTTTGGATACTAAAAGTCATCTAGTTTGGAAAAGTTTCGCTTTCAGTTTTGTTGTTCGTTGCATCATTGTTTGAAGCTCTTCCCTTAACTAGATAGCATTCATCGAATTGAAAAGTTTTCTTTTCTCATGTAGCTGCATACAGGAGATTGTCATATGACATACGGTAGGGCCTTGAAACTGAAACCTAATTGAAGATCAACTGTAAAATTTATTCAATTAACCTAAGGCAGCATTGAAATTTAACGAAAAATTTTTAGAGGTCTAGGCTAGAGACGTGTTCCGGCGTCTTTAAACCTAGCAGCTGTCGTTCGCCTTTTGGCTTTAGACAGCGCTAGTACGGACTTGTGCTCCCCGTACCGTCGCGTATATAAAGGAGACCCCTATAGGTTTTCTGTAAATCCTTTATCCAGGAAGCGAGCATGCCACCTATACACATGATCCCGAACACGGCATTCGGGAGCACACGTGCGAGAAGTCTTGGTGATTTTGTTTCATTATTAGAGCTGGAATGCATAATATTGCGAGACTCGTTATTTGGTACCCTTTTTAGTATTCTGATAATCATTGATCTTTTAGAGCTCTTTAAATTTGAAAAGATCGTCAAGTGCTTGTCCTTTCACGCTTGTTTCCAAAATGAAAGTGATAGAGTCACCTTTTTCCTGTTTCTTGACTCTTAAAATATGAAATGGTAGAGTTTTGTTCAATGTTTTAAAAAAAATTAGCTGCCCATGAAATATCCCCAGTTAAAGTTAGTTTCCTTAGGGTGGTGTGCTGAGTTGTTTCTAATGGCAACTTTTCTGTATTTTAGCAACCAAGGAATCCCCTCCGATGGGAATCCTGGTCATTTTCCTCCTTTTGGGAATGTTGGTGCTCCTTATCTTAGCAACATTGTCCACCCTACTTGAGGTTAAGCATTTGAGTTTGCTGTTTGGTTGTTTTTCAACCACTGCATGTGAAGATGATCACAGATGTCACAAACTCTGTTCAACCATCCCCTCCACCTGAACAACATCTTGTTGATTCCAAGGTGGACCTCTCTGCTGTTGTTGCATTGTCTCATCTTCCTACTTCCACAGTGAAAATGGGTTAAATAACAGAGGTGGCTAAGAAGAAGAAGAAGAAGACAAAGAAGAAGAAGTCTGATAAGAGAGAGGCTAAGGCTGCAGCTGCTACTTCTAATGCACTTCCTCTTGATAAACCTTCCAACCCTCCACGGAAAGTCAAGTTCCCTTGCATGTTGTGCACAGGAGACCATCTTCTTCAAGACTGCCCTGGTATTCCCAAGGTGCTCGAAGTATGGTCCAACGGTCGTCCACCGTTGCTTTTGGCTTCCGGGAGTCAAGTTGGGGGCATGTCTTCAGCTGCTGTTGATAAGGCTCCTAAGAAGCAGGGTAAGATCACCAATCCCTGTAAGTTGTGTGAAGGGCACCATGCCATTCACCTTTGTCCTTATATGGATGAAGCCAAGCAAGTCTTAGACAAACCAACCGGTTCTACACCACGCCTTCCACCTGGTTATAATCGGCTTTCTTTGAGTCCTCTGCTAGCTGATCCTACGATTGGTCAAGAGTCATCCTTGGTCGATCCCACTCCCCTAAAAATTCAAATTCATGAATCCGTCCCTGACCAACCATTGGTCGTGGGATCGGTTGAGCTGGCCCCTTCTACGGTGCACCACGTCTTTTCCATCGAGAGTGGACCTCACACCCCTCAGGCTCTTCTGGTTTCTTCAAATTCTTCGGACTTGGAGAAAGATTCTCCTATCCCTATACCTCAAGAAGCTGCTCCTCCACCTCTCGTGATGGAGGTCCTGGAGGATACTCCTCCCACCTTCGAGATGGAGGTCGTGGAGGACGCTCCTTCTTCAGTCGTAACACCAGGGGAAGACCTTCTCGGTTCGATGGTATCCCCTCCGAGTAGTTTGGTCGCCTCCTTTGATTGGAGTCGATTTGCAGGATTCCGCCTTCTGTCTTACGTGCCTTTCAAGATCACAGTACAGGCTCTTGGTCTGGTCGTACCCAACACCATTATATATGAAGGTGCCTCTGTTAGTATTTTATCCTCAACTACTTGGCAAGCTTTCGGTTCGCCGCCGCTTGCGCCTGTTACGCAAAATCTGTTGACATTCAATAGAAGAACGAGTCAACCGTTGGGGATCCTTCCAAGGTTACCTGTTACTTTGGGAGGTAAAACCGTCCATATGGACGTGATGGTTTTTCCAGGCCCCTTAGATTTCAATCTGCTCTTGGGGAGCGATTACACCTATGCCATGGGAGCGCTCGTCTCCTCCCTCTTTTGTGTGGTCTGTTTTCCGCATGAAGGAAGGATTGTGACCATTGATCAGCTTTCGTTCTTTGGTCCTAATGTGGCAGCTGGTCCGCCATCATCCCTTCCTGGTTTTTATCCACCCGTTTTATCTGCCTCACCGCAGGTCAACTATGTGGCCACCTACTCCGTGCCTGTACTCAGTGACGATGCAACCGTGCATAGTGTGCTGGGGGCATTGGGTCCTGATTTCCAAGATGTTGTTCTCCCACCTGGTGCGGAACTCTTGGGAATCATGAATTCTTGTTCGTCATAATGAGTAGGTTGTCGGAGCATAGTTCTTTTTCCTGTGTCAAGCTCCTTAAAAAATGAAACCAGGTTCTTGGAGCATGGTTCTTTTCCTGTGTCAAGCTCCTTAAAAAATGAAACAAGGTTGTCGGAGCATGGTTCTTTTCCTGTGTAAAGCTCCTTAAAAAATGAAACCAGGTTGTTGGAGCACAGTTCGTTTTCCTGTGTCAAGCTCCTTAAAAAATGAAACAAGGCTGTCTGACGATAGTTCTTGTAATGTGTCAACCTCGTTAAAACAATGAAACACGTTCCTGTTCAATTTGAGTCTTTGTTTAGATCTCGTAAAATCCCAGTCGAGTCTTTCTCTTGATCTCGTAATTTGAACCTTCACTCCATCTTCCTTTAATATGGATTGAAGCTTGGGGGGCATATACCTCGAATTGAGTCACCATGCTAGGGGCATGCTTACTTTTTCAAGCATAGTTTGTTTCCGTTTCAAGCTTGTGTAAAAATGAAACCGGTTTCAAGCATAGTTTATCTTTGTTTCAAGCTTGTGTAAAAATGAAACCAACTTCAAGCAGAGTTTCTTAATTTCAAGCTTGTGTAAAAATGAAACCTTTCCCATTTTACCTCTGGTGATTGCCATTTTATTAGCCTGTCTTTGCCAGATGAACCTTGGTTTTCTCAATCCATCGTCACTATCTGCTTGGCCGATCATATGCCTTCACTTGGTTGTTTTACCCATTCCTGAGGAACCACTGTGATGAGTGGTCTTGTTAGCTAGCCTCTTGACCTTTATTTGTTCTAAGAAGTTCCACCATTACCGGAACCAGTTGCTATCCTTTATACCACTCGTTCCTCCAGGAGGAGTCACCTTTCAGCTCTTTTCTGACTCTCTAAACATGAAAAGATTGCCGAGGCCCTTGTCGTTTCGATCTCGTTAAATTAGACACGAATCGACATCTACCCAGTATACGTTTAACCCTTTTTTGGGCTGGGATGGATTGATTACGAAAAAGGAATACCCTAGCCTATCGCGACTAGGAGGTTTTCTCGGATATTGTTTTCTACCTTTTCGGATCTGAGGAACTATTTACGAAAAGGGACCTGTGGAGTTTACTTTTCTGCTGTCTTTTCAAACTCTCTAAACATGAAAAGACGCCGAGTTCTTCTTTTGTCAGACTCGTTAAACCTTGATGACATCGGATTCAGTCGAAATGACGTTCTCCGAGTTCCTCCTTCCTAGGGCTCGTTAAATGTACTAGGATGGATTTGCCCGAAGGGCGAACTTATATGACAAGCATATGGTATCCTCTTCAAGCTTGTGTAAAAATAAAGAGGTACTCGCCAAGCATGGTGGGGAAAATGGAACCAGTATCGTTGTCGTGTCGGTAGTATGTCGCTCTTGAACATGGCACTTGTCTGCATTCGTGTCGGGTTGGGGACATCTCATCTCATTTTTCACTTGCCTCCGTGGGTTTGGGTGATCCCTTTTGACCTCCCATTTGCTCTTTACCTCGTCACCATGACCTCTGATCTTTTGATGTCAAATACTGCCAAATCCACTGTCGTGCCGTCAATATGTTCAAGAGAAGTTGGCCTCTGCGAATATCAACCTTCCTCTAATTCTCATACGATCCTGATTCACAACAAAACATCATGTTCCTCTGTCTCGTGTCGATGATGTGGGAATCATTATGGCCCACCTTCGATCAAGGTCACTTCCCGCTCAGGGACTCAAGCTCATTATCCGGGAAGGTGATCTAAAGAGACTCCCTTATAAGGTACCTTGGGCTTTGCATGCCTCGATGGCGGGTTCGTCGCATTCGCGTGAGGTTTTCATCATTTCGCACCAGGTAGGAGTGATTAACGCGGGTGTTCGACGTCAACTCATTTATTCACACGTCGTAGATTGTACCTTAGTACCTTGAGGACCATTGTCATTATTGGTGGTTTCTCTCGCGTCTGTTAACAGCTTTCATCATTGGCTGGTAATCAGACGATGTTCTTGCATGTTCGACTTCAGCTCACATATTCACATGCTTGAACTTGTACTTTCTTCGGGTCGAGATGGAGCGCAAGACCATGGATTATTGTGCAGTTATGTAATCCAGAACACTGATTGTGGTTATTATCATTATGTATATGCTTCGATTGGATGGTTGTAACCATACGGAATCTAGTTATCGATCCTCAGCAGATAAGCCCCGTCCATACCTTGGATTTGGATTATTGTATACTCTGTTATGGATGGTTGCACCCATACCACATATACATCATTTACTTGAGATATCAGTTGTATTTCTCCACGCAGGTTTTCCAACGGCGGAGTTTCAATTGGACACGTTCTCGTAAAGCTTTTCACCCCTCTCTCTCTCTCGAGCCTCATGCTTTAGGGGCATACATTACACAATGGTGTCACCGTCACTGCAATCCCGCTCCTTCTCGCCCATTGGAGGTCGTTTAATGAGCAATAAGCGATTAATATTACCTTGCAAATACCATCATTTCATCCCTTTCCATGAGGACAACATTTCTTCTGTTGATCATTTCCTGAGAAGACCCCTAAAAACACCTGTTTTTGCCTTGGCGTTGGTAGCCCGTTATGTAATCGCGTCAATGGGGGGAAATTAACACTGAGCCCGCGCCAATTGGCGCTCTGCCCCAGTGTTGCACACGCGCCACTCTGTTTATGGAAAGTTTTTAAAAAAAGGGAGGCGAAGTTTCGATTACAACAATTTCGTGGATGAGTCATCGGGAGTGGTTTCGACTGAATAACCATGACCTTCCTCCTTTGGTCTCTTGTTTCCACCATATGGGGAACCTCCCAAAGGATAAGGCCTCCCTTCCACTATTGTAGGGATCCCAATCTCCTCCTCTCCTCTATAAATATAGCCTTCATCCATTGATGAAGGGAAATTTCACAAAAGAAAAAATTTGAAAAAGTGGAAGAGTGATAGTCTTGAAGTGCCTAAGCTTTGAATCTCCAAATTCCCAAGAGCCTTTGTGCTGTAAGAGTCCTCTTTCCTCCCTTAAGGCCGACTCAAGTAAGGAGACTATTGTCGAGAGACTCAGGAGAGGTTTGCCCTTTCCCTGGCGAGCTTTGCGAGACATAAACGACTGGAGACCCATCCGAAGGAGACCACGACGTCAGAACTTTGGTTGTAATCTCTTTCGATCGTTATTTAATGAAATTTCTGCAAAAATGTTCCTTCTTGTTGTGTTTTTCATCTTTTCACTTTTTTGTTCTTTTGACTATTTTACTTTCACTTTAGACAAAATTCAATGTTGGTGAAAGTACTTTCATTTCTTTTTACCATTTTACTGCCTCTTTATTTACTTTTATTATTTACCTTTGACTGCTCTGTAACTTCATTTTAACTTTCACTCTGACTTTTACCTGATACACTTTAACCACTGATACTCTTTAACTGTTATGCTCTCTGTTTATTTTCTGTTTATCCTTTTTACCATTACTTACTGTAGTAAATAACCAAAATTCATCCAAGGATATTTTTTACGAAATGTCCAACATGTCTTCACACCATTGTGCTTCTGGTATTCTGTCTCCTGTGGATTCAGAAAGAAATTTGGGTTTTCAGTGGAAAAATGGGCAAAATTACAAGTCTGGGAACTTACGGGGTGAAACAAAGACCGAATTGTACTGTTTTTTTAGTATTTTTCTGTGGAATTAAAGTAAAAACCAAGACTTGCATGGTTCGACGGAAATTGGATAAATACTTGTTTTGGAAAGTGAATAGTGAGGAAACAGGTGCAGGCAATAGCTGACTCGTTCAGCTGAAAATCGTTTGGCAAAGTGGCGGTTGGAAATCTTCAACAACTGATTTTGACGTTTTTTGCATGGGAGCACTGGTCGCAGGATAAAATGATGAAAATAACGTGCATTTGTTTGTTTTATTCACAAAGTCAAGGTTGGTAGGGGTTTTGTTACTTCGGATGGATGACGTATGCGGGAAATGACAGTTTGTCGTATACGGATGGCAGTAAACGGTATGTAACACACCGCTTTTGGGGATGGGTGGTATTCAGCCGGGAGCCAGCAATTCCATAGATTTTACATCACGTGGCGGGGTACTATTTACAAAACCGCTCGGCGATCGCACGTTAACATTCAGTCATGGAGGGTGATGCGATATGGACGACAGCCATTGGATGTGGAGAGGTTGATCAGACAGCTATCGGAGAGGCAAGATGAGGGGAGTTTAATAAGGGTGGACCCAACATAATTTAAGATTTTTTAATTATATCGGGAGGAGTATGATTGGTCAGGTAAGTTATTAATTAACCGTGGGGTTTAATTAATCCTTTTTTGAATTTAATGTTATATTATGGTTATATTTCAACCAAGGGCGGGATATATAAAATCTGGGGTTTTACATAATTATAATAATATGGGAACGGGTTGATTTATACAAGGAAATAAATAATAAAGTTAAAAGTTAATATGTGAAAATGAATAAAAAGCGCTAAGTATAAAAACATTAGGATTATGTATTTAACTTATGCTGGAATGAAAAAGGGTTTTTATGGGATATTGTGCAATTTTCCTAAGTAAAATAGGATTTTACCTAGGAAAAGATTTATGGAAGTAAATGAATGATTTATGGATGATTTTAAGGACTTAGGCTTTTTAAATTATTGGGCCGAGGGTCTGGTCCCTCTAAAAGTCAAGGAAATGCCTTAAGCCCCTCTAATTTTCAAATGCCTTAGTACTTAGGGGAAATTAGTGAAATTTTTAGGAAAAAATGAGAAGGGAAGTTAATCAATTGACTTTGTTTTGCTTGAAATTCTTCCCGTGTAATGTTTGCCTTGCACTTGTGATGAAAGTAAAGATTGACACATTTAGAGTCATCGTCCATCACATGTAATTCTGCAACATCATCTACCTACCCTACCTACTTTAGCCTAGCATTTTTTCTTCTTTATTAGGGTGCACTTCGACTGGCAAACCCTTATCACACTTTATTTTATTTTACATGTAGAAATCTATCTAAATCTAACCTTATTACATCCAAGGGCTCAGATTAAGCTGTTGAGCTCCTTTTATTCACTCTACCTATCTAATTATCTTCCAAGATTAAACAATTTGGTCAGATTTTATTCTATATCTCTAAAACATAAAATTGAAACATGAACTAGCCAAGCTTAAGCTGTTTGACTGTTCACCAATTGTGGCATAAATTACAAGTTGCACACAATTTTTTTATTATATAAGAGCAAAAAGTAGTGGCATTTAGACTTGCACACTTTCCTTGGCCTTTCTTTTGGTGGGGTTCATTTTCTTTCATTTTTTTTTTTTTGGGCATTTTATTCTTTTTACCCTTTGATTTTTCTTTTTAGGGTATACCCTCTTTACATTTTTTAAATTTTTTGATTTTTTTGACAATATGGAAAACCTTTGCAACAAGGAAAGGTATGAACATATTACATAGCCCATCAAGTCAATCATGATATATGACACCTATTGGTATAGGAGCATAACACAGTGCACAGGTTTTTGAGGAGCATCGGGCGGTTCTTCCAAGCGCACTGGGGCTGCTTCAGTTTAGCACAGGTTTTTATGATGCATCGGGCTTGAATCTGTGTAGCGCATCGGTGCGCTACAGTAATGAGACACACCATGAGGATTTGTACGGAGAGCACGATGTCTCGGTGTGCTAATTTATAGTATGCAACAGTGTTTTTCTTGTTGAATGCACCGGTGCTGTGTAGGATGAGAAACACACCGGGAAAACATCCGCAAAAACCTCCACCCACCAACCTTCTCTAGAAACCTCCACTACAAACAGATATCTGGGCTATTTTTATAAGGGGCTCCTCAAAAACATCCACAAAAGGATCTTTTCCTTGTAGTGTTGGCATTTTAATTGTAAAATTTGTTGGACCTTAGGTGTGTTTCTCTTGAACCTAACATATAGTGGTAGGTCATATCTCACTGTCACTAATGCATTGTTGACAATATTTTCCATATTCATTATGGCTTAGGTCCAACCTTGATAAGTTGTAACATTAACCACTCTTATCTATACACATTATAGCTTGAAGGTAGAGCCCATCTATAAAGGATGCCCTTGTTTAGCACCTTTTTATGTCTTGGTATCCATGCAACATCTTTCCCATTCTCTTCTCAGAATCCATCCTCTTTACCTGCTATGATCTAGAATATGAACCTTATGTCTTCCTCTTTGTCATATCTCTGGCCTTACTCTGAGACGATTCCACACTTTATCCCTTGTGATTACCACTTTTTATCAACCTATTTCTGCAAGATAAACCTTGGTTTTCTCATTCCATTGTCACCATCTACTCGCCATACCATCTGCTTTCACTTGGTGTTTTACCCTTTCTTGGAGGGATCGTTGTGATGAGTGGTTTTATTAACCAACCTCTTGACATTTCTATGTTTTGAGTAGTTCCAACATGACTGTAACCAATCACTACCCCTTTATACCCCTCATTCCTCCGAGAGGAGTTTCCTTTAAGTTATTTTCATGCTCCTTAACTTACAAAATTTAGTTGAGTGAACTTGTCTCCTTCATGATTACTCCTTAACTTACAAAATTTTGTTGAGTGAACTTGTCTCCTTCATGATTGTTAAAGTACTTGAAGAGACATATATTCAGTATAATTTTAAACCTTTTCCAGACTAAGTATATTTTTTACGAAAAATGAATACTCTAGTCCTTTATGTCTAGAAGGTTCTCCCTTATATTGTTTTATCTCTTTTTCGAGATATGGGGACTAAATTTATGAAAAAGGAACCTATTGAGCATACATGTCTTCTCTTTCATGCTCATTAAACCATGAAGGAGACTAAAAAGAGAAAATGGGAAGGGAAAAATTATTTATGTTAGTCATCAAAATGGTAGTGTTTGTTTTGTTACCCTTGAGCTTGACACATGTCTGCATCGTTATCTTACAGTTGGGTTTAAGCTTGCCTAGGAGTCGTGCCGTACATATGGGTCTATATACTCCTCTGATTGGTTACTCTTCTAGTCATATGGCGCATGATTCATTGCTTCCTACATTGTTGCATGATATCACATGGTGCTTATTAGTCATGTTGCCTATTCACTCATTTCTCGTGCCATTACATGTTCAAGGGAAGTCTCAACCTGTGTCAACCATCTACAGTTGCATGTTGACCTTTTTGAGTTGACCATCCGTGTGTCAGATGTAATTCATCATCTCATGACTTCATCCATTCACATAATCTCTTGGTCTATTATGTGTCGATTCATGGGCGATACATCAAGGGCCTCCTTCGATGGATATCCTCTTGTCGACTTTAGCTCATTATCCAGGAGCTTGCATACCTCAGTGGCAGGTTTCCTTGCTATCGACCGATAATTTACATCATTGAATCTTTAGGTGTCATTTTGTAAGTTTTGCAGAGTTGTTCGGTTCAATCCGCGCTTTATGTCCGCTTTACCGTTCAATCCGCTTGCCAATGGGAGCCACTCTAATTTCATAGCCAAAAGCAACGGATCAAGATATAAATCCGGATAAAGAGACAAAGCTGCTGCTAACCCAAGAAGCGGAAAGAAGGAAATCCTTTCTTTTATTCATTTCATATAGGCGTAGTATTTATTACTCACCAATCTGATTCATTCTGCCGACGATGAGGAACGAAAGGCCTGGTTTGACCACCAAATCAATCATGGGTTCCTCCATCAACTACAAAAGGGTTCTCCATAAAAAACAAGGTCCTCCATTGCCTCATTAACATTGGCTTATTCTATAGGGATTTGAAACAGATGTTCTTTCCTTAGACCGGAATTAGGCAGCCCTGCGAGGCCTAATCGGTCGGGTTCGCTAGTGTTAATTCATCTCATATATCACACTTAATGGATTGTACTAGCTACCTTGGGGTCCATTTTCATTATTGGTGAGTCCCCTCACATCTGTTAATGGTATACCTCACTAACCGATAATTAAATTGTTTCTAGCATGCTCAACCTCAACACATATACTCACATGTTGTAGATTCGTACAATTAAGGTTATGTCGAAGACCCTAGGTTAGGGACATATCACTCTTACATGGCACCCTTCCCAGGCTGCGTTGGAGTTATGGATCATTTATATGTTTTGAGGACTACTTTAGGACTCCTATTGTCTGTTATGTGTCCATAGTCTTATTGATGTATATTGTGGCATAGATCCACATTGTATCTTCCAGTGGCTATGATATGTTTGATGAGTCACATGGATCCACTATGTATTTTTCATGGCCATGTCCTAGAATTTCATGTCATGGATCCACAGTGTATTATTTGGCAGTTGCAACCGAGATCTTCTAGTTTTTAACGTGCAACCGCATACCTTGTTTTAGAGACTTATGGTTCCTAGTATACTAGTTTGAACCATCACCTTATCCTACCTATTCGAGTTGGATTAGGTATATTATTGAGAAGCTTCCTAACTTCTCTTCACCCTAAGCTTCCATATTCATCCTCCTAGGAGTCTCTCTAGTTCTATATATGTTGGTCTATCCTAGAGGGTCAAGCTAGTTAGAAAGTGAGGGAGAGAATTGTATTATTATGTTGTTGCTTTAATTTATATTTTGTGATCAATTTGTTTTGAGGTCATACTGCATGGAGAGGGGGAGACTCTACCGGATTCCAGAGAGGAGATCTTATTCTTGAAGGTATAATTGTACCATTTTGTTTATCATTAATGAAATTACACGTTCTCTTTCCTGTAAATCTATGCTTATGGTTGATTATACATGTTAATGTTTATTTTAGCTAATGATCTTCTGTGGAAGGCTATTTGTAGTCTTTTTTTTGGTGATGCATGTGTGTAAGTGGTAGATAATTTGTAGAAGGAAAGATCTATTAGAAAATTATATATTACAGAGCAATGGAACACAAAAATATGCGGAAAAACAAACACAAAAAAATATCAAACAAGAGAGACACGGATATATGTGGTTCACCCAACCTGGGCTACATCCACATAGAAACAACTAGTTCTTCCTCTATATTATCCAGAAAAATAAATAAATAAATAAATAAAAATAAAAATAAATAAAATAAAATAAAATAAAAAATAATAAAAAAATAAATATAAATAAAAATAAATAAATAAATAGATCCATTGTAGTTTCCTCTACTTTGTCGCACAATCCCCCTTTCTCTTTCTCGTTCAGAATACACAAACCACACGCAGCCGCAATACCATTCCCTCATGAACAGAGGGGTTTCATTCTAGGGAAAAAAAACCCTAAATTAATCTTAACTTATACCATCAAATCATCCACCTAATGAACGACCCAAATTGACTACGAAATTGCAATATTTTACAAGGCAATTTTACATATATTTTTAGTGGGGGCAGGAACAATTCCCACCCCACACCCTCCCGCGCGTAGGGGTGTATAGTATTCCTAAGGTATACATTCGGCTAAAACAAATACCTATAAATTAGGATGATAATCAGGCTCCACACCCAAAAATATCTTGGTTGGAAAAAATAATTTCTACAACAAACCCAACATTCTTCATCGATCTATAAGGGCTACGGATGTGAGCTAAAACCCTTAGTGTAGGGGTCACATGCATGATTGATTGCTTGAATATATAGATCAAGATTAATTTATGTGATTGAATTGTTCATATATTTTGATGTTTGGTAACCTTGCTAAGGTAATAAGGTTGTGGAGAAATAACTCCTTGTGTGTGAATTTTGTCACAACACATTGTAACATTGACGGTAATATAGAGGATAAGTGTTGGAAGTTGCATCTAGAGCTTACCTAAAATAACAAATTTCATGGTCACTCACTAGAGCAATCTGGTTGAAAGTTGCTTGAACATAGATGAGAAGATAATATGTACATCAATGTAGAAGGAGGTGAATCTCAGTATCCTTAAACAATAGGAAGAGAACAAAAAATATGCTCTTTCATATAAATATAGAGGTTAAAAAGACCAAAATTGATGCTCCGTTTGACTTAGTATCGTAGGTGAATCTCAATGCAGCAAAGCTAGTATAAAAATTAGATTTGGAAGTTCATGATCATCCAAGCACATATCCACTTGGATGTGTAAATAAGGATGTAGAGACACAGCTAACTCAATCATGCAAAATTAGATTTGTTATCAGTGATAATTTTATTGATGAAGGATAACTAGATGTAGTACCCACTGATGTAAGTGGAATGGTGTTTGAAATTCCCTACATGTACATGCAGGATGCAATATTCATGCAAAGATCCAACCAATACCACCTCATCAAGGATGGAAAATTGTTCATCATTAAGGCAAGTTGAAAATTTCACTATTAAGTACCAACCAAGCTAAGAAATTGATTAGTTTTAGCAAGAAGTATGTTTTACCATTTTAAAGAGAAAATTAGTCTACAGAAGATTCAGTAAGATTGAAAGGCATCCCTAGAGGTGTGTGCTCAGAAAAAATGACAACAACTCGAAGAGTTTATATGGGAATATAAGGATGTGTTCCATGATCCTAAATGGATACTACCAAAGAGGGAAGTGGAGCATGATATCCATCTATTACCGAACTCCCCATTGGAAAAAATTGGATTGTACTTGCAGTTTGTTATAGAAGCAAGTGAGGTGAAGAAATAATTGTAGCAACTGTTGGAATATGGTGTCATTTGATTGATTACATAACCGTATGGGTCACCCATCATCATTGTGAGAAAGAAGGATGGTACTTTGTGAATGTGTATAAATTACAGGGCGTTGAAAAAAAGTATGCTCAAGAACATGTATTGCCTACCCAGAATAGATGATCTGTTGGATTAAATGCAACAAGAAAAATGCTTCACCAAGTTGTACTTAAAGTATAAATATCACCAAGCTCAAGTCAAAGAAGAAGTTACCTAGAATACCTCCCTCAAAACCAAACAAGGTTTGTATGAGTGGTTAGTCATGCCATTTGGCCTATACAATGCACCAACTACATTTATGAGGTTAATGAATGATATATTATGCCCTTTTATAGGTTCATTTGTTATTGTATATTTGGATGATATAACGGTATACAATGTTACTTGGGAGTAGCATATCTCACATCTGATGCAGGTATTGGAGACATTAAATAAACACCAATTTCTAGCAAATATCAAGAAGTGTGAGTTTGCAACAGTCTTTGGTGTATATGGGGTATGTGATAGGTAGAGGAGAGTTGAAAATAGATCTGACCAAGATAGAGGACATCATGAAATGGTTGGTTCCTACTAATGTTTTTGAGGTTAGGATTTTGGTTGGGGTGGCACAATACCTGAGGAAATTCACAACCACATTTTTAGTGGTAGCATCACCACTGCACACCATAACAAGTGGCAAGAGTTTCCAGTAGGGAAAGTTCAGCAGAGAGCCTTTAAGGAGCTAAAGAGGAAGACCAATCAAGCACCAGTTATAGCATTATTGAACTTGCAATAGCTCTTTGAAGTGGAGATATATGCGAGTGGGTATGCTATGGGAGTGGTCATGATGTAGGGAGGAAGTGTTGTATGCTACCATTATGAAATATTTCATGTTGTAGTTCTTAACTACCCTACCTATAACAAGGAGATATATGCCCTAGTTCAAGTTGTGAAGAAGTGGACACATTATATGATGGGAAAGTAGACAATAATCCACAAAAATCACCAACCACTACAGTACTTGAAATCCTAAATTAAGCGACAATAGAGAAGACATTACAAGTGGATGGGTTTTCTATAATAGTTTCGTTTAGCAATCAAGTATAAGAATGGAAACACAAACAAGTTGGAAGAAATGATTTCAAGGCAACCCACATCTAATATCACAACTTTGGGAACTTCGATGCACATGGATCCATTCACCCATGATTCATATAAAGGAATATTCGGAGGGTCGGGAATTTAAGGAGGTGTTTCAACAGTTGTAGAGGCAGTGTCATGTGCACGATGGCGATAACATAGTTGACTACCATCTCCAAGAGGGTCTTCTTTATAAGATGGATAAGCTATGTGTTCATAAAGGTGAGTGAATGCAGCTATTAGAGAGGTTGACATCTCCAAGGTTGCAGAGCGCTTTGGTGTACTAGGGAAGATAGTGGAACCTTGCATAGGTATGTGTATTGGCCCAAGATGCAATAACATGTAGCTAGGTTCGTAAAAAGATCCATACCTTGATATACCAACATGCTTATAAGCAAGAAACAATTTTTATATCATCCCTTAACTATACCCACTCATCCTTGGGAAAACATATCCATGGACTTTGTGGGAGGTTTAAGAAAAAATAGGAAGGGACATGACTACTTGTTCGTGGTACTAGTTGATAGGTTCAACAAGATGTGTGTTTTGATGCCCTATAAAAAGACCATCAATGGGAAAGAAGCGGGGAGCTTGTTCTTTGGACAGGTCTGGGTGCAATTTGGGATATTAAGGAGCATCGTTTCAGACAAGGAGACATGATTTCTAAGTGCATTTTGGACTACCCGTTGGGAGAAGATGTGCACAAAGTATAAGAGGTATACAACATTCCATCCACAGACAAATGGGTAGACAAAAGTAGTAAACAAAACTTTCGTGCAACTTTCGAGGGGCTACAATCAGAAGCATCCAAAGACCTGTGATGCAAACATGGTATATATATGACACTCTTATAACAAAGAAGTCCACACTCGTATTGGGAAGTCCCCATTTGAAAATTGTTTTGGATATTTTCCATATTCATGACCTTTGGATATTGCATATGGGAAACGAGGAGCGAGCAAGGATCTTATAGGGGATGCCTTGAGGGTTGAATTCTTTTTTGATAAGATCAAGAAGATCCATATACACATACACGAAACACTGTAGAAGTCACAAAAAAAATATAAGGCAAGGCACGATCAACATAGAACGAAAAATTCATTATTGGTGGGAGACAAAGTATGGTTACAAATAAACAAGGAGAGGCTACAGGGTCCTGGTAAGAAAATCAAGGCTCTGTGGTATAGTCCTTTTGAGATACCGAAAAAGGTGGGAGATAACACCTATAGTGAGAGTACACATAGAGTGAATTTGTGCACTATAATATCCCTTGGGCCACAATTCTTACTTCTTTGTACATGTAACCAGTTTATATTAAGAGATAGAGAGTAGAGAGATTGAACCATTAATTGTTATAATAATGATTAATGATTATTATTAATAATTATAAATTATCTTAAAACATCTCTTTAAAAATTTATCATAGTAATAGTAATGGTATTTATAGTCATAATAAATTAATTTATATTTAATTTTTAGAAATATAATTAAATTACCATAAATATAAATGTTATAATCTAATGTATATTATATTATATTTTAATGTAAATTTGATGTATGTATGAATGCTAATTATAACTAATATGTAATGTTTATACATATCTCGAATGAATTATAATAAATATATATTTAAATGTAATATACAATACAATATATATTAAATTAATATTAAAAAAAATTCTTGGTTGGTTAATCCATGGGGATTTGAATTGGCGACATTTTCACATAGAGTGCATTAACAATACACTCATTTACCATAAATTCAAATCCCCATGGGTAAATTGATATTAATATTTAAATGACACACATAAATATTTAATATGATATGTAAATAAATATATTAATCTAACTCACGAAGTGTAGACCAATTAGTTTGTGTGGGGTTTAGACTTCACTAGATCATAGGTTCAAATCACATGAGAGAGATTAAAGAAGAGAGCCACTTTTGAGAGAATTAATCCCAAAACGTCTCCAAGCTCCAGCTTAGCCTCATTCAAAGAAAATATATATTATTATATAGTAAATTTTAAAAATAATATTATATTGAATAATATTATAGTTTAATGTAATATTTTTAAAAGGTTATAATTTTTTTTAATTTTTATATTATATAATTCAATATAATATGTTAAAGTGTTATGAATAATTTTAGTTTATAATATTTATCGAGAATATTCTATCTAGATTAACTATACTTTTATTGGCTTTATTTTAATAAAACCTGTATAATATATAGGAGACTAATAAATTGTATATAAATAATATAATACTCTTAAAGAGAGAAAAAGAGAATAACATATAATAATAAATTTGTGTTATGCTATGATATTAATTTATTTTATATATTTAAATAATACGAGATCTATAATATATTATAGGTTAGTGAATCACACTTACTTTATTTATTTTAATGTTTATTATATAATAGAATTATATTTTGATATTTATAAGTATAGTGATAATTATAAAAAATGATTCAATTAATAACTAATTTTAATTTTAATTTTAAAATATTTGAAATGCTTTATTGTTGACTGATATTTTAAAGAAATTTAATTTATTTATTTAATTGTTTTGCTAATGAATTTTATTATTTTCGAATTTAGGAGATTACATTAAGAATTGCAAAAAGTTATACTCGTCTCTTATAAGAGAGGCGAGATCATAACAAAAAATATACTTACTAAAGAGACAAGTGAGTCGATTGGAAATTAACAAAGCTTACATACAAGAAGCTTAAATCTAGGCGAGATCATAACAAAAAATATACTTACTAAAGAGACAAGTGAGCCGATTGGAAATTAACAAAGTTTACATACAAGAAGCCTAAAACTAGATAGTGGCCTAGATGGCCCCGAATAGTCATAACTACAAAAGTAGATCCATAAACCAGAACCATAAACATAAAGTAAGGGGATCTGAATCATAGCCTACTACTACGATAGAATCTGTTGGATCTTCCAGAGGTCTTGCTAGTGGTGGTGGGATGCCAAGATGTCGTTCGATCTTTGCTAGTCTGCAGTCAATCCTATCCAACATGTGATCATAATTCTTCAGGTGCCCATGCATGTGATGCATGATTGAAGTAGGTGCATCTGAGATTCATGCCAATATAACAAAGTATGTCCTAGGAAGAATTTCATTTTCTAATATAAGTCTATTGTCTACATATAATGATTGGATCTTCCTTGTGTATAACTTGTATCATGGATCCAACGTATCCATTTTTCCATTATTTCAGAGTTTGAAAGGGAACTTCTATGGGAGGAGGCTTCCCTCTCAGACCTTTCCACTTCTTCTTGCACATGAGTCGGGATTTTCTCCTTGTATCTAGCTGCAAAACCTTATATTCGATGATGCAGATGGGTAATATTTTGTCTATGAGCATGCTCCTCATAAAAGGTAGCCCCTCTTCTTTCTCTTGCTCTTTGTTTAGGCATTACCAGGGCACCACGTGGAGTCTGGACTGCAGATAACACTCGACACTGATCATAATGGACTTCTTCCACCTAGAGCCACCTTACCCTACCAAAAGCTTCAATATGAGAGGTTTGATATTTCATCGATGTGTCACCATTTCTATCTAAGCGCTGACACACCGACAACACTATATTACTCCAACACTTGTCAATTTCTAGACCCCAATTACTAGTGAGCATGCACTGTCGCCACTTAATATAGGTTGGTTCCATTCTGACAACATGCAAAAATAATATACTGCCACCACCTACCCTATGTAAAACTCGATTTCCAATGAGCCAACCGAGGCCCAATAAGCCCTAAGAGAATACACACCACCAACAAACAAAGAGCCATAGAGGCCATGGCTAACCTCTCCAAGAATCAATGAAATAAATAGTACAAACTAGGAAGCACCAACGGCTAAAAGATACAGAGCCCAGAGAAACGTCATGACCGATACGCTAGTAATCTTACCTTGACCCAACACTCTTCACCAAGCTAACACAGGGTCAGGATTTCCTCAGTATCCTCCAAATTTTCCACTTTTCAATCAACATTAGATGACCAGTAGAAATACAATGGACACACACCGCTAGAATCCAGTTGAAATGGGAAAAGATACCCAAAATAACTTCAAGATAGGGAAAACAGTAGGCATAATCAGAAAGGAGAATCCAAACAAAATAATAGCTATTATAAGGAGAAAGAATTGAGAAGCTTCGCCTTAGGACCCAATATGGGGTAGTGAAGAGTAGACTTGATACCACCTTAACTGCCTAATAGCTTGGAAATATACACTTTAACCATAGAAAGTTGAAATTCCCTTATGCACTCCAGCAACTTGATTTAGAAGTTACCGGATATACATCCCATGACTAAGAGTATTGGTGTTCCTTCCCTTGCTAAGTTGAAAACGAGGTGGAGAGAACCTGCACCTTAACAATGTACCGTTGACTACTCGCCTCCCTATTCCTGGTAACCTCATGCCACGTTGTATACCACTCTAACTCACTCTCGTACTTGAACATTGAGTTAAACAAGTGAATTAACATAAACATGTTTAGCATTATGACCACCCTCCTCGTCGAACGCTTTGTGCAATGTTACAATAGCCTTCACACCCTTTCATCTTCCAAATCGAGAGAAAGTTAATACCTGCCATGCTAGCTATACACTTATCAAGAGCATGGTGCCATGCCCCCTGCTTATTATTCTAATAGAACAATAACAACCAATCCCCTCCTACCACAAACATTAACCCATATAAAAAAACTATGATTAATTTATATTAGTCCATTTCTTATAATTAATAAATACACTATATAAGTATATTAATATATCATCATTTATAAATTTATACATTATTATAATAATTAAAACTTTACTAATTAATATACTTTTCTAAGTGTCTAATTATCTATACTACTAAATTCAAAAAACTAACTTTTAGTTCAACATCATATTCAAACAACGTACCGTTGAAGGTTAACCTTTAACTTTAAATTTTCTATCTTCTATATTTTAAATATTTTATAATTAAAAATATTATCATTATAATATTAAATAAAAATAAAATATTTATCTCTGAATAATAAATATATTATATAAAAAAAATCTTTGATTCTAATTTTTCAATTTATATCTAATAAATATAAATAAATTATATTAAAATAATAAATTAAAACCAAAACCATTATAGTTCAAAAACCCTAAGAGCTCATATATTTTCTAACTTTGATTTACACACTAGAAGGTATAAATGTAACGAAGCACCACTTCACAAATGCCAAAATAATGAAGCTCCGCTTCACAAATGCCACGTATCATAATAGTGTTAGAAAACATCCATGTATAGGAATATGATTAATATTATAACATTGCACAAATGTTAACATTGGAAACGGATCATGATTAAATATTACAACTATTGACATTGAGTTATATTACGAGATTTATTTTAATTTTTGAGTTATATTAAGAGATTTATTTTATTTTTCAAGCGAGATCAAATTTTTTTAATTTTAAATAAAATTTTTATTTTTTCATCATTTTTCATTTTCACATTTAGTAAATTTGAAATTAAGATGAATTTAGACTAATTTAATTATTAATTATAATTGTTTTATTTTTATATATTTTTATGTAATATAATGAAGTCAAAATGTTTTAATTAATAATTATAATTATAATTATTATTTTATTTTATTTTTTATTGTAATTTTATTTTTCATAGATTATTAAGTAGTCGAGTCTTTCAAATCAACTGGATTTGTATTACTCTGAAAACTCATTAGTATTTGTATTATTAAGGAGGCTTCTGGTTGCCATGGAGAGTTGTGCCAATGCGGCAACCATCATCATATTTTGCTGCCCAGAGGACAAATGTAGACAATAGAAGAAGAATTTATAGATTATGATGTACAAGACCTTGGACTTTAAACTAGGCTTTTTAAATGCAATACATAACTATATATATATAATTTTGTCAAAAATATTCCTCTAAAATTATTTATATATTTGAATTGAAATGGAATTATAAATAATTTGTAATTTAATTGTTTTAAGTTTTGGTTTATTTATTTATTTGAATCGAAATAGAATTATAAATAATTGTAGTATGATTGTTTTTAGTTTGGGGGTTTTATATACATTTGTGAACTATACATAATTTAACTACTACAAAATTTTTAGGGTATTGAATCTATTTATATATGGTTAAAAATCTTGTTCATATTTTTTTAAATGTGTATATGTTTATTTAATGACAATTTAAAGTAAAGTAGATAAATGTCTTTCGGACTAATCACATCATTAAAATTTGGTCGACATTTCGAACCAACTAATGTGGTTCATTCTCAAGACAAGGTGACAATGTCCATGGACCTTATTGAATAAATAGTGTGGATGTATCATTGCCCCAAATTAGTAGTTGAAAATAATGATTTACTTAATTAGTTATTTTAAATTACATTTTAATTAATATTATAATAAATGATTAAAAATTATTATTAAAAAAGAAGAAGAGAATATAAAATCTTGAATCTAATGATAATTTTTTAAATAAATATTATTTATATTGTTCAATTAATATAATATATAGAAAATATATAATATAATTATATCAATGAAATATATAATATAATTATAAGATAATATATAGGAGAATAAATAAGACAAAAAATAATCAAAGATCAGGGAAAAAATAAAAATAAAAAGTCCAGAAAATAAAAAGATCAGCAGTATAAGAGACTTAGCTCAAGGGGAAATCATCTAGAGAGAGCTAGAGTCCAACGTTTACTCAATTTACAATCATCATTTCTATTGAGATTCTTAGCATGCCTTTCAATCTCAATGGTCTCCCTAAGCTTCCTTCAATGCAAACATGGTGACACGATTTTTCCGCATGTTCAGCAAGAGTTGATGTGCGCGATCGATTGTGTCTAATGTCCACTGCATGCTCTTGGATTCTCTATCTAATGGAGCGACCTGTTTCACCAATATAGGAAGTGCCACAAGAACAAAGAACCATGTAAACCTCTTTCATTTCATTTGGGTCAATGAGGTCCTTGACAAATCCAAGAGAGTTTCTAATAATATAATCCCATGTAAACCTCTTTCATGTCATTTGGGTCAATGGAGTCCTTGACAAATCCAAGATAGTTTCTAATAACATAATCTAATAATATACAAAGACTTGAAAGAGAGACATTATTCCTTCTAAAAACATGGGCAATTTTGTAAAGATAGACAAAAAGTTTATAATCTTTTAGATAAACAAAAAGTTTAGTATCTCAACTTGACCATTTACTGATGCATATTGCGGTAGTTTTATTCTAAATTGGTCTTATCAGCCATATCTTCAAAGCGTAGTCTAAAGAGGCCGCGTTTTGACCCAAAATCCGGGAACAATTTTCAGAAAATCCGGCAAAGATTTGCCCAGAAACTTGTTTATAGTTGTTAAACATTAGTATTTTGAGTGTCCCAGGGGTTTTTGATAGTGCTGAATCCATTTCCACTATCAAAAATGGATTCCAAGCACTGCAACTACCTGATTTTTGCAAATTTAGTTGACCGGATTCCGGCGGATTTCTGTCGTCCGGGCCAAAACGCGGCCTTGGTAGACAACTCCTATCTTCAAACCTAACATCTGTTCATGTAACTTTTACGCAACTAATTTCATAATTGTTTAAAAATCTGAAGTTTCAACAATCTTATCCAATTGAATTTCTATAAAATAATCAAAGAAATAACAGTTCAACAGAAATAATATTAGTAACATTTGGTGCTGAACTGTTTAAAAAAATAATTGATTGATAAAAACCATCTAATACGATGGATGCCACTATGTATATAAATGATTATTAATACAATCTACAAATTGATAATGCAAGAGTTATGGTACTTTTATTGTATGAATACAAAATACCATTCGAAAATTTAATATGTTATCAAATTTGTGTTTGGGATGATATTGCACAATTTTGTGATGCATTAAATTAATTTGTTGAATTCTTCGTACAACATGCTAACTCGTACTTTTATTGAATGAATACCATTTGAAATTTTAATATGTCATCAAATTTGGATTTGGGACAATATTGCACATTTTTATGATGGATAAATTTGTTTGGATGTTGCTGATTTATTCGTAATTTTTTGGATATTTTATTAGACAATTTATTACAATAAATTTATTAAAATATATTTGAAATTTTGAAATCTACACTCTGAGGGTTTATTTCTCTTTAAATATCTAATATGTAAATAATTGTTTATTGCATATGTATGTAAAATTATAATAATGTAGAAAATAGAGAACACTAAAATATAACTCAGAAACCACAAATTAACATAAGATATAACTTGGGAAATCCTTTCGGGAGAAACTTAGCTGGAAGGTGATGTTGCTCTGCTCTCTTTCTTCAAAGAAAAAATGGATGAAGTACAAAGAAGTGAGGCTTGTGGCCCATGGGATTCTACAATGCACAAATCCTCTCTATTTTCTCTCTCCCCATCCCTCTCAGCTACTCTGCTCGTCTTATAGGTTTTAACCCTTTACTAAAATTACTTGCAAACTAATTCTTAAAACAAAAAAATAAGCAATGGCAATAACATAAAACAAATATACACAAATATTTTCCCCTGAATCCCAAAACCGGACTACTGTATTGTTTTTTCATTATATTCCTTTCAATGTTACAATACATATTTATACATGTTGAAGCATCCATAAACCCCAATCCACTAACCCTAGATTAGAACATAATCGTAGTTTCCTTGACTAGATCTACAACATACCATGGGTAGAAAACCATCATTCCCAAACTCATGTGCAAAACCCATGCACAAACCCATGGGTAGGTATGCCCAACTATTATTGGGTCTGCATAAAAAATAAAATAAAAAATCCTGGGGCGCTGCCCCAGACCCTGTGCAAGACAAGGGGGTTGTCACCTCCCCTGTGACCCCCCCTCTCCTTGATGCACCCGACGCAACGTACAATGCATGGGACTAGTCGTGGAAAGAATATAATACACAACCAACATGTTTGTGGAACAAAATGCACCTGAATAGAATGGAACCAGGTTTCTCCTAACGGTCGTTTATAACACAACTTGATAGCCTACTAGTACTTAAGTTTGACTCCTTCAACTCTTAACTAGAATTACAATATGGACTCTTCTAGAGTCTCCTTCATCATGATCATGTGGCTAGCCCCAATTCCATGCATAATGGGAGCTGACATGACGTCCTCTCAAATTATGGTGGTCAAAACAGGAAGACCACCTTCCGAGTGGCATAACTTTTGCATATGGACTCCCATTGAGCAATTCTTGTGCCATTGGAAAGGTATCTATGTAGAATAGTGCAAAATGGTGCATGCTTATGAAGAAAAATTTTTCTCCCAAAAAATGTTGCTTGATCCCTTAAACTAATTTTGGAAATTTTGAGACCCTAATTTTCCAAACTAGATCCCGTCGGTAAAAATGGTGTGATGAGCTAATTCCTCCACTTTTTCCACTCTGAAGGCTTCAAGAGGGATGAAAAACAATATAATGATCCAATCTAGATCACACCTCCCCATTTTGGGAAGATTTTGGTCCCCAAAAGCTTCTACTGAATGAGTGAGGACATTTTTCCTCCTTTATCTCTTGAGTGTACCATTTAGCCTTGCCTAGAAGTTGTCTTTTCAACCCAATCTGCCAAAGGTCATGATGCCCATGTTTTGTAGTTTTGGACCTCTTCTACAAAATTGTATCTTCTATCAAATCTTATTGAGCACCTAGTGACAAAATCCTCTAGAGAAGGCAGGGCATGTTCCTCTTCCTAGTCTTGCATGGAAGGTTCATACAATTTGTTTCAGATTATCTACCTTCACCATTAAGAAAATGTGCATGTATGAGGGTAGATTGAATCTATAAATGTTATCTCCCATATTTTCCAGTATTTCAAAGCAACCATATCTCACAACCTTATTCAATTTTCCAATTGTAACCATACTCTCTCTCGCACCTTGAACGATTTCTCTACTCTATGTTGATCATTCCTCGCCTTATATTTTTCCTTTGAATTCTGCAATCTCTCCTGTACATTTATATGGATTTACCTATTTTTCTCAACAATTTTTTCTGCCCTTAAGGAATCCCTTGTAATATCCTCCGTCATTCCTCCTTGCTTCATGTATGCAATATCCAAAGGAGAAGGTGGAAAATATCCAAAACAAGTTCCAAATGGAGACATATTAGTAAAAGTGTGGATTTATCTATTATAAGAGTGTTGTTTATACTAGATTTTCATCCCAGGTTTTCGGATGCTTTTGATTGTACCCTATCAAAAATTGCATCAAATTCTTGTTGACTACTTCTATTTGCCCATGTATTTGTGGATTTAATGTTGTATACCTCTTAAACTTCGTGTTATGTTCTCCAAAAATATAGTCCAAAATTCATTGAGAAATCTTGCATCCCTATCTGAAATGATGATCTTTGGTATCCCAAAGTGCACCCATACCTGTCTAAAGAAAAAAAATTCTACTTATTACCCGTTTATAGTCTTTTTACAGGGCATTAGAACAAGCATCTTACTGAACCTATAATTTGCCACGAATAGGTAGACATGTCTCTTCCTGATTGTTGGTAAACCTCCTACAAATTTCATGGAAATGATTTCCCAAGGACGAGTGGGCATAGGAAATGTATGATAAAGACCCTATTTCTTGTTACTAGGTTTTATGGTACAACAAAACGTGCATCATCTTGTGAATCTAGCTACATGTTCTTGCATCTTAGGCCAATACACATACCTATAAAACTTGGCCACTATCTTCTCTACACCAATGTCCCCCACAACCTTAGAGGTATGAGCCTCTCTAATTAGTTGTAGTCACTTGCCTTTAGGAACACGTAACTTATCAAGCTTGTGGAGTAACTCATCCTGTAGATGGTAGTCAACGATATTGTCACCATTGTGCACATGAATCTATCTCTATAACTAACGAAACGCCTCCTTAAAGGCCTCATACTCTGAATATGCCTCTCTTTATGCATCATGGATGAATGAATCCATGTGCATCATAGTTCCCAAATCCATAATATTTTATGTGTGCGGCCTTGAAATCATGTCGACCAAATTTTTTGTGCTACCCTTCTTATACTTGATCACTAAATGAAACTGTTGTAGAAACCCCATCCACTTGTAATTCCTGGTGTTATAGTTTACTTTGGGCCCACGTGCACTAAAGTGGTTGGTGATCTGTGTGGATTACTATCTCTTTTCCCAACAGATAATGTTTCCACTTCTTCACAGTTTCCACCAGGGCATAAAGTCCTTGTCTTAGGTAGGGTAGTTAAGAAATTCCCTATGAAATGCTTCAGAATAGTAGCATATAGGCCTTCCTCCCTACATCAAGACCACTCCCATAACATACCCACTCGCATCTATCCCCAATTTGAAGGGTTGTTGCAAGTTCAGTAATTCTAGAACTAGTGTTTGATTGATATTATTCTTTAATTCCTCAAAGGGCCTATGTTGACCATTTCCCCATTGGAAACTATTTCCACTCACTGTTATGGCATGGAGTAGTGTTGCTACTAGTGAAAATGAGACTAATAATTTCCTCATGTACTGTGCTTCCCAAATGAAACTCTTAACCTCATAAATATTAGTATGTGTTGGCCATTCATGATGGCATACATCTTGGTAGGATCTCTTTAACTCTCCTCCACCTATCACGTACCCTAGATACACCAAAGACTATTGCAAAAACTCAAACTTCTTGAGGTTTTCCTACAATTGGTGCTTTTGTAGTGTCTCTCGAACCTGCGTCAAATGTGAGATGTACTCCTTCCAAACAACATTGCGTACCAATATATCATCCAAATATACAATAACAAATAAATCCATAAAATGGTGTAGTATACCATTCATCAACCTCGTAAACACAGTCGATGCAGTACATAGGCCAAACAACATGAACAACCAATGATACAAACCTTGTCTGGTTTTAAAGGCGGTCTTCTAGGTATCTTATTCTATGGCCCAAACTTGGTGATATCTCAACTTTAAGTATAGTTTGCTAAATAATTAGGTTTGATGCATATGATCTAGTACATCATCTATCCTAGGAAGGGGGGTACCTATTCTTGAGTGTAAATTTTTTTAACACTCTATAATCGATATATATCCTCCAAGTCCCATCCTTCTTTGGAACAATGATGATGGATGATCCACATGGTGAGGTTCTCAGCCAAATGACTCCCTATTCTAGTAGTTGTTGCAACTTCTTCTTCACCTCTCTTACTTTAAAAAAAAATAAAAAAATTATTTGTATAGCCTAATATTTAATAATGGGGATTCCAACAATAGCTAGACCTCATGCTCCACTTCTCTTTTGGGTGGTAGCCCTTTAGGATCCTTGTACACTTCCTTGCATGATTGTAGAAACTCTTCTAGTTGTTGTTTTTGTTTCTTAGTAGAACCATCTAGGGATAAATTTTCTCTCACTAACTCCTTTACAAATTGATTTTCTCGTAAAAATAAATAAAACACACTTCTTTCTAGAACTTATCAATTTCTTTGCTTGGTTGAAGCTTACCAGTGAAATTTTAGACTTTCTCTTGTGCACATTAATGGTGAAGGATTTCCCATCCTTGATGAGACAATACTATTTGGCTCTCCATATAAATATTACATCACACATGTACATATAGGGAATTCTAAACACCACTCCATATTCATCAAGGGGAACCACATCTAGTTCCACTTCCTCGATAAAATCAACATTGCTAAAAAAAAAAATTTACATTTTTTGATTACCTTTATTTATACATCTTTATTTACCCAACCCAATGGATATGATCATGAACATCCAATCCCAATTTTCTAACCATTTTGTTTGCAATGAGATTTTATTGTGATCTTGAGTTGATAAGAGCATCAATATTTTCCTTCTTAACCTATACCTTTACATGGAAGAGTTTAGTCTTTTCAATTTCTTCCTGTTGTTGAAAGCAACTCAAATTCACCTCCTTTTGCATTGATGTACAAATTTTCTTCTCATCATGTACGAGCTTCTTTCAACCTAGTGTCTCTAATCAGTGGTTGTGAGGTTCTTCTTCTTTGCATCTTTCTTTATATTCTTCAAGTTAAGATATTGATGCAACTTTCAACACTTCTCCCTTGTATGAATTTCAATGTTATAGTAGTTGCAATGGTTGTTGGGATATTTGCATTGGTGTGTCGTGGCTGCTTTATTTTTATCCTTTCCCCCTTTTCACTTCTTCTTCCCCTCAAATTTAGAAAATTATACAAAATACATGTATGTCATGGATTCTCCTGATCTAACAATATCCTTCTGTTAAATATAGAATCACTTCTACTAATATTTGCGGAAATTTAAAACACAATCACCAATTACATGAAGCAAAGAAGAATAGATCAAAACCACAACACCAAATATTCCCGGGGAAAACTTACTGCTCAAAACCCCTCTATCATATATTGTATATTCCATAAGGATCATGAAACAATGACATACAAAACTCTTCTCACAAGAGCTCTCAGTACATCAGCTAATTGTCTCACACTGTCATACAAAAAATGGAAAGTTCCTTAGCCAATTTATTGTCTCCAAACAGCCTGCCTTGCTCACGCAGTTCTTGATGAATGAAATCCTTAATCACAAAGAATTTCAGCCTTCCTCAAATGCACTAAGTATCATGGGCATCCTGTGGTGTTATAACTACACCTGGGTAGCCTGCTAATATCACAATTGATAGTCACACTTCCCTTTCACCTAGATCTCAATTGGGTCTCCATTAGATCTGACATGCATGTACTTAATAGTAGTAAACCTTCAGTTGCATGTGAGACCACTGATTGTGAATTAATTAATAATTAATTCACTTGATCTCTCACTAGTGTATCTTCAGTTACAACTAGCACAACTGATTTTAACTCACTTAACTGAGTTAAACTACTTTACAACTTTCATAACTACACTTCCAACTCTGTTGCAACTAGAATCACTTTGTTACAACTCAAGTCCATTTGCATGTCCCACCAACCAACATCTTAACTCGAAATTCACTTAGCTAACTGATTTTCCACTTCAATTAACTATTTCCAAGTGCTCATTGAGAATAGATTATTGTTTATTGTCCAACTAATATTAAGGGATAATAATAGTCGACTTGGATCTATAAATAGACATGCAATCTATAAATATAACTTGCACATACATCTATAAATATACCTCATCTATAAATAGAATTTTCTCGTGCATCTATAAATATACATCCACCTAAAAATAGCCTGTGTGGGCCCGACCTAGTGTAGGTGCTCAATTTTCTCTAGAATCAAGGATGTTGTTTCTGGATGCCAATTTCACTATTTCTTGTTGAAAACTTCAACACTCCCTCTCACAAAGAAAGGAATGTCCTTGCATGTGACATGCAACTCCATGCATGCGACATGCAACTCCATGCATGCGCCATGCAACTCCATGCATGTGACACTTCTCTAGTGTCTCTCGCACATGCAACCTTTGCATGCATCACTTCCGAAACTGAATAGCCTCCAAAGAACTTAAGCAATATAATGCATCTATCATCAAAGTATTATGACTTCTACTAGCTACTGAACATGTCTTCAAAATCCACTGCATTGCTGACACCTACATCCATGCACTCTGCACTTGCTGCCAACTCTGATCTGCGCTCCAATATCTGACACTATCACTTTGATTTCATGTCCTCATGACATCTTACTACATCAATCCTATTGATCATGCTACTGCTGCTTTGTGAGCTCCTTGTAGCCAGGTTCGATTCATGAGATCCACACCATCTCAATGAATCCTGCCCAAATATTTATTCTTGGGATTATTCATGCATGTCGCCCCACCTCTCACCTGGTGGTATAGTTGCAAAAACTCCCTCTACCCATCTGGATCGAAATTTTTCTACATGAGTGGTTGCTCCCACTCCATGATCCTCTGCATGTGGTTGCTCCACATCTTGAGGTTCACTCAAGGGTCAATTGCATGGCTTTCTCACACTTCCTAATGATCAATTGCATGGCTTTCTCACACTTCCCAACTCCCTCTCAAGGGTCAATTGCATGGATTTCTCACACTTCCCAATGGTAGGAAGCTTTATATAAATCGCATCTACATCAAATCTATATAGATTCTTCTACATCTCCAGTTGTGGCTGCTCCACAACCTTCTGAGACTACTTCTCAGGTTGCATGTTGAGAGGCTCCCTCTCAACCACCAATTCACTAACCTCTGGTTTTCTCCTCAAATCTTTGCATGCATCTTGTACCTCAGTGCATCTAGGTTCTTGGCTCGCGCACATTGTAATTGTCTCGTAGTCGCAAAATTTTCTAACAAAAGAAAAAAAATTAAATTGACGATATCTCCCTCATCCGAGCTCTAATTCGACCGATTTTTTTTTTTTCAATTTGGGTATTTTTTCGCAAGGAATCCAAATATGCTATTTGTTTTTGAAAATTTTGCATCAAAATTTTCAGATATTCTCTGCAAACTCACACACCCAAATAATTCATGCTCTCATACCATGTAGAAATTATAACACAACTCTGATACCATGTAGAAAATTATAACACAGCTCTAATACCATGTATATCTTGGATTCACCCGATATAACAATATACTAAAGTTAAATACTAAATCGCTTCAACAAATATTTTGCGGAATTAAAAACAACACAATTGCCAATCACATGAAGCAAAGAAGAATAGATCAAAACCACAACACCAGATATTCCTGGGGAAAACTTACTACTCAAAACCCCTCTATCATATATTGTATATTACACAAGGATCATGAAAAAATTACATACAAAACTCTTCTCACAAGAGCTCTCAGTACATCAGCTAATTGTCTCACACTACCATAAAAAAAGTGGCAAGTTCCTTAGCTAATTTAATGTCTCCAAATAGCCTGCCTTGCTCACGCAATTCTTGATGAATGCAATCCTTAATCACAAATAATTTCATTCTTCCTCAACTGTGTTGAGTATCATGGGCATCTTGTGGTGTTATAACTACACCTGGGTAGCCTGCTAATACCACAACTGATAGTCACACTTCCCTTTCACCTAGATCTCAACTAGGTCTCCACTAGATCTAACATGCATGTAGTTAATATTAGTAAATATTTAGTTGCATGTGAGACCACTGATTGTGAATTAATTAATAATTAATTCACTTGATCTCTCACTAGTGTATCTTCAGTTACAACTAGCACAACTGAGTTTAACTCACTTAACTGAGTTAAACTACTTTACAACTTTCATAACTACACTTCCAACTATGTTACAACTAGAATCACTTTGTTACAACTCAAGTCCACTTGCATGTCCCACCAACCAACCTCTTAACTTGAAATTCACTTAGCTAACTGATTTTCCACTTCAGTTAACTATTTCCAAGTGCTCATTGAGAATAGATTATTGTTTATTGTCCAACTAATATTAAGCGATAATAATAGTCGACGTGCATCTATAAATAGAACTTGCACATACATCTATAAATAGACCTCATCTATAATAGAATTTTTTCATGCATCTATAAATAGACATCCACCTAAAAATATCCTGTGTGGACCCCACCTAGTGTAGGTGCTTAATTTTCACTAAGATCAAGGATGTTGTTTATGGATGCCAATTTCATTGTTTCTTGTTGCAAACTTCAACATCAAAAGCATAACATTTCTCCTTTTGCTTCAACCCATTTGATTTGAATTTATTTTGGCCTATGTTTTCTAGCTATTGTGCTTGTACAGAAGCCTTGTCCACCAATCTAGGCTTGAACAACATCATTTTCTTCAATATATGGTTGTGTAGGCCCCCAAGATATTTGAGGAGTACGCTTGGGTTCTTTGGGGAGATACCTATAATTATGGTGTTATGAAACCAGCTCCAAAAATAGAAGAAAAGAGATATCAACACCTTATAAATCAGCGACTTTGAGGGGGAAACCTCCAATACATTACATAAATGAACAATTCTTGAATGATACAAATGACCAAACCTCCTTTCTATATATAGGATTCCATGGGGCCACAATGTAATCCTAGCCGACCTAACAATAATAATGTAAGGGCATAATAATAACAATATGGGGGTTACGGGGGTACAACAATAACAATAAGGGGGTTACATTAACAACAATAAGGGACTATACTAGTAATATAGGGACCTAAAATGCTCCTCTCATTCAAAAAAGTGTTGCCCTCAACACTTGAGTAGCTTCGGGTGCTTCCGTATAAAATTCTCATCCTCCCACGTAGAATCTTCAATGGGTAAGTTCTTCCATTTGATGAGATACTATGAAATTGATCGATTTCGTAGCTGTCGAGTTCTTGTTTCCATGATTGCTTCAGGTTCCAATATGGTTTTTCCTTCCTCATCAAGTTTTGGCAATATTGTTTAAACTGGAATATTTTCACCTATAACCTTATTTAAGCATGAAACATGGAAAATTGGATGCACTCACGAAGAAGCAGGAAGCTCCAATTTGTATGCCATAGTACCAATCTTTTGCAACACCTTGTAAGGACCATATTACTTTGGCGATAATTTATTATCCTTCTTAGCTTGCTTGAGGGACATTTGTTTATATGGTTGCAGTCGTAAAAATACCCAGTCTCTTACATCAAAACTTCTCTCGTTGTGATGTTGATCTGCCTGTTGTTTCATTTGATTTTGTGCTAAATTTAGGTTATCCTTTAAGAGTTGGAGAACTTCTTGTTGATGCTTGATGTGATCTTCCACTGCTTGAACCCTAACATTTTCCCTTAAAGAAGATGTGATGGACAGTGGATGATATCCATAAAGTGCCATAAATGGGTTCATTTTTGCTGCAGTATGGAAGGAAGTGTTATACCACCATTCAGTGAGAGGTAACCACTTGACCCATTCTGCTTGCTTATCAGATACAAAACAACGAAGATATCCTTCCAAACATTTATTCACTATCTCAGTTTGACCATCGGATTGAGGATGATAAGATGAGCTATGAGCTAGTTGAGTATCCAAACAAGAAAATAATTTCGTTCAAAAATTTCCTGTAAAAATGGGATCTCTGTCACTTACAATAATCTTCGGGTCTCCATGTAGCTTTTGAATTGTTTCCATAAATGCACCAGCAATTGTACTTGCTTTAAATGGATGAGATAACGCACAAAAGTGTGCATACTTGGTAAGTCTATCAACTGCCACCATGATGACACTCTTTCAAAATTTCCTGTAGAAATGGGATCTCTATCACTTACAATAATCTTCAGGTCTCCATGTAGCTTTTGAATTGTTTCCATAAATGCACCAGCAATTGTACTTGCTTTAAATGGATGAGATAACGCACAAAAGTGTGCATAATTGGTAATTCTATCAACTACCACCATGATGACACTCTTTCCTTCGAACTTAGGTAAACTTGCGATAAAATCCATTGAAATCTCCTCCCAACGTTGACTTGGAATGGGTAAAGGTTGTAGAAGACCCGGGGTCTTAATTGTTTCAACTTTATATTGCTGGAAAACCAAACATTCTGCCACCAACTTTTGAATATCAGATTTTAGGCCATCCCAAAAAATATCTTTCTTCACCCTTTGATAAGTTTTTAAAAATCTTGAGTGTCCTCCTAAAGGAGAAGTGTGCAATTCTAAAAGAATCTTTTATTTTAGTTGGGAATTTTTGCAAATATATAAGCGATCTTTGTACCATAAGGAATCATTTTTCCAACCAAATGTATCAGATTTACTAGGATCTTGCTGCAATTTTTGAATCAGTGTCCACACTTCTTTGTCCTTCTTCCATTCATCCCTCACTTCAGTTATCCAATCTGGTTGGATAATAGAAATGGCACAAAGAAATGCTTCCACCTCTTCATCCTTTCTTAAGGGTGCATCTGCAACAAAATTTAGCTTCCCTTTTTTATAGATGATTTAAAATTCGTAACCCAACATCTTTGTGACCCATTTTTGCTGCTCTTCTGAAAATATTTTTTGTTCCAAAAAGTGTTTAAGACTATCATGATCAGTTTTTACCTTGAAGTGTCTTCCCATTAGGTAAGGTCGCCATTTCTTTAGTGCGTGTAGTATTGCAAACATTTCCTTCTCATAAATATCCTTTTGTAAATACTTTCCTTTGATTGGACGACTTTCAAAAGCAATGGGTCTTCCTTCTTGCATTAAAACGACACCAATTCCATTTCCTAAGGCATCACATTCCACAATAAAGGTTTTTGTGAAGTCTGGCATAGCTAAGACTGGTGCTAGGCACATTGCCTCTTTAAGATGTTCAAAGGCCTTAGTTGTTTCAGTACTCCATGAAAATGCATCTTTCTTCAATAATGTTGTTAGAGGTGCTGCTATTCTCCCATAATTCTTAACAAACTTGCGATAATACCCTGTTAATCCGAGAAATCCGCGCAACTGCTTTATGGTTGTGGGGAATTTCCATTCCTTAATGGCTTTAATTTTGTTAGGGTCTACTTTAATACCCTCGTGAGATACAATATGACCCAGATATTCCACCTCTTGTACTCCAAAGAAACATTTGGATGTTTTTGCATATAATTGTTTCTCCACCAATAGTTTGAGCACACTATCAACATGTTGAACATGATCCTTCCAAGACCTGCTATAGATTAGTATATCATCAAAAAATACTAGCACAAATTTTCTAAGGAAGAGTTTGAAAATGGAATTCATCAACCCTTGAAATGTAGAAGGTGCATTGGTTAGGCCAAAAGGCATGACCAAAAATTCATAATGACCCTCATGATTTCGAAATGTTGTTTTCAGAATATCTTCAGTCTTCATTCTAATTTGATGATATCCTGAAAGAAGATCCAACTTAGTAAAATAAATTGCTCCATGTAATTCATCCAATAATTCATCAATCATGGGAATGGGAAATTTATCTTTAATAGTGAGCTTCTTGAGCTCCCTATAATCCGGACACATGCGCCATGATCCATCCTTCTTGTGCACCAATACTACTGGAGCAGAGAAAGAACTTTGACCAGGTTGAATTATACCAGCCTCTAACATTTCTGAAATCATATGTTCAATTTCGCTCTTTTGGACATAAGGATATCTGTAAGGCCTGATGTTTGGAGAAACACTTCCTGGAATTAAATGAATAGCATGATCATGATCATGAATAGGTGGAAGACCTTTTGGAGTTTCAAACACCTTGGAAAGATTATCTAAGAATTTTTGGAGATCTGGAGAAATAGATGATTTTGATGTTGGAACTTCTAGTGAGCATAATTGTGCAATTACGCCTCGTTGTTCTTTCTTCAGAAGCTTTGCCATGACATTAGAGCTTATTATCTTTCCTAGCTTCCCTGTGATACCCCGTAATTCAATTTCCTTTCCTTCCAAAAAAAAATTCAAGAAAAGTTCTTGAAAATTAAAAGCTACTGTCCCCAATGATTGTAACCATTGTACTTCTAGTACAACATTAGCACCTCCCATTGGAATGGAAAGAATTGGACTATTCAATACATATTTTCCCATGGCTAGCTTGATATTATGGCATTTTCCAAAGCAATTTATAGTTCCTCCATTTGCAACCATCACTTGACATGCTGGTGCTGGGTATGGGAAACAATTCAATTCCTTACAATGAATGAAATTATGGGTACTACCCGAGTCAATCAACACTATTACCTTTTTCTTCTTGATATGTCCTTCTATCTTGAGAGCTTGAGGAGTGGTAATTCCTGCCAATGCATTACATGATATGGTCAGGCTCATTTCTTCTTCTTCTAGGGTTGGTTCCTGGTGTATATCCTTTTCTTTTGAAGTTTCTTGTTCATTTTCTTCCTCCTCTTCACAATATATGTAAATAATTTCTTCTTAGCACACTTATGACCTTTATTGTATTTGTTATCACAACTATAGCAAAGCCCTTTTGCTCTTTTTTCTTCCAATTGTTGTGGTGTCAACCTTGTAGGTTGTGAAAATCTAGGAGTAGCAACACTTCCATCTTTATAGATGTGAGTGATAGGCTTCCTTGTCACCATAATTTTACATTTAATTTTTCTTGTCAACCTAATTGCCTTCTCCAATGAATCAGGTTCCCAAATGTGAACTTCATGTTGGATGTTATCTTTTAAAGTCCCTATGAAGACATCAATCCTGTGTTCCTCTGGAATATCAATTACCCTTATATTCAATTTTTGGAAGTCCTCAATGTGCTCCCCCACTGAACCCATTTGTTTGAGATTTATCAATTGGCTAAAGAATGTGTTGCTCTTTGTATCCTCATAATGTTCTATCATTTCCTCTGTAAAAATTGAGCAAGTGACAATTTTTTTACGGGAGCAAAGCCATCGATACCATACAAATGTATTTTTCTCTAAATGTAAAGTTGCGATGCGTACCTTTTGTGTGTTTTGCACATTATTGAGATCAAAATATTGCTCCATATGTAGTATCCATGTTACGAGATCCTTGCCATCAAACTTCCTCATATCCATTTTTGGAATATGGTGGTCCTTCCCTCCAACATTAGAGTTTATGAAATCACGATTAGCATTTATTTTGTTCTCATCATGAGTTTCCTCTACTGTATTTTCACCATTAGGAAACATTTCTTGTATCAACTTTGTCAAACCTTCCATGTCTGCTTTTAAATCATTCTTCATGTTTTCCATTTTTTCATCGATCTTAGCTTCCATGTCATCCATCTTAGATTCCATGCCATCCATCTTAGCTTCCATTCTGTTGGAACACCTAATCCTACATGGGTAGGTGTGGAATGCGAAAAGTCACAATGGAGTCCAAGTGACCTTGGAATATGAAACCAAGAGTCACACCATTGTACTATAAATGTACATCTTTGTATAATGGAAAATAAGAAAGCTACACGCTTATCCTTCATTGTGTTGAGTCTCTTGTGTGTGTGTTCATCTTCCTCATACACCATGTGTGTGCTTCAACATGGTGTTTAGCATGGTATCAGAGCGGGCGATTTCTGGCCTTGCTCCAAATTGAGTGAGCCATTTGTGTTTATGGCCTGCATATCTGCAAAAATTCTTGGCATTTTTGCAGCACTCAGAAATTGGGAGAGCACTGCACATCTGAAGCACTCAGAGATTTCTGCAGCAGCGTTTTTGCCGCCATTCAGAAGTGTTTTGGAGAAGGAGCAGCATTCAGGCATTGATTTTGAAGTGAAGCACATCTGAAGGTTTTTTCTCTGCATTTTCTGCCTTTAATTTTGCATTGGAAGAGCTGCTGGAATACTGTTCAAAGTGAGGTTTTGAATAAAATTTTTTGGTTTTCAAGTAAAATTTCTGCAATTCTGGGTTTTTTCTACTGCTGGGCTATTGGAAAAATTTCTGGGTTTTATTGGCAATTTCTGCAAACTGCTATTATATTTCAGTGCTTGAAATTCTGAAGTTGCCCTCATTTCTGGACTTTCTATTGCTGCTGGATTTGTTCTGCTATATATTTGAAGAAAAAATCTGCTGTGTATTTGAAAGGAGAAAAATTCTACTGTTTTCAAAGCTGAAATTTCTACTCTCTGCTCTCTGTTCTCTACTGTTTAAAATTTAAAAATAAAAAAATAAAAAATAAAGATAGAAAAATAAATAAATAAATAAATAAATTCCGCCCTTCAGGCCCTCTCTGCAACTTTCATGCGCCCTTCACTACGCTAACCCTACGCTCTTAAGTCCACGCTCTACAGCATACATCCCTCTTAACTCACAAGCTCACTCTGCGCCATTCGCCATCTAAACTCTACGTACAAACCAGCGCCTCACCTCTTTGCACGCGGCCTGCAACTCGTACCCCAACTCTCATTACTCTCCTACGCTTCCCTCCGCCCTCTACACGCTCATATACGCCCTCTACCCATTGCTCGACCCTCTCCCTACGCCAAATCTGCAGCTGCATCCACCTGCACTCAAACAATACGCTCTCACAAACTTCCCCTCTACCCTCAGTTCTCAACAGCGCCCTCTTACCTGCTCATACGACTCTTCACTCCCCCGTTACACAACTCTCCTTACGCTAATTTCCTCCCTTCCCTTTTTTTTTAGTTAATCCACTTTTATTTTTTTAATATCAAACTCTCCCCATTATAATAACCCTCCTCCCCATTATAATAACCCTCCCACATATAATAATCCCTTACCCCCTGTCATTTTAAATCCGTCTCTCCACTCCCTTTTAATTAATTCTCATTAATTCATTAAAATAATAATAATAATAATAATAATAATTCCCATTCCATTTTAATATTTCCCCTACCCCTATAATTAAATTCCTCCTCCCCTTTTTAAATTGGTTCCCACATTCCCATTTTTATAATCCTTTTTAATATTAATTCTTATAAATTTAATATTCCCCCCTCTTTATAAATTTCCCTCCACTTTTATATTCCCTTCATTTTTTAATTAATCCCAAATATTTTTTTTTTTAATTAATTCTTAATTAAAAAAAAAAAAACAGCAGAGAGAGAGAAAGTAAGAGATATGAACAGCAGAAATGAAGGAAAGAGCATATGAAGAAAATGGACTAAATACATAGAGAAAATTGCAGATTTGCATTGTGATTTGTGGCATTGATTTGAAGGGTGTTTTTTTGAAGCAATTCACATTTGAAGACAAGTTTGCCATCATTGAAAACAACTCTTTGAAGGAAAATTCAGCCGTCTTAAAGGCCTCTTCCATAGTGTTTTCAGCTGCACATATTTTGCAGAGATATTCTATTATATTGACATTGTATTGCTCCTTCATTCATAGTTGGAATCAGTGAATTTGAGTTGTTGATGTAAGTCATTGTTGATTGACCTCCATCATTTGAGGAGCAGATTTTGTACTTTCCATAGTTGGAAGTCCTCTTGAGTCATTTGTATTTGTTGTTGCATCACATTGTAAACGGGTGCATTTTCGGTTGACGCCGACACCCTTTCATTTTTTCAGCCTAAGTTGTTGAAATGGCTAAAATCAATGAGGCATTAGAGTTGTTGAATGACCTCATTCATTCAAATGTTGATGATGTGATAAAAATGAGCAAGGATGCTCTTTGTAAAATTCAAAGTTGTTTGCTAGATGCACATGAAAAGATCGAGTTTTTGCAGTTGGAATCTCAGCTCCAACAAGATGAACTTCACCAAAAGAGTCACCATTCTGAACCTGTTTTTGTTCAGAAGATTGTGAAGGACTCTCATCAGAAGAAAGTCAGTAAAGTTCCAGTTGATTCACATTCAGTTCCTTGTACTAGAGCAGATGTACATGCAGATGCAGTAGTTCAACCTGCACTTCCTAAGCCCATCATCAGACCTTGGGAAGAGCTTGTCCACAACAAGCACCTAACTGGTCTTGGATATGACAAGGATGTGTCCTTTCATATTCCGGACTACACCAAGCCCATCATATTTCGCAGTGCCTGAGCCCCCGTATGACAAATACCATCTCAGCCTATTCCGCATCCCTTCCACATCCACAATCGATTGAGAAATGCCAACACCGTGATCGAGTCGCCATATGAAAGATCACATCTTCATCCATGCAAGAGTGGTCGTGACACCCATTCTTCACATGTATGCTCTTAAACAAGCCTCCCCGCAAGAACAAAGATTCATCTTGGAGGATCGCTTCTTGCTCATGGGCATCACAGCTCAAGACTTTGTTTACGACACATGCTAGAACTTGTTCACTGATATTGAGTAAACTTGCATGAGTTGGCCATCATCTCACCTTGTCCCCGACAGGGAAAATGGTGGTCAGTGTACAAGCTTCGACGACGGTATCAAGCGGTAGCTCGAGCCACAATCTCTCATACTCTCATTCCATGTTCGCAGATGTAGCCAGCTCAAGCGAGTCTGAGCTACTACCCGTCATTCCGATTCGTAGATGTAGCCGTAGAGATACGATGCCCATGAGCATACCTTCTCAAGCAGGATAACCTAAAACCATCATCTTTGGTTGGTGGATAACCTAAACCATCATTTTCGGTTGGTGGATAACCTAAAACCATCATCTTTGGTTGGTGGACAACCTAAAACCACCACAGGTAGTAGACCTCCCTTCTTTTAGGTCGAAGGTCTCCCTTTTTTATGAGGGACAATTCCTCTAGCAGAAGCCTTCAGCTTCTTGCCAGTTTCGGAAGAGTTCCGGGAATTGCAACAAGTTTTGCGTTCCAGTGTTTGTGGTCATCCTAAAACCACCTCTTTTTTTCCAACATTTTAGAGAGTTGATTCAGCCCAAGTGCTGCCATGTATACTTTGCATATTTGTATTACAACTCTTTTCTTGGACTCACACATACCCCTTCGGATTAAGGGGGGATGTTGGAACACCTAATCCTACATGGGTAGGTGTGGAATGAAAAAAGTCACAATGGAGTCCAAGTGACCTTGGAATGTGAAACCAAGAGTCACACCATTGTACTATAAATGTACATCTTTGTATAATGGAAAATAAGAAAGCTACACGCTTATCCTTCATTGTGTTGAGTCTCTTGTGTGTGTGTTCATCTTCCTCATATACCATGTGTGTGCTTCAACATGGTGTTTAACACATTCCATTCTTCAAACCATCCATCTTAGATTCCATGTCTTTTTTCAAACCATCCATCTTAGTTTCCACGCCTTTCTTCAAAACTTCCATGTCATTTTTTTTTCTCTTTGCGAGAGCGAAATTTGTTGCACTTGCTCTTGTAATTTTGATATGTCATGTTGCCATTCTTCATCTTCACGAGTCATAGTAGAGCCTTCTAAAGGCTTAATGGGTGTTGAATTATTTTTATGGGGCATTTTAGAACCCAATAATGATATCTATTCTACAATATGCCCTTGGAATCAATTCAACTTGATTCTTCAAACAAGACTTATGAAATTCAGAAAAAAAATAAATAAAAAAAATAAAAAAATAAATAAAATAAAAAAAATAAATAAAAATAAATAAAAAAAATTTAAAAATAAATAAATTAATTAATTAAAAAAATAAAATAAAATAAAATAATAATAATAATAATACACACCTTTTTCTTGATTTTGAGGACCTCGATATTGAAATTGAATTATATATATAATTTTTGGTCCTCAATATCTGAAATTTGGCCCTGTAGTAGCCCTTTGAAGCTTCTTTCAAATGCCATAGGTCTAACTCGATTTGGATTCTTCAAGGAAAAGTTATGCCCAATATCCCACAATGACCTAATTATGCACTAGTTCAGTAGAGTGAACTTGTACGGCATGACATGTGTCACTTTTTCCTCCTTCAGCTCTGAAATTGATAACAATGAAACTAAAGTCCATGTACTTGTAGCCACTTTTTACAGAATTCCAATCTGATGCTCATAGAGAGATTTATGACGATTTTCCCACGGTCACCTCTTTGAGATGAAATTCGGGAGCCTAAAACAACCCTAACTTCCACAAATCATATCTCCTAAAATATTGTGAACCAAGATCTGAAATTTGTACAGGAGGTTCCTCAGGATTGCGTCTTTGCTCTATAAAAATTTTAGCTTCTGAACCTTCGTAGATAGAAAGTTATAGCACACATGCCACGATGACCTGTTTCAGGTGAAATTCGGGAGCCTGAAAAATCCCTAACTTCCACAGATCATATCTCCGAAAATATTGTGAACCAAGATCTGAAATTTTTACAGGAGGTTCTTCGGGATTTCAGATTCCCTTTATGAAAATTTCAGATTCTAAACCTTCATAGAAAAAATTTATAGCGAAAATTCCATGATGACCTGCTTAGAGCAGTGAAACCTAGAATCCAAAGCTCTGATACCAAATGTTATGAAACCAACACCAAAAATAGAAGAAAAGAGAGATCAACGCCTTATAAATCAGCCACTTAGAGGTGGAAACCTTCAATACGTTACATAAATTAACAATTCTTGAATGATACAAATGACCAAACCTCCTTTCTATATATAGGAGTCCATGGGGCCACAATGTAATCCTAGCCAATCTAACAATAATAATGTAAGGGCACAATAATAACAATATGGGGGTTACAAGGGTACAAAAATAACAATAAGGGGGTTACACTAACAACAATAAGGGACTATACTAGTAATATAGGGACCTAACATATGGCCATATTTATAAATTTGGTGGTGTACTCCTAAATGCTTTACCCTTGCTTCTGCCTGAGGTAATGCCACTAGATCTACTAGTCCTCTACATACTCGATAGGGTAAAATTGTGACTTTATTAGGGTTTCAAAATCCTCTAACTTAGTCACTAGAGGATATCCATTCAACCTCAAGGTATTCATGTGGATTTCCCACCAGGCAAGGGCATGTCCATCTAATTTTATCAAATCAAATGAAATATTTTGTTCTTCATGTATGTGATGAAAACTAAAATAAAATTTTAATTGTCGCGTCCAATGATTTAGCTTGATTTCAACCTTCACTTCCATTTTGAATAGTGATTGTGATTGGTTCATGGCACTCTAATTGGATTGGTTCTTTCAGGTTCTTTCTTATATTTCCTCTTTAGTTCTTCCCAATTTGTTGATTTTCCCTCTTATCCGATCTCCACATTAGAACCTCTATCTTCTTTGAATATCCTAAGCTTATTGGTTAGGGACGCCATGAGGATGACCACATTACAGTTTATATTTGCGAATTGGGATTCCAATTGTGCAAACCTCTCTTTTGTGGGATCATGAGGGTTATTTATAGTTTGGTCAGCCATGACACGGGTTTTATGACTTTTAGCCTAACCTATATGGATCCCCAAAAAATCCCCACAACATACCCAAATAAGGCTACTATAATACCAATATGATCCATAAAATATCATGAATATTCCACTCAAAAAATTGTCACAACATATCTACTAAAAAAAAACAAAATCTACACTGTGAGGGTTTATTTCTCCTTATATTTATATATTTGTAAATTATTGGATTTGTAAATTATTGCTTCCTACATAAGCATGCTAAATTATAATTATGGAAAAAATAGTGGACAACAAAATAAAACACACTAACCACAATCACACAGGTTATAACTTTCGAAACTATTTCATCATAAAACTCAGCTGGAAGGTGAGGCTACTATGCTCGCTTTTTTTGAATTGAAAAATGAATGCAAGTACAAAGAAGTGAGACTTGTGGCTTGTGGGGTGCTATTGTATACAAATTCTCTTTATTTTCTCTCTCCCTATCCCTCTCCATTACTCTACTCATCTATGGAACAAAATGCACTCAAATAGAATGGAACCCCTTTTCCTACTAGTGGCCTAGTTATAACTCAACGTGATAGCTTACTATTGTTTATGTTTGATCCATTACCCTCTTAACTAGAGTTACAATATGGACTTTTTTGGAGTCTTCTTCATCATAATGACGTGGCTAACCTCTTTTCCATGAAAAAATGGGGATTTATGTGGCATCATCTTGAATTATGGTGATCAAAATAGGTAGGCCAACTTCTGAGTGGCATAAGTTTTGCATGCAAACTCTGATTGAGGTGATTATTGTGTCATTAGATACATCTCTCTGTTTGAAATAGTGAAAAAAGGTGCATGCTGAAATGTAAAAGTTTTACATGTCAAAACATATTTGAAGCCTCAAACTGATTTTGTAAGGTTTCAACCCCCAATTTTCCAAATCAATTCCCGTCGTTAAAAATGGTCTCGTGAGTTGATTCCCATGCTTTTTTGCACTCTGAAGGCTTCAAGATGGATGAAAAAAAATACAATGATCCAATTTGGATCACAAACTTCCTAGTACTTGGGTAATATTCTTTCTCATAGATCCCCAAGATGTATTGTGATTGCAAAATGAGAATGGATTAACTAGAAATGTAAAGAAAGGCCTAACATATCTAAAGGGATTCACATTCTAGAACCACTTTTCCTCCATATGTCTAGGTTATAACACAACCTGATAACCTACCAATGATTATGTTTGACTCCTCCAACTATTAACTAGAGTTAAAATATGTACTCTTATAAAGTCTTGTTTATCATGAGCACATGGATAACCCATTTTCTATGAATAATGGTGGCTAACATGGCATCCTATAGAATTATGGTCAAAACATGAAGCCAATTTTCGAGTGACATAAATTTTTCATATGAAATTTGATTGAGGTGATTCTTTCACCATTGGAAAAGGTATACGTGTGCAAAATAGTGAAATAAAGTGCACACTTAGGCAAGAAAGTTTTAACCCAAAAAACATCATTTGATACCTCAATCTGCTTCTGCAAAGTTTCAGACCCCAATTTTCCAAACTGGGTCCCACCAATATAAATATTTCCATATGATGATTCCCCCACTTTTTCCACTTTTAAGGCTTCAATATCGATGAAAAACAATATAATGATCCAATCCAGATCACAACTCCCCATTTTGGGAGGATTTTGGTCCCCAAAAGCTTCTAATATATGAGGTGAGAAAATTTTTCCTCCACATTTTCTCAAGTGTACCATTTAACCTTGCATGGAATTTGTCCTTTCAACCCAATATACCAAAGATCATGCTTCCCCTGTCTTATAGTTCTAGACCTATTCTACCAAATTGTATCTTTTTTCAACTCTTCTTAAGCATATGGTGCAAAATCCTCTACAAAAGGGAGGACTTGTTCTTCTTCCTGGTCTAACATGGAAGGCTCATAAGGTTTCAAATTCTCAACATTCGCCACTAAGTAAATGCAAATGTATGAGAGCATATTTAGTCTATAGGTGTTATTTCCCACCTTTTCTAGCACTTCAAAGGGATTATATCACAAAGCATTAATTTTCTTACTAGGACCTGTAACCTTTCCTTGTTCAACTATAACCATATTTTGTCTCCCACCTTGAACATCTTATCTATTATGTGTTGATTATGTTTGGACTTATATTTTTCCTATGACTTAAGCAGTCTCTCCTGTACCTATATATGGATTTTCCTTATATTTTCAATAAATTTTTATGCTTGTACGACATCCCCTCTAAGAACCTCCCTCACTCCTCCTAACTTCCCATATGCAATATCCAAAGGCAAAAGTGACAATTATCTAAAACAAGTTTCAAATAGGGACTTAACAATAGAAGTGTGCACAAATCTATTGTAAGAGTGTTGTATATATATACTAGATTTTAATCCCAATTCTTCGATTGCTTTTGGTTGTACCCTCTCAAAATTTGTGCCAAAGTCTTGTTGACTACTTTTATTTTCCCATCAGTTTATGGATGGAATGTTGTAAACCTATTCAACTTTGTGTCCATATTCTCCCACAATGTAGTTCAAAATGCACTAAGAAATATTGTGTCCCTATCTAAAACGATGCTCCTTAGTATCAAAAAGTGCACCAAGACCTCTCCAAAGAACTAGTTCACTACTTATTTCCCATTGATGGTATTTTCACATGGAATCAAAACAAACATAATGTTGAACCTGTCAACTACCACAAATAGGTAGTCGTGTCCCTTCCTAGTTTTTGGTAAGCATCTGACAAAGTCCATGGAAATTCTTTCCAAAGGATAAGTGTCTATCGAAAAATGATGATGCAAACCCTATTTCCTATTATTAAGCTTGATGTACAACAAATCATGCATCCTCTTACAAACATATTGGGCCTACTCTTACATCTTAGGCCAATATGCACACCTATGTAAGTTGGGAATTGTCTTCCAAACACCAAAGTTCCCTGCAACCTTGGAGGTGTGAGCCTCTCTAATTAGCTATAATTTATCATCTTTAGGAACACATAACTTATCCAATATGTCTAAGAGTAGCCTGCATTAGAGATGGTAGTCAATGGTGTTGTCACCATCATGCACATAACTCTAGCTCTGCAACTACTAAAACACCTTTTTGAAATCCTCATCCTCTGAATATGCCTCTCTATATACATCATGGGTGAATGCATCCATGTGCATTAACATTCCCAAAGCCATGGTATTTGATGTGGGTGGCCTTGAAAACATTTCAGGAAACTTGTTTGTGTTTCTCCTCTTATACTTGATCACTAAATTAAACTATTGTAGAAACTCCATCCTCTTGTAATGTCTAGTTTGTTGTAGCTTATGCAAGGCTTTCCGTACTGTAATGGTTGGTGATTTGTGTGGATTATTGTCTCATTTCCTATCAAATAGTCTTTCCACTTCTTCACAAATTGCACCAAGTCATAGAGCTCCTTGTCGTAGGTACGGAAGTTAAGAATTGCCCCATGAAATACTTCAAAATGGTAGCAAATAGGCCTTCCTCCCTACATCGGGACCTCTCACATAACATACCCACTCCCATCTATTTCCACTTCGAAGGATTGTTGTAAGTTTGGTAATGTTAAAATTGGTGCTTAAATTTTTTTTCATGTTTAACTCCTCAAAGCCCTTCTATTGACCCTTTACCCACTAAAAAGTCTTGCATCTCACTGTTATGGCATGAAGTGGTGCTCCTATTGTTGAAAATGAGGCTATGAAATCCTTAAATACTATGCCACCCCAACAAATATCCCAATCTAAAAAATAGCAGGTATCAACCACTTCATGATGCCCTCCATCCTAGTAGGATCATTATTCAACTCTAATGCACCTATCATATACCCAAGACACACCAAAGGCCGTTGTGAAAATTTTCACTTCTTGATATTTTCCAACAATCATAGCTTCTTTAATTTATCTAGCACCTGCATCAAATGTGATATGTGATCCTCCCAAGAAACATTGTTTACTAGTATATCACCCAAATATACAATAACAAATGAATTTATGAAAAGGTGCAACATAACATTCATCAACCTCATAAACATAATTGGTGCATTGCATAGGCCAAACGACATGACTAACCACACATACAAATTTTGTCTAGTTTTGAAGGTGGTCTTCTAGGTATCTTTTTTCTTGAACTTTAAACTCATGATATCCTAACTTTAAGTTCATTTTGGTGAATAATTTGTCTTGTTGCAACTATTCTAATGAATCGTATATCTTGGGAAAATGTACATGTTACCGAGCGTAATTTTGTTTAACGCTTTGCAATCAATACACTTATGCTAAGTCCCATCCTTCTTTGTCACAATGATGATGGGTGACTGACATGGTGAGGTGTTTGGTCGAATGAATCCATGTTCCAATAACTGTTGCAATTGCTTCTTCACCACAGTTTCTTTTATATAGACTACATGTACAACTTAGTACTTGGCAACAGGTTGTCCAATAATAACTGGATCTCATGCTTTAGTTCCATTTTGGGTGGTATCCCTTTAGGCTCTTAGTACACATCCCTGTATGCCCATATAAACTCTTTCGGTTCTTGTTTTTGTTTCTTAGTACACCCTTGTAGAAATGAATTTTCTCTCACTAACTCTCGGAAACCAATTATGATCGCATAATCACATGAACAAGAAAGAGAAATAATTTCAATCACACAACACAAAGATTTATCTGGGGAAAGCCTTAGCGAAAAACCCCACTATCTGTATATTGCATAAGTCAATAATATGAAACAATATAATGCTTCTCTCAGGCTTGAGAGCTCTCTGTACTATCTATGTCTATCTCAATGCTTCCTAGGCTGACTCTGACCAATACTTAGACATTTTCCTAACCTTCCAAACTCCTACTTCCTTGTGCAGTTCAATGAGGAATTGGCCCCTATTTAATGAGGAAATTCCCTAATAATAGTTTCGCAGTACATCAAGGCTTCCTCTGACTCCATGCACCATTTGTACAATTTTCTGATTATACAACTGATAGTACACTTCCCTTTAACTCCAATCTAGGCTGCTTCTTTCTCAAAACTGACATGCATGAGTTATTTATGAGTGAATTATCATTTATCTGATTTTTCACTACATGTGAATTAAATCCAATTTAATTCACTTGACCTCTCATGAGTTCCTCCATTAGTTAGAACTAGTTAAACTGATTTTAACTCAAATAAATTAAGTTAATTAATTACAACTCAAAATAAACTATAATTTGACCCCCAAAAACTTAGAGAGAACTCTCTAAACTCGAATTAACTGAACTGACTAAGTCTTCCTGACTTAGTTAATTCATACAAGCTGTCATGTGATGTGGAATTACAATTTACTTCTAATTTAATTAAGGGAAAATTAAATTAGAAGCCGCTTCTTGTTGCCATTTTCAATATTTCTTGTTGCAAATTTCAACAACATATACAAATTCCATACCTTGGTTCAATATTTAAGTGCACTTGCCCTTGATTTATATACCTTCTTCTTTAAGTCATAGGAGTGTGACAAGATTTAGGTCCTATATTGTTAGTTTTAGTTAACGATGGTATGTTCTATGCTCAGAGCAATTTAATTCAATCTTTCTTATTAGCCCAATTCAATCTCCCCCTTAACAATCACATTAACATTGACATTAAGTGTTGATATAACATAAAAAAAATATCTAGAAGACAAGCAAAGACAATAGGACACAATAATCTGGCAGATGCGAGGGAAAAACCCCAATGTGGGGGGAAAACCTTTTGATCAAATCTTCTAATTATTCTTCAAATTTAACAGAGAGAGAAAGTACAATTTACATCAGCCAACAGGATGCCCTAGCCAGCAAATTCAACGTTGTTCAAACTAGCAATATTCCTCCCAATGGAGCTCATTCAAACCCAGTCAAACTTGGCCTCAAAGAACAGTCAAAGTCAACCCAAAACAATCTTGAATTTCTCGATCAAACCTAGTCAATGCATTGGTCAAATATTCGATCAAAGTATGCGGTCAATGTTGTAGTCAAACAACCCATATTTTCTCAATTTATGTGCCATCAAAATCGACCTCCTAAACTCTAAATATGTCCCAAAAATCAAAGTCCAAACTTGAGAGTTGACCCAAGGTAAACTTTTTTTGCATAAACCCTTAAACAATTTGAAAACCACAACCGCCCTTTCACAGGTGCGAAGGAGAGATAATGTCTTCTTTAGGCTGTGCGAACCAATGAGAAGGAGAGAGAATGTGAGATCAGATGATGTCCAAATGAAGTTTGAGTCTCTCCTTTTTATATCGATCAATGAGGGTGGGTGACACATCTTTTGGGGCTTGTGAGCATTCATTACAACTTTGGTCGACCTTGACAATTTGCATATGTGTGAGAAATAAATTCAAAGTCCAACTTCTGCTAATCCAAAAAAGATGATATTTAGATCAATCTTGCACCTATCCGAAAGAGGAATCCAACAAAAATATCATCTCCATCATATGAGTAGTGAAAAGTGGATTTTGGCCCTAGTTTCCAAATTTAACACTCCCTCTCAACTAGGGAGAACTCCACTCGTCAATCAATCTATCAACCTATGCAATATTGTCATCCTTTACCATCAAGTACCATCTTGTCATCTTGTGTCATCCTGATGTCTCTGTATTATGTCGGCTCTACTATGTTGTATGACGAAATAATGAAGAATAGTTGATTGATAGTGAGTCACAAGACCTTGCCACTCTCCACTAACCTGAAGTTAGTTTAGAGGTAAAAACCTCAACCAGAATTGATCCCAGATCAAGGTGTTGGACACAACCCGTCCTAGACATAGAGAGTAATATAATACATGATGTGTCCATCAATAATGTTATCGTCTCTATCCTCATTTCCCAACTCATTGGCCAGATGAGAGCTACTTCACATGAGTCTCAGACTACATGGGTAGGATGTATGTGGGGCATAGATCAAGAGAGGGTGAACCAAATCAATATCATAATGGTGGGGAAATAGCACACCAACAAGGTGAGGTGAACCTAGCCCTGTGTTTGCTTATATCTCCAAGAAGCTATCCCCAAGCCCCCTAGAGATCCCAAAGCTCAAAGTCCAACTCAAGCGGGACCAGAGGGTATGTCCACGAATCCAAGCTTCTCACGAAAGGTTAAGAATTTGACCTTCCCCAGGGGATTTGTGAAAATATCCACGACCTTCTCATCATTCCCAATGTGATGGAGCCTTAAAATTCCTCACTGTTCCATATCCCAAATAAAGTGGTACCTGATATCAATATGCTTGGAGTGGTCGTGGAACACAGGATTCTCTGAAAGTCGAATCCCACTTTGGTTATCGCAAAAGATCACGATGGTATCCAGTACATGCCCAAAAAACTCACTAAATATCTTCCTCAACCAAAAAAATTCACAATATGCCATACTTGTTGCATTGTATTCAGCCTCAGCGGTGCTCAAAGCAATTGATTTCTGCTTCTTGCTCATCTAGGAGATTGAAGCAGAACCTAGAGTGAAGCAACATCAAGATGTGCTCTTAAGATCCACCAAATTTCCTGCCCATTCAGCATTAGTATATCCATGGAGCCTCATACTCCCGGTAGTGTATCTTAGTCCATGGTTGATTGTGCCTCAGAGATATCTCAAGAGATTATTGGTACCATTCTAGTGAATGTGATGAGGCTCAGTCGTATATTGACTCAACATGTTCACTTTAAAACATATGCCCAGACGGGATTTATCTAAGAACATTAGGGCCCCTATGAGTTGAAGATACTCGATAGGATTTCCCAAATTGGGCCCAACAACACTTCCACACAACTTCTTAAATTTTAGTTCCATCAAAGTAGTCACGAATTTGCAGTCCACCATCCCAAATATTTCTAGTAGATCCATAATATATTTTCCTTGAGAAAGTAAAATCTCACCTGGATTTCTCCAGAAATTCATGCCTAGGAAGTAGTGCGTTAGTCCTAGGCCCTTCATCTCGAACTCAGAATTCAACTCCCTCTTTCATTAATGAATAAGGGGGTAAACACCTGTCAGGAAGAGATTTTCCACATAGAGAACCAAAATGAGAGGCTTATCACTATCAACCTTAAAGTAAAGGTTTGGATCAACATCACTTCGAGTAAAGGCTAGCTTCATCAAGTAGCTATCAATCCTCTCATACCAAGCCCTGGGGGCTTGATTCAACCCATAGAGGGATTTCTTCAACCTACATACGTGTGTATCTCTATCTCGAACTTCGAACCCCAAAGGTTGTCCCACATAGACCTCTTCCTTGATCGAACCATGGAAGAAGGAAGTCTTGATATCCATCTGATGTAGACTCCATCCTTGTGATGCAGCAAGGGAAATGATCGAACAAATGGTGGTCTAGCTAGCAACAGGTGCAAATATTTCATCATAATCTATACCTTATTTCTGCGAGAAGCCTCGGGAAACAAATCTTGCCTTGAATTTTTCAGCACTTCCATCAGCTCCATGCCTGATTTTGTAAAACCATTTTGAGGTGAAAATAAATTTTTCCTTCGGTCTAGGGACCACATCCTAGACATCAATTTTCATGATCGACTCATATTCTTCGTTCATTTCATCCTTCCAAACTTGGTGCTTCCCTGCTTCTTCAAACGTTCCAGGCTCAGATTATACAACGGTACTCATGGCTACTAAGTACCCTTGGTACCTATTCGACTTCTTACTTTCACGGAATGTTCCCCTTGGAGCAATATGTCTCTCGGCATCTTCAAGAGTGTCTCTAAGCCATGAGGGTCTTCTTTTATTTGAAGAAGGTTGATCTATAGGATCCATCATACCTTCAACATCGGGCATCTGTTTGTCCTTCAGTTCTTCCTACTTTCCTTCTTCTTATTCTTTATCTTCCTTTGATATAGGAAGAACTCTAACCTTCCTAAGGGAAACATCTTCATTGAAGGTGACATCATGACATATCTCCACTTCTCTTTGACCAGACACATAGATTGTATATGCCTTTGAGGTTTCACTGTAACCCACAAACGTTCCCTTCTTTCCAGAAGCATCCAATTGGCTTCTATTTTCTTTCAGCACATGAAAATATATGAGACTTCCAAAAAATTCTAAAATGAGAAACATTCGGTTTCAGACTTCTTCGGGAGTTTTGGAGTCGAATTCTTGATGTGGGCATCTATTTTGAACATACACATCAGTGTTGGCAACTTCTCCCCATAGGAACTTTAGAAGACCTTGGTCATGAAGCATGGCACGGGAAGCTTCCAAAATGGTTCTATTCTTTCTTTCGGCAACATCATTTTGTTTGGGAGTGTATGCAATAGTTATCTTCCTCTTAATGCCAAATTCCCTGCAATAGTCATTCAATTCATTTGAATCATATTCGGTTCCATTATCGGTCCTCAAAATTTTGATCTTCTTTCCTATTTGATTTTCAACCAAGGCCTTGAAGGTGCAGAACCATTTGAATACTTCGTCGTTTTTCTTCAAGAAGTATATCTAAGTTTCACAGGAGAAGTCATCTATAAAAGTGGAATAATATAAACATCCTCCCAAGGATGTTACGAGAAACATACCAGATAGATTAGAATGAATCAATTGTATAATATCATAAGTCTTAGGGTTACTTGAGGGGAGTGGTCCCCTTGTATGATTTCCTTCGGCACAACCCTGACATACACCTTCATGATCATCTTTGAAATCATGCATAGATGTGACCACCTTCCTTGCTTCGAGAAGGGTTTTATAATGAAGGTGTGCAAACCTCCAGTGCCATAGTTCATATTGAAGAGTTGTGTTACATGTCATGGCTCCCAACAAACTTCCTCCAACCTGATAGAGTGTATCAACCCTGAAACCAAGAGTGAATGCTTCTTTGAAATTCCTCTTCCAAATGTGTACCTTTCCATCAATGAATGCCACCTTGAATCCTTTATCTTCCACTATCGAGATATACACTGGATTATTCTTCAATTTAGGTACATACAACACAACTTGCAAATAGAGGATTTGGCTTTGATTTAGATGAAGGGTCATAGTTCATGTTCCTTTCATGGGATAGGTGGCATTGTCTCCAAGGATAATTTCCAAGTTTGTATCCTTTCAATCAAATCAGAGAGGGCCTATTTATATCCATTGAACTGCCTTGAGGCACCACTATCAATCAACCAATTATCTAGGGCATTGGGAGGAGATGAAACAGAGAGGGAAGATATAAGAATATATTCATTTTTTCTTGTTATCAACAACATTAGATTCATCATACCTGGAGTTCCTTGACCTCTTGAAAGGTTGACCATTTCCATTTCCATTTCCATTAGAGGGAACCTTTCTCTTTCCTTTGTTGTTGAACCTATTGTTCCTTTGATTTCCATTCCCCCTAAAGTTGTTATTGTTGTTGTAGTCATTATCTTGGGGAGAGTCCCTTTTATTGGGGCAGTCTCTAGCATAGTGACAAAACTTGGTACAATTGCAACATCTACCCTTCCTTCCTTTGGGACCCTCTCTTCCTTGACCTTGATTTCTCAGACCAACATTATTCTTCTTCTTTGCATGAGCGGTGAAGGAAGTAGGTTCACTTCTATTTCCATTTGAGGGTTTTTCTCTCTCCATCATCCTTGTCTCCTCTTGAGTGCATATTGTCAACAATACATCAAAATCAAGAATTATATTATTATTGAGAATAGTAGTATTGAATACATACCATGCCTGGGGAAGTCCTCCAAAAGCAATGAGAGTGAGCTCGGTCAGCTATGACCTCTCCAATAGCTAAGAGATCATTATTGATTTCGGTGAGCCTCATGAAGCAGGATTGGATGGCCACTGCCTTGTCCATCTTGATTTCCTTCAACTTGTTCTTCAAAAAATGAATTTGATTAGCATTGCTAGTGCTGAACATGCTAACCAACTTATCATACATCTCCTTAGATGTGTCCAGATCGGAGATATAAGCAACCAAGTGCTTGTGAATAGAATCCCGGGTGATCGTATTTGCTTTGACCTCTCCTTTCTTGTACTTTGTCTTAGTGGCAACTGGTGCATTTGATGGAGTCTCAATGATCTTTCCCTGCACATAATCCATAATTTCTTGTTCCTCCAATGCCAGATCCAAGGACATTTTCCAAGCATGATAATCAAACTTATCATTGAGCTTGTCATCCGATTTGAAGTATGATGAGGAAGCCATTAACCCTTGTCCTTGTCTAATCAACTTTCAGTGGTCGCTCTTCTCACTCTTTCTTGGGCTTTGTATTCACCTCAAATCAGATACCATGTTAATTTTAGTTAACGATGGTAGGTTTTATGCTTAAAGCAATTTACTTCAATCTTTCTTATTAGAAAAATTCAATCTCATGTTTAGCAATCACATTAACGTTGACGGTAAATGCTGATAGAACACAAACAAATATCTAGAAGAAAAGCCAAGACAAGAGGACACAATAATGTGGTGGGTGCCAGGGAAAAACCCTAATGTGGGGAAAACCCTTTGATCAAAGTTTCTTATTATTCTTCAAATTCAGAAGAGAGAGAAAGTACAATTTACAACAGTCAACAGGATTCCCTAGCCAACAAATTCAACATTGGTAAAACCAGCAATATTCCTCCCAATGGAGCTCAGTCAAACCTAGTCAAACTCGGCCTCAAAGAATAGTGAAAGTCAGCCCAAATCAATCCTGAATTTCTCGGTCAAACCTGGTCAACACACTGGTCAAATATGCGGTCAACGCTACAGTCAAACAACCCATATTTTCCCGATTTCTGTGCCACCTAAGTCGGCCTCCCAAATTCAGAATGTGTCCCAAAAATCAAGGTCAAAACTTGGGAGTTGACCCAAGGTCAACGCTGTTTAATGCTACTGCATAAACCCTTAAACAATACAAAAACCATAGCTTCCCTTTCACAGGTGCGGAGGAGACAAAATGTCTTCTTTAGGATGTAGGAACCAATGAGAAGGAGAGAGAATGTGAGATGAGATGATGTGAAATTGAAATTTCAGTCTCTCCTTTTTATATCCATTAATGAGGGTGGGTGACACATATTTTGGGGTTTGTGAGCTTACATTACAATTATGGCCGACCTTGACAATTTTCACATGTGTGAGAAATAAATTCAAAATCCAACTTTTGCTCATATAAACAAGATGATATTTAGACCAATATTGCACCTCTTCAAAAGAGGAACCCAAGTAAAATAGCATCTCCATCATATGAGCAGTGCAAAGTGGTGTTTGGACCTATTTTCCAAATTCAACATATAGATATCAAGCTAAAGAATGATAGTTTCAAATAATAACTGTGAAATCATAGCAAACAAATCCAATCCATCTCACAATTTGTCTTATGTTTAGCATATGAGAGAGAAGTGTCTTGCTAAGTAAGGGTTGAAAATCCATGCTTGTTTAACTCATCCATGTCCTCTAGAAAAGTATCCATCCTTTTTTCTACATGGGTCTTTGAGTCTTCACATTGACTCAAACCCAAAAAAATCCCCACTCAAAAACTCAAATCTAGTCCACTGTAAACATAGCATTCACATACATTGGTTGAAAATAGAAATGGAAGGAAAATAAGACCACTAGACAACCTAAACCCTAAAAGTGACTACTACAACCATTCAAAGGGTTGGAAGCTCCAATGGACTATTTGAAGGAATGAGTTTGCATGTTGAGGGAATCCATATATGAGTTTTAAACAATGAAATTGGTGATCATAGTATTTTCCCATACCCATTCAGGACTTGATGTTATAATGATTATACATAGGATCACCACCTACACTACTTTATAAATGCCTCTAGTTTCTTGTACAACTTTGAAGACCATTATATTAGTTGTATCATAATCCCTTTCAAAATATGTTTCAGGAAAATATGAATGATGTCTCAATGGATACACAAGGTCTTGATTGTCTTCATCATGATATGATTCATGATTTTGATAGATAGACCTATTAGAAGCAAATGGACCCATAAATTCTCTCGTGGGTCCAAAATCATTATTGTTTGAAGAAGATGAAGAAGGGGATATGGGCGCATAGTTTTCTGGTTGTCTGAATGTTGGTGTTTTCTTTTTTCTTGGTGTTACCTATAATTCAATATCATCCTCATCAAACTAGAATAAGCCTATCGTGAAGTGGCCATAAATTTTCTTTTGAATAAAGAGACTTTATTTTAAATCCATCTATAATATAGGAAAACACATCTCCAATTATCTTTGTAGTTGACTTCAAAATGTCTACAGAGAACTTCCCAAAGGGAACCCAACCACCATCTATGATTTATTGTTCTTCATTGATAGGGATCAATAATGGTCTCTCTAATCCTTTAGTGAAACTAGGAAAGTTTTTTACTTTCCTAATTTTCTGTAAATTTCCTACCATCCATATGAAAACTGTGAGATTTTTAAGACCTATGCAAGCCACTATGTAAAGACACAAGTTTTACAGTGAAAATTGCACCCAATGGAACTAGTTTTCTAGTATTAAGCTTTATTTCCTCTTCTTCATCAAAGAAGTTGCAAATGTTGTTTGTGTTATATGAGGAATATGACATGCAAAATCAAACTCCACAGTCATGATCTCCAAAATATCAAAGAACAATGTGACATGAGAAATTGAAATTAACCTTTGCGAAGAAGCATAAAGTGTAACTCCTTGTTGAAGTAGAGCAAGGGCATAGCCCAAGAAAGAAACACTCCCAATTAAAAGAATCGTTGCAAATTAGTAATGCAGTATAAACAACTTGAAACCCACAAGCTTGAGATGCATGAACATTTCATGTAGACTTCTATTTAGTTTTTAATTTATCTAAAATTTCTAAGTTGTAATCATGCTCTAAAAAATATACAATTAAAACAAATGGATAGAAAGTTGTTTCAAAACTCTAGTTTTTTGTGTTGCTTTACAATGATGAGAAAAAACAAGAAATTTAAAAGGTCTAGTTATTTTTCAAAAGCTAGGATGCATAAGGAAAAATGGTGTTGTACCGATATCCACAATCATCAGAGTGAAACTGAATCACATGAAGAACATCATATTCCAAATCAATTAGCACACACTATCAAAATCATTTGAGAACTCAACGTTTTCAATGGGGCCATCAATATGCCTTGATTTAGTCAATCTTATTTTAGCAATGGTGATTACACCTGCAACAATCACCATATAATCAAATTTAGAAATCATACACAATATTAAATTTTGAAAGAACCTAAATTTCGACAAGTTTTCACTTCAATTATCTGTTATACAGTCTAGACATGGAAGCTTGTTTTTGTTTGCAGAATCTCGACACCGATATGGGGCTTAGGAAATTTTAACAATAATTTTTTTGTTTGTCAATGTGTCCCTAGGAATTAAATGCAAGGGTGGTTGGTGTTATCAGTGCTATATAAATAGGTGCAGGGGTGTTCAATGTTATTGGTGTTGTATAAGTAGGCATAGGAGTTGCACTCTAGATCAAGAGTAAGTTTGTTAATCATTGCGTTGAGACGTAATATGGAAGAGATGTTGTAATGTCCTATCCTGTCCTGTCCTGTTAAACATTTTTCTTCGGTAAATTACTTAAATATAAAAATAAAATAAATTTAAAAAATAAAACATGATAATTATTAATAATACACTTTGACCTACTAAAATTACATAAAAATAAAAATAAAAATAAAATAAATAATTATATTTATAATTATAATTAATAGTTAAACCAATCAAGATACATATTAACTTCAAATCTACCAAGCACCAAAAGGGATCAAATCTCTTTTCACTCTAAAAGATGTTTGCACCTCAAGAGATTTGATCCCTCTTAGTGCTTGATAGATCCATAGTTAAGATAGATCTAGGCTAGTTGTACATCAATGACCTTTAACAATCCTAAAATGCAGTTAACAATAGATATAAGCAAGCAAAGGTAAAGACACTCAATAAAGCATGAAGTTTTGAATAGTTTATAATTACATAGCTTGTAGAATTAGTTTTCTAAACAAGTAGGGAATTAATTAAGATTTGATCTTAAAATGAGCATTTATAGCATATTGAGAGCATATGTATACTAGGTGCACACTTCCTTGAAGTAACAAATGGTAGTGAAACTGCAAAAGGATCTTGTACAAAATTTTATTGCAATATCCTCTAAGATCTGAAATATAAAAAGGAAATTCATCGTGTTTTCAATTCAATTAAGTTTTATTTTTCACCTTGTAACCCCATACTAGCTCCATATCAAATCCCTAGCACTCAATGTTATCAAAACCAAACCGATGATTGAAACATAAAACCCTCTGAACTAGGAACTAGTAAAAAAATCGGACCAAAAAACTAGTCAACCAAAAATACACAAAATATTTGAATTTTAAATAAAAACATATATATTCATGTATATCCATATGAACCCAAACCATATATACATATAAGCAAAAGTTCTCATTTATATAGCATGTAACAATGCACAAAACCAAAGTGGCATTGAGTGCACTCTATCTCTGAACTGAAAACACATCAACAAATAGGATTTAGATGATGTCTAGGATCCAAAAAAAATCATGCTACAACAAATAGCTACCTATCATCAAAATCATTGCCTATATTGGGATATTCTTATCAATATCACTCTAAGCATTAAAATAATATTGAAAAAACATAACATGTCAAGTCAAGATTTTGTTTGAATAATGGGTACATTTTTCGTAGGGTCACGATAGAGGAGTTCAACAACCAATACCACTATCATCAAGGTACATAGAGGGTTTGGTGCTCTTGATTAAATACTAGTGCGATACCCTCATAGATGAAAAAATCCAATGGAAATGTTGCAATCCTCCCACTCTTGAAATCCTGAAAAACTATTGAGTCAACTGGTTTTGAGCGAGATCTAAAATTCTATTTTCTCCATCTGAAATCCAATGAGGTCGGAATCACTCACAAACATCTTGAGTTAATTCATGGAAATGTTAAAAATTTAAGTAAAATGATGAAAATGAAAGTTAAATGAGAATGCCACTTTTAGTTTAATTGCATAACAATAGTAGGGCCATAGGCTTGAATATTAGGCTGGCCCACTCACAATTTTTGTTTTTTGTTTGTTTTTAAATTGTGTTTGGAACATCTTTGGCCATAGTACGAAATGAGTTGGTTTGGTATAGGGCTAGCCATTTCAATGAAAAAAATTTGGTTTGGTACCAAACTAACCGGGTCCATTACAAAATCGACCAATTTGGTACTGAACTAGCCATTTCCAATTCCATACCTCAAACCAAACTCATTTGATCCCAAACTAGTGAAACTAGTTGGTCCCACCTGTTCTGGTAACACTTCTAACACTTGATAAAATCAATCCAAGGTGAGTATAGCTCAAAGAGGTGGTAAAACCCTTGATGATCACAATCCTTAAGAGAAATCACAAATAATCTAGGATCAGGTTAATCCCTCTCATCCACACATCAGTTATTTGGGATTTGATCCATTGCTAGTATAACACATTATTCACTTTCTACTAGGACATTTTGGCACAAGACATAAATAACAACATTAAAATAATGATTAAACTTGAGTCATCGAGTATTGAAAAATACCTCACAGTTCATGAGCCTAACATAATAAACCATGATCATGTCCAACTTGAATGGCCTAAAGTTTCACTTTGTAGTAGGACCAGGCTTGCAGATCTGATATTTTCATTGAAGAGACAATATGTAAGTATCAAAGCTCAAGTTGGTCATCAATGGAGCCCCTACAATGGAATCAGCTAAGTTAATGAGTTTGACAACTGTAAATTTGGTATCTCCAGCTAATTTCCACCCAGTTTTAGCCACAACGATATCTACAGTTTCGTAACTGACTAGACAACATCCAACAAAGCTTGGAACATGTTCGCACAGGTGATTCCAATAGTCTTGTCAAACACTTGAATTTTTCTTAAATAGAGCATAGTCCAGGGTCCTATCCAGGTATCCAAAGTATGGATAAGGGTTGATCATGGAAGGAGCCCTTGGTGTTTAGAGAAGGTGTAAGACACACAAATTGGAAACAAACTCAAAAATATATTAATGAATGTCTCACAACAATGGTGTACAATAATGTACATATAAATACATCAAGAAACTGTTGAATCAGTTCTCAGGGTTTCTTGAACTTTAATAACCAACTACCCTATCACAAACTGACCCAAGGATTAGTTGTCTAACAATCCCCCCTTAATCCGAAGGGATATACCAAAGTCCAAGAATGAGAGCTCAAAATGCAGACATGCATCTCAACCAAGAGCTGGATGTCTCTCATAAATGGTTTTCATGGTTGACCACAAACCGAAGATGGGAGAACTCAATGTATCAACCAACACCAATTATGGAACCTACATAATAGTTCTCAGAACAACAACAAAATGTGGTTTTAAGATGACCACAAACTTTGGAACTATTACAAAAGTTCCTCAAACAATTTCGAATCTGGAAATTTCCGCTCACAAACAACTCAATCAACTGAAGTCTCATAACTCTGGCTCTAACTGGAACAGGTTGTGGCTTGAGATGTGGATCTCTGACTCAGGCTCGCTTGACATCTCGAACTCGAACCTGTAGTAGGCCACCAACAAATTCCCCCCATGTCGGATATAGGGTGAGAAGTATTCTTCATCACTGCAAGATTTGTCAACACTCTTGAACAAACCCTGCGGTATGATCTGTAAATCATATTGGTTGATTTCGTCCATTCCCAAGAATCAATCCATCAAAAACTTAGCTTCTCTCTTGCAATACTTTTATTTTTTGAACATCTGTTTGACTTGTGATTTCACTTTCCACAATTATCACACGGGTGAAGATCACAACACCGATCTTTCACATGTCCAACTCTGTTACATTGTTGACATCTATCAACTTTTTTCTAGAACTACGCTATCTAAAAATTCTACACTTCAAAATTTTATAGGTTTAGTGAAATCTAGAATGTGAAAAGATACATCCATAATATCATTGTTATAACCCATACTCATTCTGTGTTTATTATGTGTAATCTCCTCCCATGGTCTTGTAACAGGTTTCACATCAGAACTTCTAACCGCATCCCAATTTTCTCCTGAAAACACTTCATTTCTCTGATCATCCTCTCACTGATGATCAAGCTCAAAAAATCTGTTGTTCTGAACAACAATAGGTTCAAAATTCTTCTTTTTTAATTCATGTAGCTCATCTCGCTAAAACTGCGACTCTCGCTCCAAGAATTAAATTTTTCTTTTTTCATTTTGCAAACATGATTGGATGTGAGAGAGCATGCATTTTCTGACTTGGACATCGTTATGGACAATAGATAGCATTAAATTTCTTAATAACTGTACTAAATCATTTAGTTGGGATATTTTCTCCAGTGCATTATCAAAGTAAAATTGCAATCTCAGAAAAAAGAGAGGTGTCGGCTACCACCAAAAATGCACCCAATACAAGAAAAATTTCAATGATTTAACCGAGTGTTGAGTTCAATCGATCATGCATCCATCAACAACAAATTCAAGTAAAAGATTAATAACATGTGGTACAAAATTATCCTGACAATGATTTGAACTTGTGGCCTGTAATACACCATGTAACTACATGAACTCAACTATCCACAATATCCTTAAATGTTGTACTCATAATAAATTCTATAATTTAAAGTTAACCAAATTAAAATTAAAGTTCAATAAAAAATTGATTTCAATTTTGTGTACCCCGTGACCTTTTGATTGCAGCAATTGTCAAATTTATCTTTTGAAATTCAGTGTGAAAAATATAAGTGAACGACAAAAAACCGCAGAGCAAAGTACAACTCTTCAATTCGATACCTCCTTCGACCACTATGATTACCATCACGCATAGAAAATAATCGAAGTCTTGAACTCTGTAATAGCAGTGCAAAAGAGAATCCCTCTCTCTGCAAAATCCACTTTCTTGTATGGAATTTTTTTCACCAAATGTGCAAAGGAGAATTCCTCCCTCTGCAAATAACTTCTCATTCTGCATTACATATAATTAAAAAAAAAACACAAAAAAATTTCACGAACTCATTTTCTTGGTAGTGAAAAATGCATCCGCAATGATCAATTGTCAACGTGTGCCGTAAATGGTTTCCAGACTGATAAACTGATCCTTCCTACAGAGTCGATCCTCTTGGCACAATTGTCTTAATTTCAAAATCGTATAACACAAACTTGCCGCCCTAACTCTGAGCTATTCATAAAAAAACGATTACGATATAGACATCACAGTTTATAATTAAGAGTTTTTTAAAATCAAAAAGTTATTTAACATGTAGACCCAAAACTTACACTGCACAAAATTTGTTTGAAACACCACTGTAAATTTCGCGATGCCACCATGAGATCGAATGTCTTAGTGGACGAATCTATCACGATATTTTGTGTAGTTTCCTTCTGTCTCTTGACCAGAATAGCAGAGCAAAGCAAAATATTTCGTTCTTGGATTTAATGACTATGTTTTCGAAGGTTATCCGCTGGGCATCTCTTCTAGAGGCTTCTTTAGGGGATACATGCTTCAAGTTTAGGATGAATTAGCCTCATCTTAGCAGTTCTTCTCTCGAGGAGCTTACTCTCTTACTCGCGGCCAATTTTAGCACACAAGAAGTTAAGAAATTTCGTGTTTGCGCTATATCTCTATTAGAAATGGCTTTGAGTTGCATTTTTGGCAGCACTACACTATGCAGACTTCTTATGGCAAAGGATCCTTTTATAGCTTCATTGTTTGCAATATTGAATATCTCTACAAGTTCGCTTCAATTTTGTTGTTTAAGACTCTCTCTTGCGTTCACCAGTACATGCCTCCAATCAATAAAGAGGGCAGCCAAGTCTTCTTCAATAACAAATCAAACCGCAAAACAGACAGTTACTGCTGCACAAAATATGAACTTAGGAATAAATCAACGCTCACTCTGCCTCGAAACTATTGCGTTGTACTCTCACGCATTGAACCTCTGAAGTATTAGATTCATTCTATTTGATGGAACAACTTAACCATGCTCTCATTCAACAGATCATCTTACCCGCTCTAATACCACTGTAAGACACACAAATTGGAAACAAACTCAACAATATATTAATGAATGTCTCACAACAATGGTGTACAATAATGTACATATAGATACATCAAGAAACTGTTGAAACAATTCTTGGAGTTTCTTGAACTTTAATAACCAACTATCCTATCACAAACTGGCTCGAGGATTAGTTGTCTAACAGAATGTTCAACATTGTCTTCAGAATAAATTTTATGATAGCCTGGACAGAAGCATCCTATGGATGGGGACAAGGAGGCAGCCATAGTACAAAGCAAATGGGGTTTGGAGGACGCCATTTGCTTGTTAAGAGAGGCACCAACAAGAGCAGTATGCAGATTTTGCAGGGCGAGGATGAGTCTAGATATTAGCACTTTTTTATCCGTTGAAAGAATCTGATTTCCCATAGATATGGAGCTTATATTTGTGGCTAGAACATAAGGAACCACGTTTTCCTTCACCCAATCATGTGCTTCTTGCAACTTGTTAAGGGCTGCAATTTTGCTACAACCACTCCTATGTTTGCATTGCCTAAGGACTATAAAGCACTAGGATTTGCATCGAATTTTGTGGTATAGTGATGTACTCTATGGTATATACAAACCAGCGGAAAAACCAAGAAACATCAGGTACCCACGATCAAATCCCACAAGTTAGAGCGCGAAGACGAACATCAGGTGCCCACGATCAAATCCCGACGAGTCAGAGTGTGAAGGCAAGGAAGATGGATGTCTGATAGCTGCATAAAGAAAAGTAGACAACGATGAGTGCTCCCCTTAAAAATGGACAGAGTGGGACATAAAGTAGGCAGACGAACGACAACACCTGGTAAGGATTCAAAAAATTTAGAAGGTGATCGGGATGGAGTACCCAAATTGTACGCAGATTGTGAAGATCGTGAGATCTACGTGAAAGTCAGATTTGAGGTGGTGTAAAAATTTATTTCGGTGAACAAAGCCACAACCACTAAGTTGTGAGAAATTGTTAAAGGCCACCAATAAAAAGCTGTTGTTAGTCTCGACTACAGTCGTTGTGAGAAAGAGCTGTTACATCAGTTTCGAGGTTAAAGTGTTCTCGCTTAGTAGCTATGACAATGCTAGACAGACTGTTACAGAGAGCAACAATTTAGAGTTAAAACTTTCACATAATACGACAATGTGTGTTAGTATTTCTACTTGAAGTAGACAACTGAATGAATATTTGACATAAGAAACCAAATCAAGTAAAACCATGGTTTCAAAGGTTTGATTTTGGAATATAAGAGAAATGCGTTCAAACATGATAACGAAACAAGAAACTTCAGAACTCATGGAAACAAGTGATATAGGGCAAGTGAAAATTGCCTCATCAGCCAAAACTGGGAAGTGGGTTTGGATCAATGCCAAATAGTATCATGGCATTTTAAAACGAAGACTAGCTCGTCTAAAATGGGAGCAGACAAGGAAAATATGGTCTCAAAGGGGAAGTACTCGGGTTCTTCGCAATAAACAATATTCAAACAAGTCCTCTTTGCAAGCATGTGGCAACAATAGGTCCAAAGGAAAAGGAAAAGTCATTGATGATTCTGCCTTTTATAGTCCCACATCCACACCTCTCACTTGGTCATCTGATCTTTATGTGAAAGCACTGTTAAATGTTAAAAAAAAAGGTTAGAGGTTGTAGAAGCTAAAGCGCAGGAAATAGATTGTACAATTCAAATAATAACAATTGAAAACCAGGCTTTAGCAGAAAACAACAAAGGTTTGAAGGACAAAGCATCATTGCTACAAGAAACTCTCCTACCAGGGAAGACAAAATGGCAACGCATGAAGACTGATGTGCAAAACATGAAGAAATTTGCAGTGGAAAATACAAAGGTGATGAATGCGAAACCATCCCAGGATAAAGGAAAAGTAGTTGCCCAAATAAACAACCATGAAGAGACATCAAGAGAAGAAAATAAAGAAGATTCTGCAAAAGTTTCCAAAACCTAGGCTCAAGTTATTAGCAATTCCACTAAGAGGAAAGGAGAAAAAAACATTCAGGTTGACAACATGCAAGATACATAAAGCAAGGAAAGACAAGATATAACAACAAACATAATTATTAAAGGGGTAAAGATTATGGAAAAAATGAATGTACTCTTGACCTTGCAAGAGACTTCTTGAAAGACTAGCCGCAATGACAAGGACAAATATGTCAAGCATGGAGAGTAGGCAAGCTTAACAGTGAGAGAGCCAGATCCCTAAAAGTCATCATGCCTAGCTTGCGTGATAAATATATCATTCTAAGCAAGAAACAACTTTTGAGGGGTTCTCGGTTTTTTCTAGAAGAATATTTAACTATAAGACAAGAAGAGGAAAGGAGGGACGAAATGGAAAAAGTTAGGGCAACAAGAGATGATGGAAAGATAGCAAGGATTTATAAAGGTAAAGCTGTGATAGCCCAATTTGGACCTCCTTCCAAAAAATAGAGCAAAACAATAACAAAGAAGAGACAACAAACTCTTCAGCAAGACAAAGACTCAACTGTGAGTCTTGCATGTCAAAACAAATAGCAATCAAGTCGTACCCAAGTTTCCTTAAGATTAGTTTGTTGGAACTGCCACATCTTTGTTTGAAGGGTAATGGAAGATAGTAGTGTGGAACAAGGAAGCAAGGAATGGCAAAGGACATGGGATATCATGGTATTAGTAAGAGAAAAAGAAGGTCGTTTCATTCAGCTAGAAAAAAAAGGCCCAAATAAACAATTTGTAGTTGAAAATAATTATATTATTTTGTATTAATGGAGAAAAGGTTACACAAGTTGTAACGTATCTCCTTAGGTTAGGATTTGTTCCTAGAGTTTAGGAGTTTGTTTGCAACTTCCTAATTTTTGGTGTTGTACTTAATGATGTAATTTATCATTCATGAATATATAGTGAACGGAGAGTGATCTCTCAGTTTGAGTGTAGTCTCCAGGTGCAGTACTCACCTGAGAGCTACAACTCCTTTCTTTTTCAATTCTGTGCATATTTTATCTTGGTATCAGAGCTCAAATTGGGTGAGTTTGATCTTTTATTGCCTTTGTGGCTGAATCGCCTTTGTGGCCAGTTTGCCTTTGTGGCAGAATCGCCTTCGTGGCTAAAAGTGCCTTTGTGGCCGCGTGTACACGAGAGCTGTGTGCTCACAAATCTTTGTGCTCGACCGAGCAGGTGGACTGCAGTAACACCTGGCTCACGGACTCAGATGATTTTTTAATTTTCTGAGCAGAAGGGGGTTGGCTTTTCGCGCTGACAGTCGCGCCAAGAAGCGCAATTGGCGCGTCTGTTCGGCCTATAACCGCGCCACCGCACCAAATCACGGGATTGGCGCCGAAATGCACGGAAAAATCGCGCCAAGAAAATTGCCTTGCATCAATTTCGTCTGGGCACGGATTTTTCGGTTGGAAAGGCACCACCTCACCTTCAGTGGAAGATCCGCGGGAAGCCTCACCTTTGCTGGAAGATCTGCGGGAGTTGCAGATCTGAGAAATTGCGGATCTGTCCGTGAGAGGCAGATTGGATCAGTTTTGTGGTTGTATTGGGAAACAACAGATTTGCTCATTGGAGCGGGATTATTTTGCAGATTTGTCAGATATCGCTGGATCTGAATCGAAGATACAGTAGGTGGATCAGGAGACTAGCAGAGCAGTGGCAGATTGGTTGTCAAGATCTGACAGGTATTTTTTTTTTTTTTTCTCTCGAATTAGTTAGGTAGATTCATTTATTTGTAGATTAGTTCAGAATGAGTAATACTATGGAATCTTATCTCCACGAGTCTGTCAAACTCGATGGATCTAACTTCACAAATTGGAAGTTTAAGATTCAGACCTTGCTTGAGGGTGCAAATGCATGGTCGATAGTTACAGGAGATGAGTAGAGGCCGAATTCAAACACAGGGGCGAATACGCAGGAGCAAGAGTGGGATAAGCGAGAAAACAAGGCGAAAGTTTTGCTGAAGATGTCCATCAAGGACAACATTATCCCTCACATCAGAGAATGTAAAATGTCCTCTGAGATCTGGACGACTATCAAAAGTTTATATCAGACTCAGAATACAAGTCGAATTATGGCACTCAAAAGCAAGCTGTTTTCAATGAAGATGGACGAAATTGAGACTGCTGCTGCATTTATTGCGCGAGTAAAAGATGTGAAAGACGGATTGGGGGACATCGGGGAGAAGGTGTCTGACTCTGATCTCGTCACAATCACTCTGAATGGGATGAGAGATGAATTTCAAATGTTCATCACTGGATTGGCGGCAAGGGAGAAAGTGCCTACATTTGAAGATCTGACAGGGATCTTGCTGCAAGAAGAGGAGCGGCGGAAAAATTTGAAACCCCAGAGCGATGATCTTGCTCTGATGGCGAAACGACGATCATTCAGAGGGAAGCAGCCACAACAACAATCACAGTCGCAACTGCAGCAGAGAGGAGGTACATCGCAGAAGAGTCCGTAGAAAGGTATGTCTGTAAATCATCCTGTAAAAAGATGTTATTATTGTGGAAAGAAGGGTCATATACAGATGGAATGCCTTAAGAAGCAGGAAAATGATGCAAAGAAAAAGTTGGCGATAGCAAAGCACAGAGGATATTTTGTTGAAGAAGATGTTGAAGAAGATGAAGATTTTAGTCATGAATTTCGACTGTTCACAGCTGACTGTGCCCTTTTAGCATCCAATGAGGACGACATCTGCTATGTCGATTCCGGTGCATCCTCTCACATGACAGGTAAAAAGGAATGTTTTGAAAATCTTGAAGAAAGTACATATGGATCAAAAATTTATTTAGGAGATGATAGCGGATACGAGATTAGAGGCTATGGGGATATTCTAGTAAAGTCACCAAATGGTGAAATCAATCATCTTAAAAATGTGTTATATGTACCTGGAATTAAGAAAAATCTCATATCTGTATCCATGATAACTGATTAAGATATGCAAGTCGAATTCTTCAAGACTCATTGTGTCATAAAGGATGGCAGGAAAGAAATTGTAGCAACAGGCGTGCGTGTAGGAAGCCTATATAGACTGGATGTAAAGAGTATACCACAGCGAGCCATGGTTGCAGGAGGATCGACAGCCGAACAACTCTGGCACCAGAGATTCGGTCATTTGAATTTGCAGGACCTCATGTTACTGCAAAGAAAAGGTATGGTCGAGGGACTCCCTGTCTTTCATAATACTCAGTTAAATTGTGATGGATGTGCCTTAGGTAAAATGCATAGAGAACAGTTTCCTGTGCATGATAAAAGGAAGGAAAGAGACATTTTAGAACTAGTGCACACTGACATATGCGGACCTATGCAGACGAGGTCACTAGGTGGAGCATATTACTTTCTGTTATTTACTGATGACTGCACTAGATACTCATGGGTTTATTTTATGAGTAAAAAGATTCAGACTTTCCAGTATTTTATAGAATTTAAAACCTTGGTGGAAAAACAGTTTGGAAAAAGTATAAAAATTCTCCGATCTGATCAAGGGGGAGAATACAAGTTAGGGGAATTTATGAAATTCTGCAAATCTCACGGGATTGTTCAGCAGTTTACAGTGCCACACACCACAACAGAATGGAATGGCAGAGCGCAAGAACGGAACTTTAGTGGAGTGCGCAAGGAGCATGTTACAAGGTAAGGGTCTATCTAACAGTTTTTGGGCAGAGGCTATTAATACTGCTGTATATTTAAAGAACAGAAGTCCTACCAGATATCTTGGCTTCAAAACCTCTTTTGAAGCTCTATATGGACTCAAACCAACAGTAAATCATTTAAGAGTATTTGGGTCAAAAGCATTTGCCCATATACCCAAAGTTGATAGGAAGAAATTAGACCCTAAAGTTGTTAAATGCATCTTTGTTGGTTATGGCACAGAATTTAAAGCATATAAATTGTTCAATCCTGAGTCTCATAAGATATTTGCAAGCAGGGATGTAGTGTTTCATGAACAGGTTCAAGAAGGGAAAGATGACATTGGTGATGATTGGCACATTCCATTGTTGATGGATGAAAGCAGCGAGGATGAACGAGAGTAGGAGCATAAACAAGAGCAGAAAGAAGAACAAGAAGAAGGTGATAATGCAAGCCCAATTAGATCTGAAGAAAACAAATTTGAGGTAAGTCCCCTACCAAGGAGATCAGGTAGGAAGACTAAAAAACCAGCCAGATTGAAAGACTATGCTTTGATGTCAAATATTTTGAACATTGTAGAGCCCACTAATTACAAAGAAGCTAGTCAATCTGAGGCATGGAGGGCTGCAATGAATGAAGAGATTGAATCTATCATTAGAAATAACACTTGGGATTTAGTTGAACTGCCTAAGAATAAAACACCCATAGGATGTAAATGGTTGTTTAAACCAAAAATGAATGCAGATGGAAGTATTGAAAAACTAAAAGCTAGGCTGGTTGCAAAGGGGTACTCACAGCAAGAAGGTATAGATTTTGATGATACCTTTGCACCTGTAGCAAAGTTAAATACTATCAAAATGCTTATTTCTCTAGCAACTAAACACAATTGGGAGCTACACCTGCTTGATGTCAAATCTGCATTTTTAAATGGTGAATTGAAAGAAGAAATTTACTTAGTACAGCCAGAAGGGTTTGTAAAGCAGGGGCAGGGACATCTTGTTTGCAGATTGAAAAAGGCACTCTATGGCTTAAAGCAAGCACCCAGGTCTTGGTACGAAAAGATTGATTCTTTCTTTTTAGAGCATGGTTTTCATAGGAGTTTGAATGACCCAAATTTGTATACCAAGTACAATAAGCAGGGGCAGATTATTTTGATTTCTTTGTATGTAGATGACATGATTATAACAGGAAATGCTGATAATTTAATCAAAGAAATCAAAAGGCTTATGGCACAAGTTTTTGAAATGAAAGATCTCGGAAGTCTCCGTTACTGTCTGGGATTGGAAGTATGGAGAGATACTGGGCAAAATTTTCTTACCTAAGGAAAGTATGCCAGAAATCTGTTGGAAAAGTTTGGCATGGATCAGTGTAGGTCAGCAGCGACACCATTGCAGCAGAATTTGAAGTTGTGCAGTGACGATGGCACTAAGGAGGTGGATGCCACTATGTACAGAAAGCTGGTTGGGAGTTTGATATATCTCACAACAACCAGACCAGACTTGGCATACTCTGTTAGTGTGTTGAGCCAATTCATGTCAAAACTGCTTGAAAGTCACTGGGTAGTAGCAAAAAGCGTGTTGAGGTATCTTTGTGGTACTGTTAATTATGACATTTTATACATTGACACATTTGATGTTATTCTAGCAGGTTTTTCAGATTCAGACTGAGCAGGTAACTTGGATGATAGAAGGTCTATCACAGGTTACGCATTCAGCATAGGATCCGGGGTCATAGCATGGAGCAGCAAAAAGCAAAGTACTGTAGCACTGTCTTCATGTGAAGCTGAGTACCAAGCATTGTGTGCAATGACGTGTGAAGCGATCTGGTTGAGAAGACTTCTCAATGATGCAGGAGAAGAACATAAGAACTCTACTTCCATCAAAAGCGACAACCAGAGCACTATTAAATTAGCATACAATCCAGTGTTTCATAAAAACACCAAACATATAGACACTCAGTTCCATTTTGTCAGAGAGAAACTACAGTCAAAAGAAATAATTGTTGAATATTGTAAAACTTGTGACAATATGGCTGACATTTTTACTAAGCCACTTGCTCATGTGAAGTTTGAATTGTTTAGAAGGATGTTAGGAGTTCAGGATAATCCTTTCTCCATTAAGGGGGGTAGTTGAAAATAATTATATTATTTTGTATTAATGGAGAAAATGTTACACAAGTTGTAACATATCTCCTTAGTTTATGATTTGTTCATAGAGTTTAGGAGTTTGTTTGCAACTTCCTGATTTCTGGTGTTGTACTTAATGATGTAATTTCTCATTCATGAATGTAGAGTGATCGGAGAGTGATCTCTCAGTTTGAGTGTAGTCTCCAAGTGCAGTGCTCACCTGAGAGCTACAACTCCTTTCTTTTTCAATTCTGTGCATATTTTATCTTTTGTCTCGCTTAAAATATGAAAAAATAAAAATCACATCAGAATTGTAGCTGCGCTCCAAGTTTTAAACAGAACAGCTTCGCTTTGTAAAACCCTGCACCAAAACATAAAAAAATGACAAAGAGAAATTAACATCAGGCAGGTTAGTTATTCTGTCGTTACCTTGCCAATCTGGAATAAGAAAGCCCTGTGACCAGTAAAAGAAGGCATCATTGTGAAATAAGTTGAATGTTTTCTAGAACAATTATTTTTTAAACGGTTAAACAAAAAACGAGACTACATGCTTTGTCCATTTGAGGCTCTGCTTCCCCATACAGCGTTACCATTACCTTTACTAGTGAAGGGACGAAAGCTTATGACAAATCAACGATTTCAGAAGAATACAAATATCCAATGTCCATCTCCAGCGAACAAGGGCTGTTTGCAAAATTCATAGCCAACTGGTTGGGTTCCGAAACTTGTGGAATGGCCCTTTGAAAGTTTCAGACAAACTTCTCGTCATAGAGTTACAGGAATCCGACCAGAGAATAGAGATGAAAGCGCAAGGGGGCAAAACGAAAATTTGAAATAGAGCGGGAATGATTCCAGTGCCCGCAACATTAAAAAGATTAGATGTACCAACATTCATCTGTACATCCATCTCAATATATCTCAATCTAATCGCTTGACGGAGGTGGAGGCGGCATTTGGGTGGACGCCGTTTGGAGAATGAAGCCACCGGAATATGGATGATCGAAACTTGTCAGAATCGTCGATCAGAGTCAGCAAAGGTGCAAATCGTTTACCTTTTGCATTCTAACTGTTTCTATCATTTGGTTTGCAGGGTTTACTTATTTCAGGTTACATATAAGAATTCTGGGAAGGGATATGTTAGGTCACATTAAGAATTTGACGGAAAGGGGTTGAGGTTGGAAAAAAAGAAAGAAGAAAGAAATTATTTTAACAGTATATGAAATTAAAAATAGTTTAAGATAATTTATAAGACAGATTGCTTTTTTATCTAAATCTTGAATTTAGCTGTTTTCATGTGAAGTCTCACAGTTAATGCTCTCAGCTTCTTCACAAACTCTCAAATAAATAGATAATTTCAGGAGCCAATAGATAATTAAACTAGTTACCAAAATATCTGCTTATCTTACCGTACAGTTTTTAAATGCCTCACATTCTATAACTTAAACTTATTTAAACTTATCAAGTGACATCCAAAATAAAATCTTCTCACAATTCTGGTGATAAATATCTCATTATCCCTAAATTGGTCTTCTATCCAGTAAAAAAAGTGAGTCCCAACTTCAACTTAACTTGCTCACAAAAATACATTATCAAATTAGTCAAATTTTTTTTTTTTTTTTTTCTCTTTAAAATATACATGAAATTTTTTGGAATCTTGGTTTCAGACAGACCAAAGTGCATATCCAATGTCCATTACATTTTGCTTATGCCAACAAAAATACACTCTAACTACTAGAAGTTTTTAAGGGTAATTTCCTGATCAAATCCGTGATTTTTTTGGACTGTTAAATTTAAAGGTAATTTCCTGATCAAATCCGTGATTTTTTTTTTTTGGGACTGTTAAGTTTTAATGATGTAATCTATGTTAATGGAATGCTGGAAATGTTTTCTTGAGCAAACTAATCTATTTATATATTAAAATGAACTGCTTAAATATTTATATATTAAAAATATATTTTAAATATCACATCAAAATAGTGCAAAATGAAAAAACCTCTAACGAACTGTTTAAATATTTATATATTAAAAATACATTTTAAATATCACATCAGGACAGTGCAAAAGGAAAAAACCACATTTTAGGACAGCTTAAATGGCAAAAACGTCAGATAACTAAACTGCTCCATTTGTTGCGTGCATCAAAGAGGGATCCAGGTCAAAGTTGAAGAAACAAACTAGGCAGGCAGGTCGCAAGATTTAAACTTGGCTGGCATTAGAGAGAGTCAGATTCCAATTCCAATCAAATGGAGAAGAGATTGTACTCAGTCATTATGCTTATATTTGTATGCGTGGGCACCGCAGCAGGCAACATGTGGTGCAGCGACGTAGTGAGGTACGGTGCGAGCGGGAAAGGGGAAAGTATGGATACGGAAGCAATTCAGGCCGCGATTGACGACTGTTGGTGGAGTGGGGGCGGCCGTGTTCGATTCCCACCGGGTAGGTATCTGACGGGCACAATTTTTGTAAAGACGGGAGTGATTCTGCAGGTGGAAGAGGGCGCCACAATAGTGGGCAGCCCATTCCAGGGAGATTACCCCTCGGAGTACAGGCGATGGTACGTCATCTTGGCGGAGAATGCGTCAAATGTTGGGATCAGCGGAGGGGGAATTATTGACGGGCAGTCCTCCAAGTTCGTCAAGCGATTCGATAACAGGAAGAATGTTATGATCAGCTGGAACGCCACCGGAGATTGCCTCGGCGACGAATGCCGCCCCCGCCTGATTGGCTTTCTTAATTGCACGAATGTGCACGTTTCTCATATTAATCTCACTGACCCTGCGTATTGGTGGTATGTTTCCTTCCAATTCTCTTCCAATGGTGGTATACATTTTTCTCATTTACAGCTGGACATGGTAACATTATCATAGCTAGGTGGGAATGCTATTGAGCAACTTCACATCTGACAGCCACTTCTATCTTTCCTCTTGTTCCATCTTATTACCACATTTTAAGCAGCATAAATTTCCCTCTGCACGAGCCATAGAGTCAGGGTATAAAATTTGACTGGTGCTTCTATCCATTAAATACATTTTCTATGATAGTTTTTTTTTAAAAATCTACTCTTTTATGACCTTGTTGTATTAAATATGTTTTTGTTAATGTTTTATTATAAATATCAAAGCAATTTTTGTTAATATAAGTTTTGTTTGATGTTAGGGAATTTTTTTATTTCTAACTCAATTATAGAATATGGTTCAACCAAATAACACATAAACATACATGTTTTATATTATTTCAGAAAAATGAAACATTGCTTCCAAATTAACCAATAATTTGTTACAATTATATACAGTCATTATTTAGTAATTTCAAAGGTTTTAGAAACCATGCTGAACTATTTTTGAAAATTTCTCTACTAGCTTGGTCAAACTCATTAATTATATCTATCTCAATTTCCAAGGCGATGACTTGGAGTGAAGGAAGACACTATAAATAATGAAACAAGTTTGAACCTACTTTTAAATAAGAATTTGAGAGAATTCTAACATTTCAACAAATAATAAAATATAAGCCATGCATTTTGAAAAAAACTGTAATCTTGCAAAATAAGAAAGATGGAGCTCTCCCATTGGCACCCTAACAACCTAATACTTGAAAGGCCCAAACCTGCCCAAACCCAGTTGCATTCATATTAAAGTATGAATGTATTGAACACATCATAGCCTTGAGAACCACACATTTGAGATTTCATATCCAACTACGAAATATATTTGTTTTCTAATCAAAGCTAATAAATAGATCATTTTATAAAAATCTAGATCTATCACCAATGTACTAACACTTAAGAAACTACATAAACTCTCAAAATCAAACATAAAATAGTTATTTTACTCATACAACCAAGAAAAGTCAATTCTATTATTTCTATCTAACAACTAAAAAACCGTTCAATTTGATCACTCTATTTTCATAGGGTAGTGTTTTATATAGCATACCATTGACACACGTCTTAACCTTGAATCTTCAGGCTTGAGTGTTTGGGATTTAGGTTTAAGTGTGTAGAGTGCAGGATTGCGTGATGTAAGTGGAGATGGAGATGGAGATGGAGATGGAGATGAGCTTTTTTCTAACAAGTCCAAAGATTCACTATGTGTGAGTCTATGCTTATCTTGGCATCTTAGAACCATGAGATAATTCTGTGCTTTTCTAGGAGTCTCATCTTCAGGGCTTAGTATTGTGGGTGCCACATAGTGTGATGTTCTCCAATCTTATTTGAAATTGCACACACACACACATACAGGTAAATTTTTAACTCACCCATAAAATTGACCATTTTAAAAAGTAAGGAAGCATTATCAATGATGTGCAAATTTTAAAATGGCCAGTATTTGATGATTAAATAAGAAAATACATGTAAACACTGTGAAATTTCTTTAATTGCAACAACTGAAAATTCTTCTTCTATCTATTGCAGATTATTTGTCTTCAGAAATTAATTACGACAAATAATGAATAAAATCACTACTGCAATCTTCACAAATAATAACAGGAACTGAGAAAATAATGCACACACACAAAAGTTTTGGCATCGATATTTTTGGACAATAGTCCTTGGAAAACCAATTCTGTAGATGACGGTTTTATTATTAATCTTCAGCAAAAAATTGAGAATTACAATCTACTTGCCTCTTACTGGAAAAGCTCCAACAAATTATCTTATCTTGGCCAATTTGACCTAGAAACCACAAAGTCCCCCTCTTTAGAAAATCTTGGCCTATTTGCGCTATTCGCATTCCTACCCAACAATTCGCACTGGCTACTCCAGTAACTTGCACTGCTTGCGGGAAATGATTTTGCAAGCAAATCTGCCTCCAACAACTTGTTTGACCAACTCGCACTCCCTTTGGGAAAATGATGTGACAACTGGAAACTAAATTGATCCCCTCTGTCACACGCAATGGAAAACTGGCTCCTTGCACTACCAGATTTGACCTTTTTTCTGCTGATGGATTCAACTTCCTTCCTCTCATTGGAAACTGGAAATCATCTGAGAAAATTTTTCCATAAATTTTTCCTTAATCTTCTCTTCTGAAACCCTTCCTGTTGGTGTCTCCCTTGCTCAAACTGCGCCCTTCCTCTCATTGCAACTAGGAAATTTGAACCTCCTTGTGTGTCTCCAAAATCCCCATCGATTTGTTCTTATAATCTGTCATTGAGCAATCAACGACCACAATCTAATCCTAATCGATGGCTAAGATCATCTTCACCCCTTCTCATGATTTTTCTAGAAGTTGCTAGAGCAAAATTGATTTGTTTCAATTAATATGATTTACTTAACCACTTTTCCTAATTTAGAGTTAGAAAAATAATTCAAAATTGGCTAATTAATCTAATTAAGACAGTTTCCATAGAAACTTTTTCTGGGTCTTGGAGATAATTATCCTCCTGTGTTCCTTAGCCTCTTAGACACCAATAGAGACTAGAACACCTGTACGAGCTACCAAAAATTAACACTCCCTCTTAGTGAGGAAGGTGTTCTCCACTACTCCCAACCTATCCCTGAAGTAGACAAACTTTTCCTTACCCAAAGCCTTTGTCAAAATATCTTCAACTTGCTGATTTGTGGAAACATACTGTGGCTGAAATGATCCACGTTGTACACAATCTATGATGAAGTGGTATCTGATGTCGATGTGTTTCAACCCATCATGAAACACTGGATTCTTGGAGAGTTTAATGCAACTTTGATTATCATAGTAGATACTGGTCAAATCCATCCTCTGACCAAATAGTGCCACTAGTAGCTTCCGAAGCCAAATAGCTTCACATGTGGCCATGCTTGTTGCCATGTATTCTGCCTTTGTAGAACTTAGTGCCACAGAGTTCTGCTTCCTGCTGCGCTAAGAGACAACCCCTGATCCAATACTAAAGTAACACCCTGAATCGATTTTCCGATCCACAACACTACCTGCCCAGTCTGCATCTGTGTATCCCATCAATCTGACACTATCACCTCGAGTAAATATTAAACAATACTCGATTGTACCTCGTAGATATCTCAATACATGTCTCGCTGTTGTCCAATGTACTCTCTTAAGTTCTACCATGAACTAACTGAGAGTGTTGACCATGAAACAAATGTATAACCTTGTGTTGATTAGATACATGAGAGATCTGATGAGATGCCTATACAAGGTTGGGTCCACCGTTGCGTCCTCTGATGCATCTATCTTCCTCTAGTTGGTAATCATAGGCGTAGACATGGGTCTATAGTCTTGCATCCTTAGTCTCTTCAAGGTCTCCATAGTATATCTCCCTTGCCCAAGTAAGATCTCCCCATCTGTTGGACATACCTCCAGTCCTAGGAAATGATGCATTAGTCCCAATTCCTTCATATTGAACTCTGCTGCTAAGTCCCTCTTGCAGTCCTCAATGAGCCCTGAAGACCCTGTTAGAAATAGATCATCCACATATAGTACGATAATGAGTGGATCACCTCCTACCATCAAATAGTAGAGGTTAGAATCTTCCTCGCTCATCACGAAGTCCATTTGCTACAAGTAATTGTCAATCCGGCCATACCATGCTCTAGGAGCTTGCTTGAGCTCGTATAGTGCCCTCTTCAACCTGCAAACATGGGTATCCCTCCCATGCGTCTCAAATCCTTCTGGCTGTTCGATGTACACCTCCTCATCTATTACTCTGTTCAGAGAATCTATCTTGCCTTCCATCTGGCGAATCTGCCATCCCATCTGCACTGCTAGAGAGATAACGGTCTTAATAGAAGTGTATTTGGCCATTGGAGCGAATGTCTCGTCATAGTTTATGCACTCCTTCTGAGCAAAACCCTTGGCCACGAACCTAACCTTATACTTATCCACACTACCATCTGCAACATATTTGATTTTGTATATCTAACGAGAGCCAACTACAGTCTGTCCACTGGTTTAGGCACGACCTCCCATACATCATTAAGCATGATGGAGTTATACTCCTCCACCATTGCATCCTGCCACACCTGATGCTGTGCAACCTCTTGATAGCTGGAAGACTCTTTGTCAATGACCTCTATCACCAACACCTTATACCTGTCTGGCTGTCTGCGTTCTCTGATGCTCACCCTAGAAGCTCCCACGAACTCACACACACATGCAAGATGAGGAGATTTGAGAATGATGGACTTTTATTAATCCAAATGTCATATACAATGCCTTGATTTTATTTATATACCTCATTAAAACATAACTAATTACTAATGTTAAAGTTCATTATAACCTTTATTAAATACACTAACATGACTTGCTATGGAAAGGTTGGATCACCTAGTCATCAATTGTAACCCTTACTATATTAAGTTTATTTTCATTTTACTATTCTCACAATCTCCCTTAACATGAAAATAAAATCAAACCCCCTCTTAATACAAAACTACAACATTTATTATAAAGAAGAAGAAACATAATAGTTGAAGCATTTGCTACCAACATGAACTATCTACTACCAACTTGAACCATATGTTGCTTCTATTCTTCTCGGATACATTTGGAAGTAGCCCTCAAGTTGCCATTGCTTCCACATATACTCATAGGATATAATGCATTGAAGGAAACAAGCACATAGGTAACTATCAAGGTTGCTTTATGATATTTCCGTCATCCTCACATTCAAGGTAGAAGGCCTAGTACTAGGGACACTAAGTCACCTAAGAAGTGAATCATCTTGAGCATTACATCCTAACATCCTAATGTCCCCACTATCTAAAGGCTTCACTTTCTAGGTGACTTTTAGGTTGTCAAAATATCACCCATCTTCATCATGCATAACAAAATCACTTTTGTCCTTTTTTTTTTCACTTGGACAAATTTGTTGCATGTACTTTATAATTTCAACCCACATGGCTTGATTTTCAATATTAGTAACACATTTTTTATTTATGGAGCCAAGTTTTTTGTTTTTGTTGCCTTTCATACTTTTGGCAATAGGAGATACTTTCATGCTCCCACTTCTTGTACTTACATTGGGCATACTTAGTCGTGTTACCCACAAAAAGTGGGTGACCCCACAGGAGAAATCCTTCTCCCATCATCTCTTCCATCCAATGACCAACAACCCCTGACAACCATTAGTAGCCGATGACGATGTGCCATTCATATCTCCACCACCTGCATTAGTTATATGTTATCTCGCCCATTTGGAAAGAGCATATGTTGGAAGGTGAGCTTCTGATCAAAAGGTAATTTATTCATTATGCAATCGGGTGGTTATGCTTGTTTGTATTGTGGGAATTTGAAATAGATTATGGGGTAACTTGGAAGAAAGAGGGGTTTTGACTATGATCTTATTCCCTCACCTTAAATGGGGGGTTCATCTTTTATCCTAGTTGAGTGGGAACTGCCCTAATCACCCAATGGGTATAGGAGGGGCACTACATGGGAAACCTTGATTAAGATAGTGTAGTCCTATTTCTCCCTATTCCATACTTACCACTTTCCATCTTACATTACAAGCCCTGTATTTCGCCTCCTTTCTTCATGTCAACTGACCATTGGTTCTCTGGTATTTGGTGCCCTATATCCTCATACCTGGGTACGACCCAAAACTTGGCCCTGGGAGGTCAATGCAGCTAAAAGAAAAAAGAAAAAGCATATGATGGCCACAAGCAAAAACAAAAGAAGATCAAAATGCAAAATATGGATGGGACATACACATTAGCTCGTGGGTAAAAGCTTAGCATGAGCTCTACCTCACTCATTATGGCCATCACTAGGTTCCTGAGTACATGTTGCTCTTCATATTATGAGAAGGAACCCTTGCATATCCCAACCCATGGTGGGAAATGAGCTGCCTTACCATTAAAGGGGTAATAAATGCTATACAACATGGGAAGCAAACTCTAACTCTTTTAGCTACAAGCAATAATACAAAGAAAAATCAAGAAAAAGTAAAACACACACAAGAGGGGTGGAAAAACAAAGGCCGAGTTGGTAACTCATGCATCCACGATATCTCTCTCCCGAAATTTTTACACTCAAGATGAGGGGCCCATCATAGCTGGTCCCTTTGACCATGGCACTTGGCCATGAAGTCTTCTCCCCTATGTTCCATTACTATTCACATGACACCTATCAATTGAAGGGTGGACCAACGACATGTCACTTCCCCTTGGGGGTTGGAAGCACCTAATAGGTTGGTCTATTAGCCACTCCTACCTAGGGAGGTCACACCATTGTGAGTTCAAAGCCTTAATTTTTCAAAGGAAACCTTATTTGAAGTGTCAAATTACCCATTACTTTCAAGCTTGGTTCACTTAGATGCAAAACGATAAAATGTAGCTATTGATGTAGTTGTTGGCACTGGATATTGTGTATAATTGTCAGGTGGTTTCACAACCATGGCTTGGGAAACTTAACGGGGCCCAAGTCTTTTAGAGGAGCATATTAACACCCATAGGTGGAGCATTGAGAGCCATGGGACTCCAAGCAGTAGTAGAGCATCATACATATCTTTGGGCACCTCCAACACTCGCAACATTCCAACACTTTTCCCTACATTGATGGCTTTTATGGGATGATGCACCTAGATCCAACATGCATCTAGCTGACTTAACACTTCATGAGGGGTTGGCAGCTGATCCAAGGCCCAAAGGAGGATGGTCTCCCACCTTGAGACATGGGAGGGCTAGCACCACCTTGAGAGCCCTCAATGTTGGAACAAAGACAGACATTTTTGATCACCTGGAGACCCATGAAACCACTTTTGTGCCCTGAGATGAAAATTGGGGTCTACAAAGGAGCATTGACAGAAACCTAAGGGCCAACCCTTAGGAGCTGATTTTAGAGGGCTTCTACTCACACCTTGGCACCAAGAGGCCTCAATGCTAGCCCTAGAAGGGCTCATCCATGCATAACGTCATCCTTTCTCTCTCACCTATGACTCACATGTGTGGGCTGGAGTTATGTTTATTCATTCGCTAGTAGGTCGGCTTGTGACCTAGCTTGTTAGTAGTACATTATTTTATGATTTTTAGGGGCAATAGGTTAAAATTGGAACTTAGATTCGTCATATAAGTAGAGGAATGATTCATTGTATCAAATCATCATCACATCACTTGGAATTTCGACCTTCTAGAGCAATTCAACTTCTTTTTCTTGTGGAGAATTTGGAATCTATGGATGCATTTTGGAATTTGGAACTAATCACTATCTTTGGAGCCATTCTTTGGATCAATGGATGGAATATTTTGCATGTTATCTTGTAAGTGTACCTATTGTTGAAGATTTATCTTTTTACATGTCTAATGTATGGAATAATGTTGAATCTAGGTCTATTGTGCCCTAAATTGTTGAAAATTTATTGAATGCTTTCTAGATGATTTATTGCATGCATTACTCATACATAACATGTGAATGAATGTCCTAGTGGTGAACTTTAACTAGTTCTCCCATGAAAGTTCCATTATTCCTTTGCATAGGTAAATGCTTGAATTTTTGCTTCTAGGGCTTCAAGAATTCGACCTCCTTAGAAACTTTTTGGATGACCCATCAAATCATAGATTCCATACTCCCAAGGAACAAGGGACTGGTCCATTTTGTTGGTGATCAAACTTGACTTTTATCCATAATTTTTTCTTCTCTAAATTCGACCCCTTTTAAGGCCAAGCTTGCTGAGTAGGGTTTGGTGCGAATCCCTAGGCAAGGTACATTTGTGGGATTGGAGAGCCTAAACATCGAGAGGAGTGTATTTGGCACAAAATCTCTTCTTTTGGTGGGCATCCACTTTAATCTTGTCCACAAATTTCTTTGCCCTAGTTGTTTTCCCTAAGGTAAAACCCTAGTCTAGTTTTGATTCAACTTGGGGGCATGTTTGAAGGTTTCAAGTGCCTTGATCATGCTCATATACATTGTTGGAAACCCTTTCTCCTTGCCTTGACCTTTGGTCATCTCAACACTCAACCAATCCATCAATCCCTAGGTCTTGTGCTCTTAACCGTATGCCTCTATAAAGAAAGCGAATTGCATCTAGTAGGAGTCCTAAGCCTAAATTGTGCCTTTCTTGTAGAGGGTCTCATTGAGTCACCCTGTATCCTAACCTTAGAATATCCATTAAGCTGACCTTCTCACATACCGTGACTCCTCCCATCGGTGAAAATCCACAAAGAGCAGGGGGTTTTGTCTGTGGTGACAATGGGCCATCACCCTATTGTTGTCACTTGGTTTAGTGTTAGCCTTGTAGGGTGCCCCTCTCTAAGGCCTACTAGATTTTGCGGCAACATTTTTGGCACCGTTGTTAAGGAGGAAGCGAGTCTACCTTCCCGTAGATCGAAGCATCTAGTTTATTGAAAGAGGTGAACTTCCCAACAAAAAAATAGAACCTCTTTTGGTGACTCCTATATAATTTGACAATGGAGGTGGCTACCCAAACCTTCTTGACATATCATCGAAGGGATGAAGGGTCTCTTAGTACTCCTTTCTTTGACAAAGTAAACGTGAGAAGGAGGATTCCTCCCTGGATGCAATATGTCCTTCATCCATTAAACTTTGAAAACATCCTAGGTGTTGAAGAATGAAACTAGGTTATGTTGATTTATGGTAGCATCGGATGTGCTCTAGTCTTGTAACTTTGTATATAGGCTAAGACACATGTATTCCATAAAACCCAGAAATGGTTTTGTAAAATTCCACTTAGAGATGGTTTAATTAATTTAATTAATCGTTTTTTAATGTTTTCCTAAGTCTAAACTTAGGGAAACTGATTAATTAAAGGGTATTAATTAAACTAAGTGTGAATCTTCTAGATAAAGTCATGGATCACCTCCAAGTTAATCTTAGCCCTTGATTATGTTTTAATCTTGGCCGTTGAAAGGTCAACGAAAGAATATAAGAAGGAGGGTGAGGGGCCTATGTAAAACTCATTGAGCACATTGAGCATTTGGCATTTTCGAGTTTGTGTGAGGAGACACAAATTTTGGTCAGAATCTAATCACTAGGGCAGGGTTTGCTAAGTGATCAAATCCAGAGAGGGGCAGATGCAGTAACTGGTCAAGAGGACCAGGAGTACATTTCAGAGAGAGGTAGAAGTAACGCAGAGAGAGGCAACACAGTTTTCTGAAGGGGTGACGCAGTCTTTGAAGGGAATCATGCAGAATTTTCGTAGTGCCTCCCAGAGTCGGTCCAGAGATAGCTAGAGGCTGGGGTTTTTGAGCCAGGAGTGCCAAAACTTAGCTTCAAATCAGCTTGATCAGTTGCAGAGAGAGGTGATGCAGTTCCTTAGCTTGCCCACGCAGTTCCAGCGTAGGCAATCATGCAGAGGCAAAGAGGGGCTTCACCAGCGCTGTTTAGATCAGCTGGAGACTTGCAGAGTGAGGTATATCTCACAATTTCATCAGTTGTCTAGATTTCTTTGAAGGGTGAGCCAGATATTGGCACCCTAGTTGTACTCAAGATTCTGCTGCTTAATAATACAAACCCTTAGATCTGCTGCACCAATTTTCCCGAGTTGGGTTTTTCCGGGGACTTAGTCCAAAAATAACTGTGTCAAATGTGGATGTTTTTAATTGTATTTTTGTTCAATTTGTTTCAGCACTTAGATTCATTCCGTAGTATTATTTGTGTAGACTGCTTCAATAATTACTTCGATATTTCAATGTAATGAAATAATTAAGAAAAATAATAGAAGTAATGCAAATCTGTTGCAGTAGGAATCCAGATTTAGGATTTTTCACATGGTATCGGAGCTTATTCAAGCTAAAGTGCAGGAGAAACAAGGGTGAACCAGTAGATCAGCGCAGGAGAGACTGCGATCTGCGTAAGCAACAACAGACCCTCCCAGAGATTACGCTGTCCAGGCCAGGAGGGCAATCTAGCACAGAAAAGGCTCCCTTTGAGAGAGTTGACAGAGGGTAAGCATTTTCAGTTGCAAAAGAGGCAGCGTAGCAGACCAGCGTAGCTGAAGGATGCAGTTACTGCACAACAGTAAGAGCTGGTTCATAAGCGTCAGAAAAATTCTGAAAAACACAGATTGGGGATTTCTTGACCTCAAAGAGTTTCTTACTCAAAGAAGCTTAATTTCACCCGTGCAATAGCAGAAGCAGTGACTTCACAAGGAGTGCGTAAGTCTAGGTGAGTAGAGGGTTAGAGAAAGAAATTGACAGTTGAGGAGATGGCCAACAACGAACTGCGTGACCAAGATAGATTGGAGGGTGCCTCCAACTATGTTATTTGGAAATCAAGGATTGAGTTCCAGCAGATCAGCGCAGGAGAGACTGCGATCTGCGTAAGCAACAACAGACCCTCCCAGAGATTACGCTGTCCAGGCCAGGAGGGCAATCTAGCACAGAAAAGGCTCTCTTTGAGAGAGTTGACAGAGGGGTAAGCATTTTCAGTTGCAGAAGAGGCAGCGTAGCAGACCAACGTAGCTGAAGGATGCAGTTACTGCACAACAGTAAGAGCTGGTTCATAAGCGTCAGAAAAATTCTGAAAAACACAGATTGGGGATTTCTTGACCTCAGAGAGTTTCTTACTCAAAGAAGCTCAATTTCTCCCATGCAGTAGCAAAAGCAGTGACTTCACAAGGAGTGCGTAAGTCTAGCTGAGTAGAGGGTTAGAGAAAGAAATTGACAGTTGAGGAGATGGCCAGCAACGAACTGCGTGACCAAGATAGATTGGAGGGTGCCTCCAACTATGTTATTTGGAAATCAAGGATTGAGTTTCTCCTCGTTGAGCATGATCTAGAGGCCCTCATTAGTCTATCAACCAAGCTTATGCTTGGAGGTAATTTATTAGATGCGGAACTTAGAATGCAATGCATAAATGGATTGAGTGATTCTTAAGGTAAGATCGGTTAAATATTTTTTAAGTACTTAGTTATGATTTGACATTAAACATTATTTTATAACTATCATATAATCACAATTTTCAAATTTATTAAAAAGGACATCAATTATTGTGATGTGATTTTTAAATCACATTTTGTAGAGTTATTGAAAGGGAAATTAAGATAGCCAAAGACATCATAACATATATTATAGTCACGGGAAAGGGACAAAGTCAGTGATCTGGCTCGGTAAGTCCTTTTTCCTATGATGAACTGCTGGCATTAGTCCTATATCTTGTTTCTGTGGACCGGTGGAAAAGTGAGAGCTCAACGGGAAGAGGATTGTACCACGAGAGAGCGAAGACAATGCAGTTGCAGAACCATTGGATGCAGCACATCTAAGAGCCTTCAAGAAAAACATGGCTAGGGCTAAACGATTGATCCTAGATGGTGTGAAGGATCACATCATACCCCACATAGTAGCAAAGGACATTACTAGAGAAATGTGGGTAGGGTTGGAAAAGATGTATCAAGGATCTTCCGAGTAGCGGAAGATGTATCTGAAGGAGAAGATGCGTAACACTAGGATGAAGAAGGGAGAGCATTTTGACTCTTTCCTGTCTCGAATTCAGGAAAACCGAGACCAGCTGTCGGCAGTGGGGTCAGCTCCTAGAGACTCAGAGCTAGTAAGGCTCACTCTGAACTCTGTTTCAGAAGACTATCAAGTCTTTGTCCAAAGCATTTTGGGCAGAGAAAGACTCCCAGGATGGGAAGCGATGTGGGCAGTCTTGCAGCAGGAAGAGTTGAGGAGAGATCTCAAAATCCATATTGAGGATGGTAGCAACGGTTTGAAAGTCAAGAAGGAAGAGGAAGAAAACACAACCCTTGCATCAAAGGGGCAACAGAGGCAGAAGAAGAAAGATCTGTCCAAGATCAAGTGCTTCAGGTGTGGGGAAATGGGACATTATGCCACACAATGTCCTCTTAAGAAAAAAGACAAGGAGGAGAAGCAAGATCCTCAAGCCGGAGCTGCCAAGATTGAGGCAGAAGGAGATTGTGCTATGTTAGCTCATATTCCAAAAGGAGAGAAGTGGGCTGACTTGGAGTTGTAGGTCCAGAATCTACAAGTGGTAGGATCCTTGAGTATTTCCGAACTCTTGGATCACATGTGAGCTACTACAGCCTAAAGACAGTAGCAGGATGGATAGTTGCAACGGAAGATGAGAAGACAATACAATGGCTAGCAATACTAGAGCCTGATTAGCGCAAAGAGGGAGTAACAGCAGCAACAATTGAGCAGCAGTAGCGCAGTGCACACTGGTGCAACGTAGTGTAGTGCAGTGCTCACGCAGTGCAGAGCAGCAACAACGCAGTATTTTTCAGAGAGCTAGTGCATAAGCTAGCAACACTTAGTCTTATTTTTCAGTTGCATATTTACTTGTCCAATTTCAAATGTTTTTCTATTGCAATTAGCAACAGTGCAGCAATAGCAGTAGATGAGTAGCAGCAGCAGTGCAGTGCAGAGTCATGCCCACGCAGTGCAGAGTAGTGCTCACACAGTGCAGAGCAGTGCTCACGCAGTGCAGAGCAGTGCTCACGCAGTGCAACAACATTATTGCAGAATTCAGAGGGAGTTGCAGTACAGTGGCAGTTGGCAGCAGGTTGCAGAGTCAGCAACAGTACAGATGCAACATTTTTGTGCAGTGTTGGTGAGCAGAATCAATAGCACAACAATAGATGTTCTAGAAGTCAGAACAATAGCACATTGAGTTATTGCTAGAGCACTTTCCTCACTAAGAGGGAGTGTTGATTTATGGTAGCATCGTATGTGCTCTAGCCTTGTAACTTTGTATATAGGCTAAGACACATGTATTCCACAAAACCCAGAAATGGTTTTGGAAAATTCCACTTAGAGATGGTTTAATTAATTTAATTAATCGTTTTTTAATGTTTTCCTAAGTCTAAACTTAGGGAAACTGATTAATTAAATGGTATTAATTAAACTAAGTGTGAATCTTCTAGATAAAGTCATGGATCACCTCCAAGTTAATCTTAGCCCTTGATTATGTTTTAATCTTGGCTGTTGAAGGGTCAACGGAAGAATATAAGAAGGAGGGTGAGGGGCCTATGGAAAACACATTGAGCACATTGAGCATTTGGCATTTTCCAGTTTGTGTGAGGAGACACAACTTTTGGTCAGAATCAAATCACTAAGGCAGCGTTTGCTAAGTGATTTTGATTCAGTGATCAGATTCAGAGAGAGAGCGAATCACGATGCTTGAGTCGGGAGGACCCGGGAGTACATTCAGAGAGAAACCTTAGTTTACGGTAAAGACTCAACGGTCCTAAAGGGAATCACGCATAAGTTATGTAGTGCCTCCCAGAGTCAGTCTGGAGACAGCTAGAGGCTAGGGTTTCTGAGCCAGGAGGGCCAAAACTCAGCTTCAGATCAGCTTGATCAGTTGTAGAGAGAGGTGACGCAGTTCCTTAGCTTACCTATGTAGGCTTATGCAGTTCCAGCGTAGGCAATCACGTAGGCGAGTGGCTACCGTGACTGTTAGATCCTTAGAAGGCTTGCAGAGTGAGGTATATCTCACAATTTCATCAGTTTTCTAGATTTCTCTAAAGGGTGAGCCGGATATTGGCACCCTAGTTGTACTCAAGATTCTGATGCTTAATAATACAAACCCTCAGATTTGCTGCACCGGTTTTCCTGGGTTGGATTTTTCCGAGGAATAGTCCAAAAATAACTGTGTCAAATGTGGATGTTTTTTCATTGTATTTTTGTTCAGTTTGTTTCAACACTTAGATTCACTCCGCAGTATTATTTGTGTAGACTGCTTCAGTAATTACTTCAGTATTTCAATGTAATGAAATAATTAAGAAAAATAATAGGAGAATTAATTCAGATCTGTTGCAGTAGGAATCCAGATTTAGGATTTTTCACAGGTTCGGTCTTCATAATTGTATTTGAGTCATAATGAAATGTATTTATCGAAAGAAAGAAAAATAAAATTTTATTATTATTAAAATGACTTATAAAAGCTTGAGTTTCATGCTTGGGTCATCATTTTCTAGGTCAAAGTCCCCATTGAGGACTTCTAGATTTTATCTTGAGTCATTAGAGTCATTGTCCATTTTATGAGACCCTTCTTGGGCATTTGAATGATGTAAAAAAATTATTATTGAGTAGATAAGTCATTTGTCACTTCCACACCAAGTTGGCCCTTGCCTAATGAAGTCGACCTACATTAGGGCAATTCGACCCGCAAAAGAGAGTATATATAGAAGTGTAGTTCGATCCATTTGCTCAGTCACTCAACAAGTTTGATACACAAGAAGGAGAAGCAAAAAAAAGTGCGAAGTTCCAAGAGAAGAAGAAAAATTGCAGAAGAAGGACAAGATTGAAATTTTTGGGCTATCTCTCTCTCACTTGTGCGATGTTGCTGGGCTATTGCTGGGGTCGAAGTTCTACTACTAGATAGGTCGAAGTTCTGCTGCTGGAGAGGTCGAAGTTACTGTTGAAAGTTTATTATCTGAAGAAGAAGGAAGGGATGACTTGGTGGTTGGAGGAAGTTTGTGTCTAGGTCAAAGAGTCTTGGATTATCTCGTCTTGTCTTGTGAAAACTACTGAAGGAAGAGGTTTGAATGGGTTTTCCCCTAGATAGGGGTTTTCCCCTAGTTGAGTACCTATATCTTGTGTCTCTTGTTCTTGTGATCTTCATACACACATAATTTGGTAATTGCTTGATGAAAGATATTCTAATAAATAAGTAAAATAGGCCAACATAATTCACAAGTAATTATCAAGAAAGAGGAATCAATCCCTAATTCTACTAGCATTGATTTCTCAACACTAGGAGCCCCTCATCCTCTGCCACCTGAATATGATGATACCATGCTTTTATGGTAGAAATGATGAGAATCCTGAAGCGCATATTCGCCTGATTCAACAATCCTGCTCCAACAAGCATATTGAAGAAGATGTTGTCATGACCTTGTTTTCCCTTTCACTAAGAGATTATGCTCAAGACTTGTTCATGACCCTCCTAGAAGGATACATATCCTCTTGGAATGATTTCGTCATTGCTTTCTCATCTAAGTGGGTGGAGGAAAGAAGTATCGTTGACCTATACAAAGACTTCCTCCTTATAAAAAGGGATAAGAATGAACTTATGAGGGAGTTCAACCAAAGATTTAACACCCTTATAAACATGATTCCTGAGAAATTGAAACCACTTGATAAATTGACCTTAGCAACCTACCTGCAAGCCTTTGTTGGGGAGATATCTTACTTGACTAGAAACAAAAACCCTGCAATGACCCTTCATGCACAAGATGTGGCCCTTAGAGTTAGCAAGACCTTGGAATGTGAACCAACAGACGAAACATTGGATGATCATATTGGCTCTATTCAGGAACTCAAAGGGAAAATTGAGCACGTAGTGCCCATTGTAACACACAACTACAACATCATCATTGCCCAAGCCAATAAGATTAAGGCAGAGCAAGGCCCCCCTCCCCAAGTGATCCAAAGTGAGGTTGACGAAGACCCCCCAATTGTCCTTTAGACAAGGCAATACGAATATGGACACCCCTTGTTCTATATTACCCTTCGATTTGGTGATTGCCCCCTTCGTGATTGCATGTTGGACTTAGGGTCAGCAACAATCATAATGCCTTTCAAGGTAATGGAAAGGCTAGGGTTGCATATCTCTAGGAAGTATAGGAACATCTGTGGAATTGATTCCAAGGAAGTAAAGGTATGTGGCATTGTAGAAAAATGAAAGGCTACCTTGGAAGGATATCTTGAAAAGAAAACCACCATAGACATTGTGGTGATTAATATCCCTGAAAATTTGGGGATGCTCCTCTCTAGACAATTTGCATTTGATCTTGGGGGCACTATCCACATGGACATGTCCTGCATAAAAATTCCCATGGGAGAAAGGTCTTATGCCATCATATATAGACAACCATCCACTGGACCTTTCATTGTGCCCTCTTTCTTAACCAAGGAGGATATAGTAGAACAAGACTATGCATTTGGGGAGTGGAGGATACACCAAAAGGGCCTTGATCTTGAACCTGAACCTGAGGGAATGTGGACAATGTATTTTGATGGGGCATGCTCAAAAGCCGAATCTGTGGTAGGCATAGCACTGGTATCCCCTTCAAGGTCATATACATTGTTCTCTCTTAGGTTGGAGTTCAATTGTACTATAATGTCGCTGAGTACGAAGCCTTAATATTAGGTTTGGATATTAGGCAAGTTCGACATTTAAGAGTCATTGGGGATTTTGACTTAATTGTCTCTCAAATCAAGGGATTTTTTTAGAACCAAAAGTGAAAGATTAAAGAAATACAAAGAGCGAGTAGTAGATATCATAAAGGAATTTGAGAAATTCTCTATAGAGGGAGTCCCTAGAGAGAAGAATAGCCTCGCTGATGCCCTTGTTGTCACAACCTCAAATTCCCAATCCCTTGATGATGACATTGCCAAGATAGGAAAACGTGTTATAGGATAAACCAATGCTCCCCGTGTGTTTTGCGACATGGATTAACTGCCTCTCGTGGATCCTTATCTATGGTGATGTGATCGTTGACTAACACCTGCGGGTTTTGGTTTAACAACTATCGTGATTCCCAACGAGTGGTATCAGAGCATAGGTCACGAGTTCGATACACACCCAAGTTGCGTTGGGGGGGATATTGTTGGACATTGGATAAACCAATGCTCCTCGTGTGTTTCGCGACATGGATTAACCACCTCTCGTGAATCCTTATCTCTGGCGACGTGATCGTTGAGTAACACCTACGGGTCTTGGTTTAACAACAATTGTGATTCCCAACGGAAGCCATATATAGACCCGTTGTGCCCAATAACATTGATCACTGGCCAATCTTTGACGATGACAAAGAAATAGTATGCTTCCTTTAAAACAAGACATCCAATGTTGATGAGCCCAAAATTCGAAAGGAAATTGTCAGGGAAAGACAATTCGATAGGGATGATAGAAGTAAAGCCATGGAAGGAACCCATAAGTTCTTTGATGTTGTAGAATTCAACCTAGGCTCTCTTTCCTCCCCTCAATTAGTTAAGATAAGAAAGGGATTTTCCAAAGAAGAAATGGATGAGCTTGAAAGATTGCTGAAAGAATTCAAAGATGTTTTTTCCTGGTCTTATCAAGATCTTAAGGCATGTAGCCCTGAGGTCATCCAACATACAATTCCTCTCTAGGAAGGAGCTAAGCTTGTCAAACAAAAGTTAAGAAAAATGAACCCTAAGCTAGAATCTTTAGTAAAGGACGAGCTTCAAATGATGGTGGATGCTGGTATAATTGCCCTTGTTAGGCATTCTTCATGGGTCTCTAACTTTGTGGTTACTCGAAAGAAGACAGGGAACATTGGGATGTGTGTAGATTGTATGGATCTAACCCAGGTAAGCCTAAAGGACAATTATCCCTTTCCCAACATGGAAAACCTCTTACAACGAATAACCAGATCTAAAATGATGTCCTTCCTCGATGTGTTTTCTAGATATAATCAAGTGGTGCTGAAGGAAGAAGACTAAAGCAAGGTTTCCTTCACCACCCCTTTGGATACTATAAATATCTAAGAATGCCATTTAGGTTGTTAAACGCTAGGTCTACCTTCCAAAGGGCCATGGATTTTTCCTTTAGGGACCTCATAGGGAAAATAATGGAGATATACCAAGATGATCTGTTTGTCACATCTAAAGAAAGGCATGACCATTGCAAACACCTTGGGAAGGTATTTGAAAAATGCAGGCGATACAATATATCGTTGAATCCTAAGAAGTCTATATTTGTGGTAGACCAAGGAAATTTACTTGGCCACATTGTTTCCAAAAATGGAATTAGCATTGACCCATAAATAATAGAGGCTATTAAAGGGATCCCTCCCACAAAGGATAAGAAGATTTTAAGTTGTTAGATTAACTTTGTAAAACGATTTGTCCCAAATTTCGTGGATATTGTCAAACCCATGAATGATTTGCTAAATTGAAGAAATCAAATATAGAATAGCCTCGGCCCTGCTCTTGATTAGTCCTGACTATTCTAAGGATTTCATCATTTACTCATTTGCATTTGAGGATACAATTGCAGGGATTCTAATGCAGAAAGATGATGAGGGAAATGAGATTCTGGTGGCATTTATGAGCAAACCCCTACGAGATGCTGAGACAAGATATACTCTTACCAGAAAGCAAGCTTATGCTTTCGTTAAGCCATTAAAATATTTCTAGGCCTATGCAGGATACAACAAAATTCACGCTATGTCCCATACAGTAGAGAACATTTGAGATCCGAAATGGGGCTCCTAAGAAAAATGTATAGCCAAAATAAATTGTATAAGAACCAATAGGATTCAAGATGATGATGTCAACCATGGGGGATGATTCACCATTTTTGGGGTAAAAAAATAAAAATAATAAAAAATAATAAAATAATAAAACTACTTTTTCAACTTATCTCCCTTAGGTTTTACTCAAATTTCGAGCGAGAGTACTCGTTGGATGCAAAATTTGATTTTTGTCCAAGGAGTACCCATGTTGCATACTTTCGATAGACCCTGCTACACAAAAAATGAGAAATAAATGAAAAACGTGATTGCAACACGTTTTTTTATGTATTTCTCATTTTTCGTGTAGTAGGGTCCATCGAACGTATGCAACATAGGTACTCCTTGGATGTGGAAATAAAATTCTGCATCCAATGAGTGTTCTTGCTTGAAATTTGGGTAAACCCATAGGGGGATAAGTTGAAAATATGAGTTGAAAAAGTAGTTTTTTCTTTTTTCCCTCTAAAATTTGATGATGTAATCTAATCTTATTTTATTATTTCCACTATTATTTTATAATTTCCTTAGGAGGTCCATTTTAGACCTCAAAATTCCCCTAATGATTGTGCTGTCAAAGATATGCTATCCCGGAGTGATTGTCTAGGATCAAGAGGCAAATGGGTCACCAAAATACAAGTGTATAAATTAGAAATTTGACCCAAGAAGATCATTAGGGGGCAAGGCTTGGAAAAAATGTTGACTGAAGGAAACAATCAAGCTATCCAAATGGGAGAGGAAGAGCAAGTTTGTGCAACTGCTATAGAATAAAAAGAAGACGAGTGGTACTCCGATATCCTATACTACCTTAGGAACTTGTCTGCCCCTCTTGATTTGGTAGAGCATAAGAGAAGAGCCCTTAGATTGAAGGTTGCTAAGTATTGCCTAACCCAAGACGACCTGGGTTGGATGAGCCTTGATGGGGTCATTCTCCACTGTGTGAACAAGGTTGAAGTCGTTAAACTCGTAAAAGAGTTCCATGCTGGGTTTTGTTGTGGACATTGCGCCTCTAGGATTACCGCCCACAAAATCCTCAGGGCTGGGTACTATTGGCCTACCATCTTTCCCGACACTTTGAATTTTGTTAAAGCTTGGCAACCATGCCAATTGTTTACATGGAAATAGCAACTCGCAACAATGCCACTAAAGACTGTCATTATTGAAGCTCCATTTCAACAATGGGGCCTTGATTTCATAAGAGAATTCAAGGAAAACTCAAGCAATGGTCATAAATGGATACTCATGCCACTGATTACTTGACCAAGTGGGTGGAGGGCATCATGGATTTCTTGGAAGAACGGATTATCACATGATTTGGTGTTCCCGCCAAGATTGTGATAGATAATACAAAAGCTTTCAACTCTATGGTCCTTGCTTCCATGTGATGTAATTATGGGATAATATTGGCTTATTCCTCAAATTATTACCCTCGGGGAAATGGCCAAGCTGAATCAAGCAACAAAAACCTTGCGAAAATAATCAAGAGAACTGTTTGTGAAACCAAACGATGCTGGGACAGCAAGATCAAGTATGCCTTGTGGGATGACCGAACAACGGTGAAAGCGTCCACAGGATATAGTCCATTTCAATTGGTATATGGGTCTAAGGCAAAGCTACCTATCCAATTGTAGTTACCTACCCTAGAATGCCTCAAAGCTTTCCCTGATCAACAAGATGCTATTCAGAAATGGATGAATCTTGTTGCAAGACCATTGATCAACTTGGTAGGAATCAAGAAAGGATTAAGGGCACTTTCGACAAGCAAGCTAGATCCAAAACTTTTGAGATAGGAACCATATTCCTCTTATGGGATAAAAGAAGAGAAATGCCAGGTATGCATAAAAAGCTGGATAACCTATGGATTGACCCTTACAAGATACTAGACATTGCTGGTACCAATGCCTATCATCTTGAGACTTTGGAGGGAGAGCCTCTTCCGTTACCTTGAAAGCTAACAACCCTTCTTCCTTTATATGCTTTTTTGTAAATATTTTTATGTTAATATACGATGAATTAAAAAACAAAAAAAAGATATTCAAAGCTGAACCCTCTTATGCATTTTCAAGTATTCTAAATTTCCTGGAGACCTCTTTGAACAATATGGATCTAGACATTTGAAATTTTCGTCATTTATCTAAACACTTGTAAAATGTGTTAGATTCTATTTGGTCAAGATGGCTCGTTAATGCTTATCTATTCATAATGACATGCTGAACATGAGTTAAGAGTATGTTTTGAGTGCATTTTAGAGGAGCAACCACTTTGTTTACTCTACCTGAGGACATAATTCTGTTGTCTTTTGTGTCTGCTGTAATAATTTGTGTAATATGTCATGAGTCCATTCTAACTCTTATACCGTATAGCTAATAATTTGTTTAGTATTTTTGGTAATAATAATTATGAACATTTCTGTCATAACTAATAAACTCACAGCCCGGTGAGTGAGATCAATTAGTTCCATCAAACTGTTTCAAGGCAGAGTTTTCCGTGGGGCCTCTGGTTCTAGTCTAGTTGAGGTTCAAATCAGGCTGAGCCTGTTGGATTAACAGCTGCTATTGTGGCTGGTAGTTGAAATGGCCTATATACATATATTCCAAGGCAGAAGTGGGGGATCCTGCAAGATAAGTATATTTGGGTAAACATATGGCATATAATAGGAGGCAACACATACAGTTGGGTGAATACGTGTTATAGAATAGCAGCTGGTAGTTGAAATGGCCTCTATACATATATTCCAAGGAAGAAGGGGGGAATCCTGCAAGATAAGTACATTTGGGTAAACATATGGCATATAATAGGAGGTAGCACATACAGTTGGGCGAATACCTGTTATGGGGTTTTATGTGAGAGGGCAAAGTCGAGACCTCTGAGCGTAGTTTAGGGAACACCATTCAGTTGAACTATAATTGTGCAGTGTGCCTAATGGGAGGCAAGACATAGATTCTGGCATAGGTTGTTTTCCATGCATTTGTAAATTTCTGGCATAGGTTGTTTTCCATGCATTTGTAAATTTCTGACATAGGTTGTTTTTCATTCCTTTGTAAATTCCCAGAGTTGGGTGCCTTTGGCAACCGGCTGTATTTTTTCTTGTAGGATTACACTTTGACAGATCATTTTGGCTTGCCTATTCAAAAGAGTCTGATTTTCTCTTCCTCTTAGTTGGTGGTTGATGATGTCAATTTTAACACAGTTCATCATTCTAGAGAAGTATCTGCTTGAATGTGAAAAAACATCGGAACAATTTTGATAGTGATGAAAGCATTTTATTGACAAGCTGTCTATTTTTACTGCAGTTTGCACCTTGTTCGGTCAAATAATATTTCAATTCATGACATTTCTATCTATGGGGACTTCAATACACCCAATAACGATGGTATTGATATTGAGGACTCCAACAATACCATTATTACCAGGTGCTATATTAACACAGGTGATGATGCAATATGCCCAAAGACATCTACGGGGCCTCTGTACAACTTAACAGCAACGGACTGCTGGATAAGAACTAAATCCTCTGCAATAAAGCTTGGAAGTGCAAGCTCATTCAATTTCGAGGGTCTACTCTTTGACAACATTACTATTGTTGATTCGCATAGAGGTCTTGGGTTGCAAATACGTGACGGAGGTAATGGATCAACCAAAATAACTGCATGCTTTTTCTGTGTCTTTTTTTTTTTATTTCTCAGAAAACCTTTGTCATGTCTCTGTTAAGGTTCTTAGGATTTCCTTTTCAAAACAGAAGTATGAGCTCCTGAAAGAACGAAAATAATTTTTCCAATTTTAAAGCTGGATCTAATCAACTTTTTGGTTGCTTGCTTTTGTCTGAACTTACCTGCTAGTTAATTGTGCACAAGCAGTCCTGCTAGTGTTGATTTTGACAATGATGATTGTTAATGTCCACTGAGACCAACTTTGATGTTATAACCAATTGCTATCTGGTTAGGTTAAAGGTATTAATTCCAAATTGGAATCTCATGCGATATACTTTATGTTTTAGGTTAGAACCAGTATAACATTTGAAACCAAAATATATTCATTGTTGTGTTGTTGTCTGAGATTCTAAACACTGAACTATGAAGGTGGGACACAAGGTGTCAAGATTGACAGGATGTGAATAGAAAACTCTAACCATTGTAATTCCAGTTTGGGAGGGATCAATTTTGATATCAAATTCTAGCAGAGTGGTACAAGTCATTTGAATTTTCATTCATTTAGTTTTACATGCAGCAACATGCTTTGTATTTAGATTTAATCAGAACACACAAGGAACTATGTTTTAGGGAAATTATTTCTTATAGCTGGATTTGTGGAGATTTCAGCGGTCAAATTGCTGTGCTGAGAAGAAACCCATGTTTCACAAACAAAAGAGTCTCTTACACTAATTTAGTGTCTGGCCTGACCATCACTTTAAAATTATATATATATATATTACCACTTCCCTATAATATGGCCACTCATCTTCATAAAATTTCCATTGCTCTTCAGGTTAATCTCAAGATATCTTGGAGATTGTTGGACGAAACTGATATAGCATTATGAATTATGAATGCGTATCTAAACTATTGCTTTCTCTAACTTGCTCGCAAAGGAAACAGTGCAACCCAACATCACGTAGTTTCACCTAAGAGTTGAATTCTAATTGAAAGGAGGCATTAACATCCCTCCTATATTTAAATCATTGATAATACACATTCTTTATTCCACAACTTCTTTGATAGATTCTCTATCCTCAAACTAGCTGTAATCATTGGACATTGAGATTGCGAAGGATTTTAGACCTCGCACAGGTTTTCATTTTCGAGATGTCAATAAATGAGGTTTAGTCTCATCTATGTGTTTTGTTTTCGACAATATTTGTTTGAAACAGGTGATGTCAATGGAGTGACGTTTTCCAACATAAACATTACAACGCGCTACTATGATCCATCATGGTGGGGTAGGGCGGAGGCCATCTACGTCACTGCATGCCCTCGGGATCCATCTACAGTAGTTGGTTCAATATCGAATGTACGGTTTCTTAACATAACAGCAACGGCAGAGAATGGGATCTTTTTAGCAGGATCAGCAGGAAGTTTTCTAAGTGGTATACAACTTGCTAATGTAAACATAAATCTGAAAAGATGGACAGAGTATGGAGGTGGCTTGGTTGATTACAGACCAGGTTGTCAAGGACTTGTCGATCATCATACTGCGGGTGTTATGATGGAGTACATCTCTGATGTAGCATTAAAGAATGTAAATATGACTATGATGAATAATTCTGCCGATTGGAACGTGCCAATCGACTTCACACCCTCGACTGTAAAGAAGATTTTTTTCGCTGATTTTCAGTTAGCTTTGATTGAAATTGAAGAGCGAGCATCTGCTGACAGTGAGATATCTAGCTTTACAAAATGAAATGAAGAATACAGTCACTCTCTTAATAATTAGTTGACCTTGACATGTGATATGAAGGGGTATTCCTCTTGATACAATTAAATTAGTATCGCACCTCCGTCAAAAGTATGCTAGATTCATTCCATTTATCTATGGGCAATCAACAAATGTTCAGAATTAAACATTTCAGTGTATTTTAGAGATTTTCAATTGGAATTTTTAGTTGATTAAACTTGCACATTCAATTTCAATAATTTGCTTTGCAACACTAACGTATATATGTTAAGTTTTGAGTTATTCATTTGGAGAAAGCAACAAATATCCTGCTATAATATGTATGTTAAGTTTTGAGTCATTCATTTGGAGAAAGCAATAAATATCCTGCTATAATGAGAGAAAAATATGGAAAATACGATTTCCAAGTTTCACTGGCTCGTCGGTGTGAGTGCAAGTGGGATACCTATAGAGTGATATGCCATTTTTAAAATCCAAGGTCATTGGGGTGCAACCCCCAGCACGCACACATATCATATTTTTAAAATCCATTCTGTTTTTGCAAGAACTTTGAACCAACTATATGAGGATGCAATTTTTATTCACCATTTCATGGAGTGGATCCATATTTCTTCTTTTTTCTTTTTAATTTATCCCCTTGAACAGGTAACACCAAAAACTCACATGGGAGAAGAAGTGGGCAAGTGTCCAATCTCAAAACATAATTTGCACATAAAAATACAGCTTATTCATAATCCAACTTTTGTTCTTGTCATGATTTTTTTTTTTTTTTTTTTGCATGTACCAAGTAGTCCTATCCCTCAAAAAAATATCTTGAATCCACTTGTAGATTGGAGGAACTTAAGGAATCATGGGAAGTCAACAAATGCACCATGGTGTCATATGGTTGGATAGATGAGAAGGGTGGGACCATTCTTATTTTATTGGGTATTGGTTCCTACTGCCTTCACCGCTCATGCAAAGAAGAGAAATAATGTGTCGAGAAATCAAAATCATGGAAGAGCGGGTCTCAAGGGAAGGATGGGAAGATGTTACAATTGTAACAAGTTTGGTCACTATGCTAGAGAGTGCCCTAATAAAAGGGACTCTCCCCGAGATGATGACTACAACTACAACAACAACTTCAGGGGGAATGGAAATCAAAGGAACAACAGGTTCAAAGGAAAGAGAAAGGATCCCTTTGATCGAAATGGAAATTTAAATGGTCAACCTTTCAAGAGGTCAAGGAACTCCAAGTATGATGAATCCAATGTTGTTGATAATAAGAGAAATTATTATATTCTTATATCTGCCCTCTCTGCTACATCTCCTCCCGACACCCTGGATAATTGGTTGATTAATAGTGGTGCCTCAAGGCACTTCACTGGATATAAAATGGCCCTTTGTGATTTGATTGAAAAGGATACAAATTTGGAAATTATCCTTGGAGACAATGCAACCTATCCCGTGAAAGGGACAAGGGCTGTGACCCTTCATATAAATCAAGGTCAAGTCCTCCGTTTGTAAGATGTGTTGTACATACCTGACTTGAAGAAGAATCTAGTGTCTATCTTGGCAATGGAAGACAAAGTATTCAAGGTGGCATTCACTCTTGGATTCATGGTTGATACACTCTATCAGGTTGGAGGAAGTCCGTTGGGAGCCATGACATGTAACACAACTCTTCAATTCGAGCTATGGAACCAAATGTTTGCACACCTTTGTTATAAAGCCCTTCCTGAAGCAAGGAAGTTGGTCATAGGTATGACCGATTTCAAAGATGATCATGAAGGTGTGCGTCAGGGTTGTGCCAAAGGAAAGCATACAAGGGGACCATTCCTGTCAAGTTTCACCAAGACTCATGATATTTTACAATTGATTCATTCTGAGATATATGATATGTTGCCCGTAACATCCTTGGGAGGATGCTTATATTATGTCACTTTTATAGATGACTTCTCCCGCAATACTTGGAGATACTTCTTGAAGAAAAACAACGAAGTATTGAAATGGTTCCGCAACTTCAAGGCCTTGGTTGAAAATCAAATAGGGAAGAAGATCAAAATCTTGAGGAATGATAATGGAACTGAATATGAGTCAAATTAATTCAATGACTTTTGCAGGGAAGCTGGTGTTAAGAGGAAGACAACTACTGCGTATACTCCTGAACAAAATGGTGTTGCCGAGAGAAAGAATAGAACCATTTTGGAACTTGCCCGTGCCATGCTTTATGACCAAGGTCTTTCGAAGTTCCTATGGGGAGAAGCTTCCAACACCGTTGTGTATGTTCAAAATAGATGACCACATTCTGCATTGGACTCCAAAACTCCTGAAGAAGTCTTCTCTGGTAAGAAGCTTGATGTTTCTCATTTTAGAGTTTTTGGAAATCCCGTATATTTTCATGTGCTGAAAGAAAAGAGAAGAAAATTGGATGCTTCTGGAAAGAAGGGAATGTTTGTGGGCTACAGTGAAACCTCAAAGTGATATATAATCTATGTGCCTGGTAAAAAAGAAGTAAAGATATGCCATGATGTCACCTTCGATGAAGATGCTACCCTTAGGAAGGTTAGGGATCTTCCTATCTCAAAGGAAGACAAAGAAGAAGAAGCAGGAACGCAGGAAGAATCGAAGGATGAATCGATGCCTGATGTTGAAGGACCGATGAATCCTATAGATCCACCTTCAAATAAAAGAAGGTCCTCATGGCTTAGAGACACTGTCGAAGATATCGAGAGACATGTTGCTCCAAGGGGAACATTCCGTGAAAGTAAGAAGCCGAATAGGTACCAAGGGTACTTAGTAGCCATGAGCACCATCATACAATCTAAGCTTGGAACGTTTGAAAAAGCCTTGAAGCATCAAGTTTGGAAGGATGTTATGAACGAGGAATATGAGTCTATCATGAAAAATGATGTCTAGGATGTGGTCGCTAGACCAAAGGACAAACATGTTGTCACCTTGAAATGGCTCTACAATATCAAGCATGGAGCCGATGGAAGTGCTGAAAAATTCAAGGCAAGATTTTTTTCCCAAGGCTTCTCTCAAAAGGAAGGTATAAATTATGATGATATATTTGCACCTGTTGCTTGCTTCACCACCATTCGTTTGATCATTTCCCTTGCTGCGTTGCAAGGATGGAGTCTACATCAGATGGATTTCAAGACTGCCTTCTTACATGGTTCGATCAAGGAAGAGGTATATGTGGAACAACCTATGGGGTTCGAAGTTTGAGATCGAGATACACATGTATGCATGTTGAAGAAAGCCCTCTATGGGTTGAAGCAAGCCCCCAGGGCTTGGTATGAGAGGATTGATAGCTACTTGATGAAGTTGGGCTTTACTCGAAGTGATGTTGATCCACACATTTATTTTAAGGTTGATAATGATAGGCCTCTCATTTTGGTTCTCTATGTGGACGATCTCTTCCTGACATGTGCTGAACCTCTTATTCATCAATGTAAGACGAAGCTAGCTTCTGAGTTAGAGATGAAGGAACTAGGACTGATGCACTATTTCCAAGGCCTAGAGGTCTGGCAAAAGCTAGGTGAGATTTTCCTTTCTCAAGGAAAATATATTGTGAAGCTACTATAGAGGTTTGGGATGGTGGAATGCAAGTCCGTGACTACTTCGATGGAACTCAACTTTAAGAAGCCGTGTGGAAGTGTTGTTGGGTTCGATTTGGGAAACCCTACCGAGTATTGTCAACTCATGGGGGCCCTGATGTTCTTAGTGAACTCATGTCTGGACATATGTTTTGCAGTGAACATGTTGAGTCAATATATGGTCGACCCACATCACATTCACTGGGTTGGTGCCAAGAATCTCTTGAGATATCTCCGGGGAACACTCAACCATGGGCTGAGATGCACTGCTGGGAGTATGAGGCTCCATGGATATACCGATGCCGACTGAGCAGGTAGTGTGGTGGATCGTAAGAGCACATCTGGATGTTGCTTCACCTTAGGTTTTGCTTCGATCTCCTGAATTAGCAGGAAGAAAAAATCAGTTTCTTTGAGCACTGCTGAGGCCGAATACATTGCAGTAAGTATGGCATGTTGTGAAGTTGTTTGGTTGAGAAATATCTTCAGTGAGATGTTTGGGCATGTGCTGGATACCATCGTGATCCTTTGCGACAACCAAAGTGGGATTTGACTTTTAGAAAATCCTGTGTTTCACGACCGTTCCAAGCATATTAATATTAGGTACCACTTTGTCCGGGACATGGTACAATGAGGCACGATAAGGCCCCATCACATTGGGACTGATGAGAAGGTCGCAAATATTCTCATGAAGCCCCTGGGAAGGTCAAATTCTTAACCTTCTGTGAGAAGCTTGGTATCGTGGACAAAACCTATTATGAGGGTCCCACTTGAGTTGGACTTTGAGCTCTGGGAGCTCCAGGGGGCTTGGGGATAGCTTCTTGGAGCTATAAGCAACCATAGGGCTAGGTTCACCTTACCTTGTTGGTGTTATTTCCCGATCGTTTTGATATTAAGTTGGTTCACCCTCTCTGGATCTATGCCCCGCATACATCCCACCCATGTAGTTTGGGACTCATGGGAAGTACCTCTCATTTGGCCAATGAGTTGGGAAATGAGGATAGATACCATAACATTACCGATGGACGCATCATGTATTGTCGCACTCTCTATGTGTAGGATGAGTTGTGTCCAACAACTTGATTTGGGATCAAGTCTGGTTGAGGTTTTTACCTCTAAACTGACTTCGGGTCAGTGGAGAGTGGCAAGGTCATTGTGACTCACTCTCGATCATATCTTCTTCATCGTTTCATCTACAACAGATCAGAGCCGGAAAAGTACAGAGGCAATAGGATGACAAGATGATATATGATAGTACATGATGGTACTGGATGACAAGATTGCACAGGTTGATAGATGGATAGACATGTGGATTTCTCCCTAGTTGAGAGAGTGTTAAAATTGGAAACTAGGTCCAAACTCCATGTTGCACCGCTCATATGATGGAGGTGATATTTTTGTTTGATTCCTCTTTCAGAGAGGTGAAATATTGATATAAAGGTCATCTTGTTTGGATGAGCAGAAGTTGGATTTTGAATTTATTTTCCACACTTGTGCAATTTGTCAAGGTCGGCTAGAATTGTAATGTAGGCTCACAAGCCCCAAAATATGTGTCACACACCCTCATTGATGGATATAAAAAGGAGAGACACAAAACTCATTTGGACATCAACTCATCTCACACATTATCTCTCATATGATTGGTTCGTACAGCCTTAGGAGACATTCTGTCTCCTCTGCACGTGTGAAAGGGTTTCTGGAAATTTCAGATTGTTTAAGGGTTTTTTTGTGCAGCTTTGACTTTGGGTCAACCTTGTCCTTTTGACTTCGATCTCTTGGAAAAATTACGTTTTTGGGAGGTTGAATTTGGTGGCACAGAAATTGAGGTGAGTGGAGATGATTTGACTGCTACGTTGACCACAACGTTGATCACAAATTGTTGAAATTTGACTATTGCGTTGATCGAGTTTGAATGAAGGATTGCAGACCGTTTTGGGCTGACTTTGAATGTTTGAAGAGGCGAGTTTGACTGCCTTTGACCGAGCTCCATTGGGAGACTTTTTGCTAGTTTGACTAGTGTTGATTGTGTTGGCTAGGGCATCCTGTTGACTGCTGAAAATCGTACTTTATCTCTCTGCTAAATTTGAAGAATAATAAGAAGATTTGATCAAAGGGTTTTCCCGCATTGGGGTTTTTCCCTGGCATCTGCCAAATTATTGTGTCTCTTGTCTTGGCTTGTCTTCTGTCGATTATTTATGTTCTATCAACATTTATTTTCAATGTTATTTGCATAACAAGAAATTGAATTGGGCTTAATAATAAAGATTGGAGTAAATTGTTCGAAGCCTTGAACATACCATGGTTAACTAAAATTAACATAGGAGTCCACAATGGGGACTTTGACTAATATAATGATGACCCAAGCATGAAACCCATGCTTTAATAAGTCACTGTTACAATAATAAAACTTATTTTATTTATTCTTTGGTCATGTACATTTCATAATGAATTCACTACATTAAATGAAGGCTGAACCTAGTTACAATTTCCAATATTCCCTCTTAACTAGGGAGGTATTCATCATATACATATACAATAGAAGATATCAAACTATATGGAACAATGAAGAACTTTAGGCACCACAATGCCATGGACTAGATTCCTGACTAGGGAAATCTATCCATTGGTCTCTTAACATTTTAGACACCGTAATGCCACGAACTAGATTCCTGACCAGAGCAATCTATCCAAGTGTGAATAAGGTGGAATCAAGCTTTCAGACCCTTTAGGTACCATCAGGATTACTTGCTAACCACCAACCCAGGGACCTAGGTGTGTATCAATGGTTAGAGCTCTATGACCAGCGCCACCCTTCCCTACTTTGGGACCTAAACATCAACACAAAATGCCGACTAGATGTCCTCCTAGAAAATGCTTCACTCACAAAGCCTCAACAAATCTCTTCCACTTCCTTATCATCAATACGATCAACAATGTCTACCAAACCCAACACGTTTCTCAAATAATCAAACTTCTTTCTCGAAAGAGCCTTTGTTAGTATGTCTGCTACATGTTCATCTGTTGAGACATACTCCAAATTCACGATCACATCTTGCACCAAGTTCCTAATCAAGTGGAACTTATTATTGGTATGCTTTGTCCTAGCATGAAACACAAGATCTCTAGACATCTTGATACAACTTTGATTGTCATAATTAATCACAGTAGGACCCAAAGACTTCTCGAACAAGTCTGTCAGAATCTTCCTTAACCAAACAAGCTCCTTTCCTACTTCACATGCAACCACATATTCTGCCTCAACACTACTCGATGCAATGAGATCTTTCTTCCTACTCATCCATGAGATCATAGCACCTCCCATAATAAAGCATCCTCATGTAGTGCTCCTTCCATCGGTCTCATTACCACCCCAATCAAAGTCTGTGAAGCCAACTAGCTTGACTTCCTGACGATCATACTTTAGGCAATGATATATAGTGCTATGAAGATACCTCAGTATATGTTTAGCAACTATTCAATGATCGCGACGAGGCTCCAATTGAAACTAACTGAGAATGTTTACTGCAAAACATATATCTGGTCTAGTATTTACTAGATACACCAGGGAACCCACCAACTGTTGATAGGAGGTAGGATCCACGAGACTATATTCAGAGTCCCTCAAATTCTTGAGATTGGTAATCATAGGAGTAGTCATTGGCTTGGAATGCATCATCCCAAATTCCTGCAACAACTTGATGATGTACTTTCCTTGCCCCAAATATATCTCCCTAGGTCTTTGCCATACTTCTAGACCTAGGCAATAGTGCATTTGTCCTAGATCCTTCATTTCAAATTCAACTGCCAAAATCTTCTTGCATTCTTGAATTCTTCGCTCTACACCAGTGATGAATAGATCATCCACATATAGTATAGTAATGACGGGCTCATTATTCACAACCTTGATGTAGAGATTCAAATCAACAAGACTCTTTACGAATCCAATTCTAAGTAGATATGCATCCATCCTAGCATACCATGCCCTAAGTGCTTGCTTCAAACCTTATAGGGCCTTCTTAAGTATGCAAACATGAGAGTCCTTGCTTTTAACTTCAAAGCCTTCGGGTTGTTTGATGTACACTTTCTGATCAATGGTCCCATTCAGAAATGCAGGCTTCACATCCATTTGATGGATATTACACCCCATTGTAGCAGCCAATGAAACCAACGATCTAATAGTAGTGTACCTTGCTGTAGGTTCAAAGGTTTCTTCATAATCAAATGCCTTCCTTTTCAGAGAAACCCCTTGCAACAAATCTTGCTTTATACTTTTCTATACTTCCATCAACTGCATGTTTGATCTTATATATCCATTTACATGTGACAAATGATTTCATTAGGTCTACGAACAATTTCCCAAACCCCATTCTTCATGTTGGATATATATTCTTCCTGCATTGCTCTCTTCCAAACCTCTTGATGCACAACTTCCTTGATTGTAGATGGTTCAACTTCTATCAATATTTTCATGTATGCAACATAACCAGAATATATTTTCAGTTTCTTTCTTTCCCTGAAGGTTACTTCAACTTCATGTCATTAAACATATTCTAATGTAGCTTTCAACCAATTTTACCTCTTCCTTGTGGTTGGGATGACCATCGATTGAATAAGCTCACTTGTTCCTTCTTCTTCGAGATTTGAGTAGAGTTTTCATGATGAACTTCTTCTTCTTCAAATACAGGAACTTTTGTTTCATCAGAATCAATAGGAATATCATTTGATTTCTTTTATGCTTGATTCTCATCAAATATGACATCCATGTTTACTTCAATATATATCCCTTCCTTGATGTAGATTTTATATACTTTTTGAGAGAGAATATATCCAACGAATATTCCCCTGATACTTGTAGAGTCCAAATTATTTCTCTTGTATTTCAGAATATGGATATATGATGGACTTCCAAAGATTTAGAGGTGATCCACACTTGGATTCTTTCTTGTGAATACTTCTTTGGGTGTTGTATTATCAAGACCATTATGAGGACTTCTATTTTGAATGTATACGACTTCCATTGTTGCTTCTCCCCATAAGAACTTCGGTAGATCTTGGTCAAGGAGCATAGTTCAAATGGATTCTTCAATTGACCTATTATTCCTTTCGACCAATCCATTTTGTTTGGGATAATAGGGAACAATGAGCTACCTCTTAATATCCGCTTCTTTACAATATGCAATCAATTCCTTAGAAGTGTATTCCCCTCTATTATCAGATCTCATAATTTTTATCTTTCTTTCAGTTAGGGTTTCCACTCCAGCCCTAAACTCCTCGAACTTCTAAAATACTTCATCTTTAGTTTTGAGAAGGTAGAGCCATGTATTTCTAGAATGGTAATCAATAAATGTAACATAATAGAGATGACCTCCAAGTGATTTTTCAGACACGGGCCCACACACATTGGAATAGATGAGGTCTAATATCTCTTTATACCTAGTTTCACAATTGTAAAATGGATTTATTGTATGTTTTCCCAAAGATCATCCCTTGCACACACCTTCATGATCCAACTTCATATTAGGAATACCATGAACCAGTTGACTAAGAGTAGGGATGGCCTTATAATGTAGATGACCATACCTCCTATGCCATAGCTCAATGGGACTTATTTCCATATGAACCAAAACTTGAGAAGGTGGTGTAATAACTCTATAAATACTTCCTTCACGAACTCCAACAACCATAACATTATCAATGCTAGAGTCTTTTGCCCATACCAATACTTTTCCATCAACAAAAGCAATTCTTTCCACTTTGTCTTCTAAACAAGAAATAGAAAGAAAATTATTTTTCAAACCTAGAGCATCTAGAATGTTGTTGAGGTGCAACTTCGATCCATTATCTAGCTTCAACGATGTTGATCCCAGGCCTTTAACATCATAGCTTTTGTTGTCACCTAATTCACTACATGAGAATATGGCTCCTTTGATAATGTATGAAGTTGTTTACTTTCTCCTATCATGTGTCTCGATGATCCACTATTAATGATCCATGCATTGTCATAATTAAGAGAGCATGTAAGAGCAACTAATAATCCTTGACTTTTGACCTTGTTGAATAAGTAATATGTGACCTTCTTGATCTACATTCCAGTAGTGTTGATACCCATTCTCATGTAGTCCATCAAAGAGGGAGAATCCATGCCAACCAAGTGATCTTCAATTATTCCTAACCTTAGCTTTGATACCATATTGGAAAATAAAAGTACTTATATTAGGGTTTGATTTTCCGATCTTGCAATTACTTGTGAGTGTGTTGAATTTTTTTACTTCTTTATTATCTTGTATTTCATAAAGCAATTACCATATTATGTGTGTATGAAGATCACAAAACAAGAGGCAAAATATGTAGGAAATATGCTAGAGAAAAACCCCTTTCGAGGGGAAAACCCGATCAAGATAATTCTTCATTTCAATAATATTCTTTGAGACTCTTCACCCTAGACATATACCAAACCTTCCCTCCACACCAAGTCAACCTCCCAGATCTTCGACCCCTTTCCAGCAACTTCGACTAGGCAGCAACTTCCAATAGTAGACGACTTCTGGAAGCAGCAAAACTTGGAAGATTTCGATCTCCCAATATAGGGCACGAAACAGAGTGATAGGTGCACCAAAAGTTCGATTTTCTTCCTCTCCTTAGACTTCCCCAAACTCACACTTCCTTTATCTTCCCGGAAACAGACTCCAAACTTCTCCAACTACTCTTGAGATATTGAACTAACTTGATATATGATGCTCCAAATGTCTTCGACTAGCTTGTATTTATAGGCTTCTTGTGGATCGAATAGGTGTCCTTAGGTTGACTTGATCTCTTCTAGGACGAATTGGTGTGGAGGATACATAAATCATATTTAACTCAATTCTTAACCTTTTTACATGATTCAAAAGCCCAAGAGGGGTCTCTTTGAATTCACAATGACTATAAACTCAATATTAATCCTAGGAGTCCATAATGGTGACTTTGAATAATATAATGACGACCCAAGCATGAAACTCATGCTTTAATGAGTCATTATTACAATAATAAAAATTCTTTTCTTTATTCTTTTGTCAAGTACATTTCATAATGACTTCAATACATTAAATGAAGACCGAACTTAGTTACAATTTCCAACACATCATTATTCCCACCTAGGTCCACATAGGGTCAGGCTCCCCTTCCCTTTGTCCACACCTTGGGTTGGGCCTGAAACGATGCACAGAGGTTGATGCAGCTAAAAAGAAAAAGAAAAACACAATTGGACACATTCAAAAGGAAAATGTACCCAGAAATGAAAAAGATAGTCGGGACAAACACATTTAGCACGTGGTAAAAAGCCAATGCATGAGCTCTGTTACCCACCATTTCGTGGGTGATATACCTAGGAGAAATTTGTTCTCTGTGATGTTCCCAACCTGTAGCCAACAACCCCTTGCAACCCTCAAATAGCTCGTTGTGCCATTTTGCTGCCACCTTAGCCAACCATGCGGTCCCTTACCCATCTGTATTGATCGTATGTTTGAAGGTGGGCCTCTCGAACCCAAAGGTATGTATTTTCATTTGGTAATTGAGTTATTGGATTTAATTATCATGGAAAATTTTGGGCATGGATTAATGAGGGGATTCGGCAAAAAGAGTGGTCTTAGTTTGTGCTTCTGCCCACTTGACCTCTTTTGGATGATATTGGTGAGCCCTGGTATTTCACCAAGAATGCTGCAACTCCTAGAAGCTACCCTAGTTTAATTTATCAACTCGGGGTTCATACAAACTTTGAGGTGACAGTGCTATATACATAGCAGATGAATTCTACTCATGTCATCCTCTTCTAAGCTCTACGAAAGGGTGCTACTTCTAGGGTTTCTAGGTGAAGTCTATCACATTTATGGAATTAGGCCCAGTGCTACAAATGATTCAAAGCCATGGCACTATCAGTAAGCACAAAATTATACCATAGTAACCAAGTACATCTAAATCTTCTGCAATGAAAGAAATCTACTTATTAGACTATGATAAGAATTGTAAAAGAAACCTAGGTACCTTGCATGAAATATATTGCTGAATTGAAATGGAATAAATGAAACTAATCTAATCACACTTAGCAGGGCCAAATGTCTAAACACACTCTACTTACCCTATTATCTATCTGTCATGATTTTATTCATGCAACTATTCATGACCTAAATATGCTTGAAAATGTGTTGTTTTGCAACTAGGAGAGGAGAGGGCTAAGCGGGATGAAGGAAGGCTTGAATGCATGGGGGCAAGGCTGGAGGTGTATGAGTGGTTTTTGTAGGTTTAGAAGTTGGCCATGGTGGTTTTTGGGCTTAAGGAGGAGTCCACAGGTGCTGTTCCAAGTGATGCCATAGGTTTCTTGTAATGCTAGAGGCAAGTCCTGAATTGCTATAGGAAACAGGCCGAGGGAAATGCGAGGCCAAAAAGAGGTGGAAAAAGGGTAGGGAAGGTGGTGTGAAGGTGGATGAGGATGAGTAGGAGGTGGCCCACCCATTAGCCAAGCTCAGGGCCTCTTGGGAGGCCTGTCTTGCACCCCTAGGGTTTGCTCACGGTGTAGGGATGGAAAATCCGAAAACAAGGCTGATGGTGATTTTGATGAACAAAGGGATGAAGGAAGATGAGAGATGAAGATGGAGGTGCTGATGAAGTTCTCCTTGGCTCTGCTACATGTACCTGCAATCTAACTACCTATTCATGCAATAAAGATGGGAAAATTCATGATAAAGACAATGGAAAAGATGACTTGAATTTGTAAAGAAAATCTATCCTAATCTAGAAACAAAGATCTACAACATCATACTGAACATGTTCATGGAATTAGAACAACTAATATCATCTATTCCAAGAAATCATAAACTAAAAATAATTTTTGGTCTCTGGGGAAGGTCTACCCTCCTCAAGCTCTATTTATAGAGATGAGAGGAGGAGGCTTGACTCACAACTTTATGGAGTTATCACCTATTCTACCACTCATGTAAGTAGACTAAATCTACAACAAAAGACAAATGGAAGAAAACTAAAATAGTGAATGGAAATTCCAACAAACTATCTAACTATTCATAAGCAAAACTAACTAAATGACATGAAAGTAAATAATGATTATATAAGAGAGGATGAGGCACATGGATTGGGCCCTAACCCACAAGCCTAACTCTTTGGGACTAGATCAGTACGGCAAAGTCTGAATACTCATTTCATTTCAAAAGATAGTCTCATTACATCAATATAAAAGTCTTGAAAAACTGATTACAAGAGAAAAAATCCTAATGAATTTCTCAAAAATTCGAATCCTAATGAGCTTTTGCTCATCTCTATTTAACCTAAGGGGTGGCTACCAACAACTCCCTAGAAAATATGTGATGAGTCCACTTGAATCCAAGTGAAGTATGGCTTGAGTTCACTTGGTATTGAGTTTTCTTGGCTGCCTTTGGGAGTTAAGGAGGGTGGACAACCCCCTAGAATCTCTCCTTGCTATCTACTCCAAATATTTATGACAAAATCTCCACAAAAATTCCATATCTTCATGATTTTCCTACATTTAATCTTATGTTAGGTACTCGAAGTATGCTAAGCCTCAATCACCACCTACATTAGCATCATAATACCATGATATAATTAAAATGCAAGAAAAAAGAATTTAATAAGGAAAAAAAGGTGACCATTAACCCCTAAAAATGTACCTAATGATGGAGCTCATCATCACCCACCTACTAAATGGTTCCTCATCATCCAAGAAACTAATCCTCCTTCTGCATTTCCTTTAAAGCCTCGATGGACCCTCTGACTTCCCAAGGAAGAAGTGTGAGAGTCCCCTCAAGAGGGTAAAACCAATCATTCTTTTCTGCTTCTTCCCATTCTCTGTTCTATTCATCTTGGTCCTTCCCATCACTCAGCGCCAACAACAAGGGTGGAATGAGCTTTAGACCAAGCCACTGAATATTTTTGGCCTACATGGCCCTCTTGTACAATGGTGCCATTTCCAAGGCACCCCTTAATATTTCCCGTGTATGGTACTCCATGTTTCTAAGGTTGTGAGGGAGGTTGTTCCATCTTCTCTGGCTAGCCATAATGCACTCATCTCTCAACAACCTAGAAACATAATCAAAGTGGGCTATTGCTTGAGCTTGTGTATGGAGGTATCTTTTAGCTAGTTCAGGATCCCTTTCAATCTTCATATGGTTATTGATGACTCCTCTAAGCTGAAAAATTCTGCCCTAATGTGTAAGGGTTCACTGTTTTCTCTTCTCATAACCCTCCTCATCTCTTGTGATCGAGTCTCCTCATTTACCATCCATGATGCTAAGGCCATTAATTTCATATCTCCCATCCTAGGATTGGGGTCCCAAATATTTAAATCTGTTAGCACAAGGTTATGCATATAAAACTATGCCATTTTTGCCTTGTCAACCATGCTATCTTGATTGCAGAAATCAATGAACTGTCTACAATTTTGGAAAGGCAAGGATCCATGGGAGGCTAAAGTTTTTATTTGAAAGAGAAGTCACTGATCCTTAATGTAAACTACATATAAATATGAAGGATGCTTGTGTTTAATGGCACCCATGCACAATTCTGCCATGGTGGTCACTTGTTTACATTTTAGTTGAAGCTGCTCTTGTAGTGCGACATTCTCTACCTGTGCTCCTTCAAAAGTGACTCTCTGAGCCTCACATCATATAAATATTTTCCTAATTCTGCTACTTTTCCTTCCATAAATGTTGGCTTGAGGGGTCTTGACCCAGGTTCGGTGTGCAAGGTTTGCCAACAAACCCCTATAATACTGGCCCTTTCGGTAGTGACCTGCTTGCGTAGGTCAAAGTCTCACCCGAAGTAGTATGGGTGGGTGCTGGAACCAGGTTTCCGCATCCTAAGAAAGGATGGGTAAGGAAAGCAGCGCTGCGCTAGTCCTATAATTCCCAGATTACCTTGTTCTACGCAGGCTTAATTAGGTCTCTGTTCGCATCCACGTGCGCTAGATCTATAATTATATGCTTTTATGACAGTAATACAACATTGCATAAACAAAACAAAATAGATCCAGATCCAGAAACACACTTACACAGATATTCGTAGCTTAAAGACGGAAAATGCACAATACATCAGCTACCAACAATTCACACAAGAGTACTCACAGATTCAATTCTTTATTAATCCTTCTTATTCATTCATTCATCAATTCTTCCGTATAATTCCCTTCCCAACCTGCGCACACAGCAGCAGGGTCTGCATACAGCTGGACTTGGATCTTCGCGCACACAACCAGCAGGAGTCCTTTCCCCAAAAACCCAAACAGATAGCTTAAACCACAAATCACATCAATAGCTCATCATTCTTGTCCTTTTCAATACAAAATGTTCCTCTATTTATAACAATATAGCCTAGACTTTCCTATGGTTCGCAAACCGTGGTTTTCGGACCCCTGGTTTACCCTTTTACCCATTACAATGCTTTCGGGGCTTTGACCCACCCCAAAACCCCTGCGCTATACTAAATCTAATAAAAAATATTCAAAATGGACCAGTTTCGTAGCTTGTAGGAGACTCTGTTCCAACAGTCCCCCAACACAATCTTGTGACTCGTCCCGAGTCACTGTGGTGGTGCGGCCTCTATTTGCACACGCAAGGTATTAAGAGCGCGAACGAGAAGAGGGAGCACTTCCTGACTCTGGGCAGCAGCTCGCTGTGCAATGTTGACAAGTGTTAGGGAGGCAGGGCCGTCTAGAGCCATGAGAACCCGTTCTAGCAGCTGGTGGAGGCGCGCGATGGCGGACTCAGCATCTTGGGAGAGCTAGAGTGCAGTGTCGGCCCATGGTTTCAACCGTTTTAGGATGACATGCTTGGTGCGGCAAAGGTTCTCAATCGTTTCCATGATGGCTAGATGCTGCGCGGAGACGTTGGAGGGTGAGGAAGCTCTGACCTGATCCAGAGCAGCTTCCGCCTGTCGTAATTCCTTCTGGATATGCTGAAGCATAGAATGGTGCCAGACTGTTGTCCAAAGTTGCGTAGCTATTTCGACCAACTGCGCGCCCTGCGTAAGCTGCTCCTGAATAATATTCGTTGCGTCTGTGACCAATGCAATCCGCTGGGCCTGTACTTCTGGAGGTATGTCATACTTCTGTCACGTAGTCCGGTCACAGTGGCGAACGTCTTGCAACACTCTGGTGTATAGTCCTTGTAGCGCTGTGCAAGATAGCTATGCCAAATCGATTTGGATGTCCCCAGCTTTTGGATCATGATTGTTAACTAGGGGAGTGCGAGGGAGTGAACAAATATTTCTTCTGCTGGGCGGTACTCTGGAGTTGCGGAGAAGTCGCAGCATGTCCCTATATCTCAACGTTCCTTCTTGGCGCAGAACCAGTTGTGACCTAACTGTGATACTGCAGGTGGAGGACCGCGGTACTAATGTACCCTCCTCTCCTATATCATCCGAGGCCATCCGGCTGGGTTCCGCGGTCGTCCCCGGGGTGCGAAGGTTAGGTATCCCTATCGCGTAGCGATGGTGGATCTCCATGCATAGTTGAAAGGAAATTATGGCTGCAGGAAGCCAATGCCCAATCATTTGATCGCACTCAACATTCCCAGGCCCTCTCAAGATGATGTATGCGAGTGCTGAGAAGCCCGGGAACGAAGCATTCGGAGGGTTAGGGTTCGTCATAGAAACAAGAGAACAGGCATCCCCGAGAATATCAATGATCTCAAAGAGCCAGTGGGCAGATAACAGGAGCATGGTGGGGAGACAATAAGTAGCCTGGTGCGAAGTTATCCTACCAACTGCATATCATCCAGAGCTATTTAATGGTGGAGAAACCTGTACGTGTAACTTACCATCGATCATTCGGATCAAACTTACCATAAATGGATGCATTGATGATCTGTTGCCAAATTCGTGTAACTATAAGGTCCCTTTCTTATCAACGTAGGATGGGCTAACGGTTGTTATTCGTACCTGAGGATTCTCCCATGAACCGTCAGACCCCAGAGGACGCCTGCATGTGGTTCGCATGCTCCGAATTAAGGCTGACGCCAGGTGTTTCGTAACATGGTTTAGGTACTAGTTCAATAACTTGGCCACCAATCTTCTCGATCAATGCGCTTCGCCCTTGGTTGCGATGTCCTGGTACGGTAGGAATGTGTCCAACGTCCTCGTGCTATCTGTTACTTGAAGTGTTCGCAAATTCTCCCAATTGCACATGGGTTCAGGCAGCTCCACAATCGAACGCACACCTGGGTTATCAATAACCAGGTGAGCCTGTTTGGGCAGGGTTCTATCGCACACTAAGACAGATGATGGAATTGAAGCTCAAACCCTTCCCTTTAGATCCCTTAAGCAAGCTGATCCAAAGAATAGGATGGAATTCCCGCATGAGAATTATTTGCACTAAGAAGTGTTGCAACCATAGCTAAACAGCTGAAGCATGCAAGTAGTCAAAAAACCAAAAATAGCTGAATACTGAATTATCTCCTTGCTGCTATGTCCTCCTTTTTGTCCTTGGTGAGCCTCCTCACCCCGGACCCCACACATTGTTGAGGTGACTTCCTAGTGAAGGTTCCTCGTTCAAAACTGTGTTTTCCTTGTTGGCTTCCCTCCTCTTCTAGCAATGCCATTGACTTGGTCAACTGGAACTGGTTCACCTGTATTTATTCCTTTCACACTAAGGTGTCTTCAATCCAGCTCTTCTTATGTGTGTCTAGCTGATCCTTGTTCACATTGAGCTAGTTTACTTGGGTGATCTCTTCCTCCTCAAGGATGCATGTTGACTTAGTCAAACTTGACTCTGTCCACATCTATTTTGCCCTTGTTCACACCTGAAAGTGTAAAATACATCTCCTAAGGTAATCTATTTCCTCATTAAGGTGGAATTTATTCATATATATATTTTTCATGGGCCTCCTTACCCATTTATTCCTCTCCTAAGTGAAAACAACAAAATCTAATATTCCAAATTGCTGTGTGAAAATTTTAGAATATTACAGTCATCCCCTCTCAAATGTTGCTTGTCCTCAAGAAACTATAGAGATAGGACTGAAGAACCTCCTCTTCTTCCCCTGTAGCATCCTCATATGATAAGAATCCCCAAAGATCAAGGTGCTGTTCCATCAACACCACTCCAAGCTTCCCCTCCCAAGTGTATACGCTGTCCTGTGGTGAACATTCCAAATAGATGACATCATGTGACAGTGAAACATCCATGGAGGCAACAATGGGATGTTTGAAGGTCCTCTTGAGGCATGAGGGCTGATATAGATTGGGATTCATCATCCCCATTTGAATCTCCCCTCCCAAAGCTATCAAACAAACAAAATGAGTCAACCTCCCGGATGTCAACTCGTGAAGGATCTCTTCCACCTTAGGCTCATGTAGAATAGGTGGGCTGAAAATCTGAACATGGTAGACAGGATAGCCTACCCCACACTGTTTTCCTCTCCACTCATGATAAGTGTAGAGTGCTTGATGATCATGGGCTACAAACAAGTTTCCCTCAAGTGGCAATAGAAAGATTGAATCTTCAAAGATCCCCTCTCCAAAACTATGGATCATGCTGGCCCAAACCATTCCATTCAAAGTGAATGGCACATAACTACCATATTTCATCCAAATCAGAAATTTTCTGAAGGTTATGTGCAATTTTGGATGGTACCAAAGGTTCTCCAAGTGGATATTACACAGTCTTCCCAACTGCTGTTTGAGGATGTCATGTGGCAAGTGGTTCTGCAACAAGTTATAAGTTGTGCATGTTTGCTCCTCCAACATGGGGAAGTAAGAATCAATGTATGTCAGCTGTTCATAGACAAAATAACAATACCCTTGCCCAAAGTCATGTATAGATGGGCTATCATCATTACAAACATTGGCCCTAAAGTGACCATGAAACCCAAAAATACTCTTGCCCTCTTGTGGAGCAATGCACTGCTCATATATGGTGAGAAGATACAAATACTCAATGGAGTAATTGACAAGGACATAAATGTATTTCTTACCATGCATGGTGAGTAGGCTGAAAGTGAGGTCCATGTATAAGTTCCCCCATGAGGATCTCCTCATAAAAGTCTGCAAGAAGAAGGGATACATAGACTCCTTGGAATACTCCATCAATAAGAACACACTCCCATGTGATAGTGCTGTAGGCCTTAGTAATAAGGCTCCATAACTCCTCCATTTGACATTCCATATGCCAAAGCCATTCACCATCATGCTGCTATGTGAGAAGATCTTCTTCCCACATGGAAGCCCCTCATAATCCCCCAATGCTGAAGGGTAGCCTCCTTGCACCATGAATGTGCCTTCTTTCTCTCCGGAAATATCATGAAAAGTATGGGAAAATTTCTGCCCATACTCTCCCAAGTGTAACCACAACAACAACACATCTTGCTGCTCCCTTATCTCTCCCTCATACAAGCCATAAAATAAGATCATGATGGTTACCTTGTATGATTCCCCATACAAATTTTTTTTTTGCTGTTCTATCATATGGGTGCCATGCCATGCCTCCATCCACCACATACCCTTTGACAAAGAGTATGGTCCAAGATGGCCAAACTCTCTCAAGAGTAGCCAGCGCAACTTTGCTTCTTACTGCCCTGTGTCATAGATCTGCAAGTGGCTCACAAGCCTCTTGCTCTCCATCCACCTCCCTTCATCCAAGTGTGGATGCCTCCAATCATTTTCCCCTTTGGTATCTCCCCAATGAAGACTACAAATATCTCAAAGCAATTATTCCTCCTTTCATCTCATGGGAAGTTAATATGTAACCCCTTGGATATCTTTTAGAAAAGACCTCTCATCAATCAATCTCTTGAATCCAAAAGAATCCAAGTGTGCTGAAAGCAAAACATCATTAGAAAGTGGCACAATACTCATGAGGCCCTTCAAAATCTCACACCCTAACTCCTTATGCTGCATGAAACTCCATGAGGGTCCAATGGAATGAGTGTTCATCCCTTCCTTGCTTAAACCAAGGTCACACAGCGCAGTACAAGCTTGCTGCTCCACCCTAGCAGTGTGTTCTGATCCTTGACCAAGTGAGGACATATTGCCAAGGTGTTCCACAAGATTTTCTGAAATGATAAGGAATGTAAATACATGCATACCTTGGTGAGTCTGGGGAACCTCTTGTAGGTCTGAAAGAGTTCCTTCCTTTGATGTGTTGGGTGATCCAATTGCTGATATGGATGGCTGCTCCCTCATGAAAGTGACACCGCTGGTAAAGGTATCCTCAGATGGAGAAGATGACTCCTCCTTCTCTGATCTTCTACTGTCAAATCTTCTGATTAACTAATGGGTGAAATCAACAAAAGTAAACACTCTTGCATGAATTACATGGCTGAACCACCAAGAGCTTGCCTTGCCCTCCAAGTGCAACGTTGAGATCTCCACAACCTCTTTTTCCACTACTGGGTGCAGTAGGAAAAATGCCTCTAACTTCATCACCCAAGATTCTGTTGTACACAAGGGTGATCCATTGAAGGTAGAAAATAGGAATCTATTGCCCCTCATCATTCTTTAACTACATGACCTTATTCCCTCTCTCAGTTGGATAAACTAAGGAAGACCTAAGATCTCTTTGACAATCCTGGGTTGGCACTTGTACTTTGCCAAATATCAACTCAGGATCTCAAGTTCTGAGTGGTCTTCTTGCTTTCCACTTCCTCTTTGAGAATAGGAAGTACCTGCATCTTCTTCTTCCTCTTGAAACCTTCTAGAGGTCTCACTGTAGCTTTCTCCTCCTTGAAACCCTCTTGGAGTTTCAATGCATTTCTCTTCTTTCTTCTTAGATCTAAAAATGGATGAGAGTAATCTCATCCTCTCCATAATTTTGTTCTCCTCTCATTCTTATCTTCTGATTGGATCCGAAATCCACAGGCTGAGCCAAGATGGTAGCTTTGATACCACTGTAATATCCCAAAATTGGGATTTTCTACAACAAATGGAATATCTTAAGATATTCCAAAGTTGGAGCTTCAACAAATCATGAGCATGGAAATGTAGAACAACTCATTAGATGTAAAAGAACATCTCACCAGTAGATGTAAGGAACTTAGCAAGAATATGGCCTATATCCTCCTTCCCAAGTGGGGAAATGCAGTGATATAGGGAATAAAATAGCTGTCTTCAACAAATAACGCAATAAAAGTGGATACTGGGACTTGGATCCCTTAGTTTAGACAATATACAACCCACTTGCAGAATTGGAGGTGAGACAAATGAATCTAGCTACACTAAAAAAATCTCCCCAGCTTAAGATAGCTTAAAAACACCCCGATCCCATGACTTCTCTAAAAAAAAATTTATGAAGACTGTGAGAGCATAATTCCCATGAGGGTTTCTACAGAAAATAATGAAATAAGACTAATCTGGAGATTCTATTAATCAAATAGCATAGAAATGGAGGTTTAACCTCTTTTACACAAAGAATAAGACACCCGGCAAGGGTTTCCGACATTATACATGTATAAAAAGCAGCACTGTAGAAAATAACGCAGTTACTGCATCTCTGTATTAAAAATGGCTGAATATGACATAATATAGCTGATAAATACAGAAAAATGGCCCTAGGCCCTTCTTATTAGAACTCCCGGAGGGAAATAAACACCTCCTCTTCAAACACTAGCACAAAATCCAGGGGTGCAACCCAACTGCTGCTACACCTACATAAAGGACGCAGTTTCTGAAGATGACTGCACTATAGGTGTTAATGGCTGATTTTCCCTAAGCCAGATGATTTAATTGAAGCTAAAACCCTTCCCTTTATATCCCTTAAGCAAGCTGATCCAAAGAATAGGATGGAATTCCTGCATGAGAATTATTTGCACTAAGCAGTGCTGCAACCACAGCTAAACAACTGAAGCATGCAAGTAGTCAAAAGACCAAATATAGCTGAATATTGAATGATCTCCTTGCTGGTATTCCCTCCTTTTTATCCTTGGTGAGCCTCCTCACCTCGAACACCACATATTGTTGAGGTGAGTTCCTAGTGAAGATTCCTCCTTCAAAACTGCGCTATCCTTGTTGGCTTCCCTCCTCTTCTAGTAGCGCTGTTGACTTGGTCAACTGGAACTGGTTCACCTGTATTGCTTCCTTTCACACCGAGGGGTCTTCAGTCCATCTCTTCTTATGTGTGTCTAGCTGATCCTTGTTCACATTGAGATAGTTTACTTGGGTGATCTCTTCCTCCTCAATAATGCATGTTGAATTAGTGAAACTTGACTCTGTCCACATCTATTTTGCCCTTGTTCAAACCTGAAAGTGTAAAATCCAGCTCCTAAGGTAATCTCCTTCCTCATTAAGGTGGAATTTATTCATATATTTATTGTTCATGGGCCTCCTTACCCATTTATTCCTCTCCTAAGTGAAAACAAAAAAATCTAATATTCCAAATTGCTGTGTGAAAATTTTGGAATATTACAGAGAGGCCATACCTGAGCTTACCTGGTGTTGGTGAGGTGCTGCAGGAGTTGGTGCAAGGAGATGGATCTGGTGGTGGCAACCTGAGTCTTTTATTTGCTGTGTCTTAATTTTTTTTGTTTTGTTTCCTGAGTGAGCTGCTTACCCTTTTCTTGTTTTCTTTCTTTTGTAGGTACTTCATGGAGGGCTTCAGATTCCAAGGCGGGTGTGCTTGTACCTCTAGAGTCTGCTGGTGGTCTCCTGGAGTCATCTACATAATATTTCCTTCATTGTTTTTCCTTGTTGTGCCACACACAAATTTGCTACTGGAAACTTTCTAATACCTGTAGCAGTTTGTTCCTTGCCTCTTTCTGCTTCAGTTTGTTCAGGAATGGAGGGATATGAGTTATGGAGGCTATGGAGGAAGTCATGGGATGAATGGAGCGGAGGATAGGCAGGAGAAATGGTTCCTATGCCAAGTTTTCAATGATTTAGCTGCCCAAGGTGCAACATAGGGTTTAGATTGGGAAACATTGCACATGGAATGAAATAGGGTGTTGGGAATTGTAGGTATAGGAAAAACACATATTATCATGCTCTAAATTAAGTTCATAAACCCTTAGGCAACCTTTTTTCTTCACAAATGAGTTTCTTGTAGGATTTAAAGGAGTTTCCTGTAGAGCTACATGAATCTTGTAGTTTCCTGTTTTGCCTGTAGCAATTACAAGTTAGGGGAAAAAATGAACTTGTTGCCTATATGGTGGGTGGAATGGATGAAGGGATGGATGATGGAGTGGATTATAGAGTGTACAAGAAGAGAAGAAGAAAGAGTGAAGAGAAATCGATCCTCTGGATCCTAAAAACCATCTTCAATTGTTAACGTGCAAAACAGAAAAACACGCAAAACAGAAAAACACACAAATCCATAGGTTTTATTATTTATTTTCTTTCTTTTTCTCTTTTTCTTCTTTTTTTATTGAAGGAAAGTGGGCAGCCTCCATAGAGGTTTTCAACCTAGAGGCCTGCCTTGGGCACCCCAAAGAGTTTTTCACCCAAGGATATTTTATTTTATGTTTTTTCTTTTTCTTTTTTTTCTCTAGGACTGCCTCATGGAGGTTTTCAACGCTGGAGTTGGCCTAGGGATCCTCAGATAGGTTTTCACCCATGCCTCTTTCTATTTTATTTATTTATTTTTTTTCCTCTTTAGGAGCCATTGGAAACTATGGAGTTTCCCATGACATACACTTCCCTTCTTATGGAATTTATAAATTCTGCCCTAGACAGGGGCTTCTTGTAAACCTGGAGTCTATAACCATTGACAAGTAGGGGAATTCCTTCCTCATCTATGGTTTTGATTTGAACTGCACAATTATCATAGCATTTTTCCACTTTGTAGGGTCCCAACCATATTTTCATTAGTTTTCCTTTGAAGTCCTTAAACCTTGAGTCATACAACATCGCTCAATCTCCTTCTTGAAAGGTCTTTTCCTTAATGTTCTTGCCATGGCAGACCTTCCTTTGGGGCTGAATTACCTCTGTGTGGAGGAGTTCTTGCATCATGAACTCATCCAATCCATTTAATTGCATCGACCTCTATTTTTGGGCATTTGAAATGTCTAGGTCTAACTCAACTTCCATCCTTAATGTGTTGAATTCAAATTCAACTAAAAGCAAAGCTTTCTTGCCGTAGACTAGGTCATAAGGAGTGAATCATGTTGTTGTTTTCCAGGTAGTGTTGTAGGCCCAAGTAGCTTCTACCAATCTATCCACCCAATATCTCATGTTGCTGCTTACAACCTTGGTGAGGATACTCTCTAAGGCTCTGTTAGTCACTTCCACTTGGCCACTCGCCTGAGGATGGTAGGCAGTAGAAGTCTTATGCTTAATCTTGTGCCTCCTCAAAATATTCTCAATGAGATGAGAAGTGAATTGTGCCCCCTGATCAATGACTAATTCTATGGGGTACCCAAACTTTTAAAACAAATTATCCCTCATAAATTCTGCTACTTTCTCCTCGGTTTCTACCTTCACAACTTTTCTTTCAACCCACTTTGTCAGGTAGTCAGCGCAGGCTATGATATACTTTTTCTGTCCAGATGGTGGATCAATAGGTCCAATGAATTCCATGACCCATTTATCAAATGGCTCAGGGGCCACCTGAAGTTTCAAAGGCATCTCATCACTTTGTGTAGGTTTCCCCATCCTTTGGCACTGGTCACACCTGCCAGTGTATCTTATGGAATCCTAGTGAAGGGTAGGCCAATAACATCCTGCTTGCAAAAGTTTGAAAGCAGTCCTTTTTGCAGAAAAGCGGCCTCCACAAGGGCTATCATGACATGAAGAGAGGATATCAAAAACTTCTTCCTCCCTTACACATCTCCTGAGGATTTGGTCAGGACCTAGCTTGAAAAGATTCCCCCTAATCCATATGAAAGGGGTGCTTTTTCTAATGATCGTGCTTTTATCCCTAAATGAGAGATTAGGAGGGAAATTTCCAGCAACCAAGTAGTTATATATGTCATAAAAACATCGTGAGAGTGATGATATAGCAAAGAGATGTTCATCTAACAGCTGGTCATCCACCATTCCTTATTCACTTGCAGATAGAGCTAACCTAGTTAAAAAATCTACAACAACATTCTCATTTCCAGGTTTATCAACAATGGTTAGGTCACACTGCTGTAAAAGTAACAACCATATAATTATCCTCGCATTAACATCTGGTTTGTTCATTAAATATTTGATGGCTGCATGGTAAGTGTGAACAAAGGTCTAATACCTAGTTACATAATGTCTAAATTTGTTTAAAGCATGGACAATGGCTAACATATCCTTCTATGTGACAATATAATTTAGCTCTGCCTTAGACAAGTTCTTACTAATGAAATAGATTGCATAAGGTAATTTTCCTTCTAATTGTCCTAATGCTGCCCCCACAACTTTGTCAGATGCATATGTGTGGATGTGGAACAGTAGAGTCCAATTTGGACCTCGGAGAATGGGGGTAGTAGTCAACTTTCCCTTAATGAGCTCAAAAGTCTCTTGACAAGGACCAGACCAAATAAACTCTGAATCTTTGGCCAATAAAACAAATAGTGGCGAATCCATCTTACTGAAATCTTTGATGAATCTTCTATAATAACCAGCTAACCTTAAGAAGCTCTTGACATCTCTTTGATTTTGAGGAGCAGCTACCCTTTTGATAATAGTGATTTTGCTCGTGTCCACTTGTATTCCTGCTTTGGAGATTGAGTGTCCTAATACAACTCCTACTCTCTTCAGGAATTCACAATTTTTTGGGCTTAGGGAGAGATGCATCTCAATTCAACTTCTTAGTACTTTACCCAAATTGGAGAAAGCTTCCTGGTAGTCATCCCCATATGGTGTGAAATCATCCATGTAGATTTCAACAGGGTCATGGACTAGCTCAAAGAAAATGCTCAAGATAGCTCTTTGGAAGGTAGTTGGGGCATTGCACAACCCAAAGGGTAGGACTCTGTAAGCAAAGGTACCCCAAGGGTAGGTGAAAGTAGTCTTATCTTGGTCTTCAGGGCTGATATGAATCTGGTTGTACCCACTGAACCTATCTAATAAGGAAAATAACTTCTTCCCTGCAGGGCCATCAAGGACTTGGTCTATAAAGGGAAAAGGGAAATGGTCCTTCTTGGTGGCTTTGTTAGGTTCCGATAATCAACACAAATTCGCCATTTTCCATTCTTCTTCGAGACTAGGAAAAGAGGATATACCCGCTCACTCTCTGATATAGGATAAATGAAACCTGCATCCAATAGTTTCTGCAGCTCTTCCTTGACTACGCTGTTCAGAGCTAGGTTCATCCTTATTTGGGTTTGTTGCACAGGCTTGCATCCTTCTTTGATGTAAATATGATGTTTACATAATGAAGGATGCACCCATTTCATGTCCTTGTAATCCCAAGAAAATGCATCTAGGTTTTGTTTTAAAATTTGGCATAATTGATTTTATTCTTTATCCGAGAGCTTTGGATTGATTTTCAGAGATCTGGATGGGCCAAACTCAACAAACTTGGTGGTTTCAAAGGTTGGATCGACCGAGTGCACTTCCGTCCAAGTTTGGCTTTCAGACTCTTTGACTAGGTTTTCAAGAGGGCTATTAGTGGGGGACTGGTTTTGAATGGCATAGTTGATGAGTTCGTCTTCATCAATCTGCCCCCCTCTAAGAAAAAAATCTATGGTACAAATAGGGGTAGTTTTATATACATCATATGTTGAGATTGCAACAAGATGATGAGCTTAGTGAAAAGAGTCGCCTTCACTAAGTGGGCCCGCAGGCTATTTTTGGCGCAAGTCTATTTTTAGACATGTCGATCATATTCTGTGAGTTGCAGGATGCTATTTGTGGATGGTTGGTCAAGTTGGAAAATTAGATGGACTTCTATTTTTAGACATATTGGGCAGAATCTATTTTTAGATTGCCAGTCTAAAAATAGATATGTCAAATATTATTAGCTCTTAATAATATTTGGACTCTAAACATTATCTTATTCTCTTGGAGCACTTCAGTTAAGTGCACAGATGTGGCACAGAAGCTGACAGAAGGAATTATGCTATTCCTGAGGGTTTAGTGGAGCTATTGCATGGAGGACTTCAGTTAGAACTCATGTGACAGAGTTTGGTGGAGTTGTAGAAGTAGTTGGTGGAGTTGTGTTCAGTTTAACTCAGTTAGACACAGTTGAGCTAGTTGTATCTAGTCTAACTGATTGATACACTAGTGAGAGTGGTGTGAATTAATTAATAATTAATTCACTAAATATTAACTCATTAATCAACTGAAGAATACATCAGTTAACTACAGTGCATGGACAGTTTTAGTGGAGACCAGTGGAGAGGTAGGTGAAAGAGCAAGTTGACTATCAGTTGTGACTATAGTGATGCATTGATTACATCCAACACTCAATGGAGATGCCAATGAGGATTGCGTGAGCAAGGCTGGACCAATTCGAGTTCATTCAGAGCCATTCTTCAGGAGGGATTGTGTAGTAGAGGCAGGCTAGCAGGTGGCAGAGATCGGTGCATGGATTTGCTAGATCAGGACCTGATTAGTGTGTAGCGATTGTATTGTACTGAGAGCTTGTGAGAAGCTTTGTATGAGGATTGTTACATGATCTCTATGAAATATATTATATATAGATAGTTGGGGTTTTTAGCTTCAGGCTTTCCCGTTAAAACACTGTGTTCGTATGTGTGAATTTTTATGGTTTCAATGTGTGCATGCAATTGATTTAATTTCCGCATATGATGATCAATAGTAGAAGAGATTCTGTATTGTGCATGAAGTCAAATAGTGTGTGATCAGGAGAATATTTTATGTATAACATATCAGTTAGATAATGTCTACATGGTATCAGAGCTATATTGATCATTGGAGCAATTGCAAATTATTTAAGTGGTTGAGTTTTGTGCTGGTGGAATTTGAATTTGCTGCAATGTTTTCTTGGTGTCAAAGTTGAGATGTATTTCAATGGATTGCAATTGGAGTATGCCCTTGAGGTCAGCTCGAATTATATTTCATGGAAGGATAGGGTGGAGGCAGTGCTGGAGGATAATGGGTTGAAGGAGTTCATAGATGCAGAAATTCCAAAACCTGCTTCTAGCGATGCTGCCGCACTTGACGCATGGAAAAAGAAGACAACTAAATGTCGAAGGATTCTGTTGGAAGGTGTGAAGGATAAAATAGTGTCCATCCTTCATGGTAAAGCTTCTCCATTCTTGATGTGGAAAGCTTTGACAAACTTGTTCCAAAGCAAGAGCGACCAGAGGAAGTTGGCACTCAAAGATAAACTCAGGAAGATAAAAATGGAGAAAGGCGACAATATACCCAAGTACCTCACGAAGTTTGTCCAGTGTAGGGATGAGCTGGGAAGTGTGGGGGTTACTATAGATGAAGAGGACTTGGTGAGCTTGGCTCTCCTTGGGCTTCCGAGGAGTTAGAATTCCTATGAGGACTCTGTCAATGGTCGGGAGAAATTGCCAGGATGGGAGCGACTTTGGTCAGATCTTATGCAGGAGGAGATAAGGCGGAGTACCAGGGATGGATCTTCATCGAAGAATGAAGATGAAGAAAATTGCGCTTTGGCTGCCAAAGCAAGGAAAGGGAAGGGAAAGAAAAATCCTTCTCAATCCAGTGCGAAAGGCAAGAAGCAGGACATGTCCAAGGTGAAGTGTTTTCACTGTCACCAACATGGACATTACTCCACTAATTGTTCACAGAAGAAGAAAAATAAGCAGGCTGCTGGATCTGCAGCTGGAGAGGCCTTAGCCTCGCATTTTGAGCTAGATTTTTTGCTGATCGCATGCTTGGTCTCAAGTATGATGGGATCAGTGTGGTTTATTGACAGTGGTGCATCTTTCCATATGACCGGAGACAAAGATTTGTTTGCTAATCTGGATTGGAAGGATCTTGGAGTGCACATCGAGATGGGCGATGATGGTAGATACAGTGCGACCGGTATCGAGACCATTTCCTTTGAGAGGGAGTCTGGTAAACCCTTCATATTAAAGGATGTCATGCATGTTCTAGGATTGAAGAAGAATATGATCTCTGTGGTGATGTTGGAAGACAAGGGATATGATGTTGTCTTTAGCGAGGGAAAGGATTTCCTGCTCAGTAAGGCAACTAGTGAAACCCGGAGGATAGGGGTTCAAGTTAAGAACCTTTATCAATTCCAGGTAGATGGCTGCACAGCAATGGTAGGCAAGGCAGAAGGAGTGGTGAGCCAGGATGAGGGCGAGCTATGGCACAGGAGATTGGGCCATCTTCACCATGGTGCTTTGAAAATTTTGCAGCAGATTTCTACTGGGCTTTCGAAGGGTACACTTGCGCAGTCATATCAGTGCAAGGGATGTACTTTGGGAAAATTTGTGAAATCCACATTTCATGAGAAGGATAGTCGCGCCACGACGATCCTTGAGAGAATTCACACAGACGTGTGTGGACCTTTCTCAGTATCTTCGACAGCAAAGCACAGGTATTATGTGATCTTTGTTGATGATTTTTATCGTAAGCGTTGGATCTTCTTCATGCAGAAGAAGAGCGAGACATACTCAAATTTATGTGAGTTCAAGGCACTGGTGGATAAAGAATCGGGGAAGTAGGTGAAGGCTCTTAGGAGCGATAATGGTGGTGAATTCATCTCTGGCGAATTCAAAGATTTTTGCAGTGCAACAGGAATTCGAAGAGAGCTCATAGCGCCTCATAACCCACAGCAGAATGGGGTCGCGGAGCGAAAGAACAAAACGATCGTGGGTGCTGCACGGGCGATGTTGCATGATCAGGGCCTTCCCATACACTTGTGGGTAGAAGCTTGCAACACTGCAGTTTATGTGCAAAACCATTGTCCTCATAGAGTACTTGGCATGAGTACAATCGAAGAGCCGTTTTCTGGTAAGAAGCCTGATATTTCTCATTTGAAGATTTTTGGCTCACCTGTTTGCATTCATGTGACGAAGGATGCCAGGAAGAAGCTGGAGTCGACCGCAGAGGTTGGGATATTTGTGGGGTACACAGAAACACCCCACAACTATCGTGTGTATTTTCCAGACAGTCGGAAGACTGTTGTGCGACGAGATATGAAATTTCATGAGGAGAAAGCCATGAAGTGTTCGCTTGAGAGGAAGCCACACTTGCATGCATATGAGGAGCTAATAGTTCCTACGGATGAGCCCCAGGATGTGGATCAGCCACAAGAGGAGGTTCATGGAGTGGAAGAAACCACTCATGCAGCGCCAAACATCAGAGGGTGGAAGCGCACTACAGAAGCTAAGTGACTGAATCTTGATGTAGAGAAGATTGTAGGAGCACCTACATCACAACGCAGATAGAGACAGTCACCTAACCAATATACTGGATACATGGCTCTGATGAGAAAGTGTATCGTGACAAAACCATCTTCTTTCGAGGAAGCCGTGGAGGACCCTGCATGGGTAGATGCCATGGTGGAAGAGTATGATTCGATTGTCAGAAACAGTGCATGGGAGATTGTCCCAAGGCCGGAAGGAAAATCAGTGGTAGGTTCGAGATGGATCTACAAAGTGAAGCAAGCAGCTGACGGGAGTGTGGAGAAGTACAATGCAAGATTTGTTGCCCGGTGCTTCTCACAGATTGAGGGGATTGACTATGAGGAAACCTTTGCACTTGTCGCAAGGTATTCTTCCATACGGAGCATCCTAGCTCTCTCAGCGTAGATGGGTTGGCACAATCATCAGATGGATGTGAATACTGCGTTCCTCAATGGAGTCATTGAGGAGGAGGTGTACATAGAACAGCCAGAAGGTTTCCATATCTTCAGCAGTGAGTCTCATGTGTGCAGGCTTTAGAGAGTGCTGTATGGGCTGAAACAAGCACCTCGTGCTTGGTACACACGGATAGACAGTAATTTCACCAGTCTTGGATTCACCAAGAGTGAGGAGGATCCGAACCTATACCAGATTGTGGTTGAGGGTAAGTTTCTTATCATTGTACTTTATGTAGATGATTTGATACTGACAGGTGATGAATAGTTGATACTCTCATGCAAGGCTGATCTTGCAAAGGAGTTTGAGATGAAGGACTTGGGCCTCCTTCATTATTTCTTGGGATTGGAAATTTGGCAGCGCAGTGATGGGTTGTTTGAGTCTCAAGGCAAGTATGCCCGGGAGATACTGGAGAAGTTCAAAATGCAAGGTTGCAAGCCTATTGACACTCCTCTTCCTCATGGTTGGAGGAAAGAGGATGCTACATCGGCAGAGGTAGTGGATGCCACTGTTTACCGACAGTTGGTTGGTTCGCTCATGTATCTAGTCAATACAGGACCAGACATATGCTATGCTGTTAACCAGCTTTCACAAGCTATGGTTAAGCCTACCAAGCTCTTTTGGAAGGCGGGGAATCATGTATTGAGATATCTCAGAGGCACATCAGGATATGGATTATGGTACAGACAGTCGGATGAGGTGAAGCTACATGGCTTCACGGATGCAGATTGGGCAGGGAGCCCAATGGACAGAAAGAGCACATCTGGAGGGATATTCAGTATCAGGTCTATAGCGGTTTCTTGGTACAGCAGGAAACATAGATCCGTGGCACTCAGTTCAACGGAGGCTGAGTACATGGTAGCAAGTTTGGCTGCATGCGAGGCTATATGGATGAGGAAGATCCTGGTCGGGTTGTTCGGTTCACACTTAGAGCCTACTGTGATATATTGTGATAATCAGAGTTGCATAAAACTCTCGGTTAATCCAGTATTTCATGATAGATCTAAACACATTGACATCCGGTATCATCATATCAGAGATTGTGTGCAGCGAAAGATCATGTTACTTTCTTACATTCCTACGGAGGATCAGGATGCTGATATCTTGACGAAGGCGCTCACCAGGAGAAAATTAGAATACCATAGAGGCAGGATCGGGGTGGTAGATAATCCCTATCTTGTTCAGAGGGAGTTTTGAGATTGCAACAAGATGATGAGCTTAGTGAAAAGAGTCGCCTTCACTAAGTGGGCCCACAAGCTATTTTTGGCGCAAGTCTATTTTTAGACATGTCGATCATATTCTATGAGTTGCAAGATGCTATTTGTGGATGGTTGGTCAAGTTGGAAAAATAGATGGACTTCTATTTTTAGACATATTGGGCGGAATCTATTTTTAGATTGCCAGTCTAAAAATAGATATGTCAAATATTATTAGCTCTTAATAATATTTGGACTCTAAACATTATCTTAGTCTCTTGGAGCACTTCAGTTAAGTGCACATATGTGGCTGGTGTCAGTAGAGATACATTAAGAGATTCAATTAAGACTCTTGCAGCTGAGACATTTGATTAGAAATCATGAGAGAGCGCACGGGTTTAGTGAAGTTGAAGTAACCAAACAGAGTTATATTCCAGTTTACTCAATTACGTTAAGATGAAGGTCGTTGTATCAGCATATATTCATTGATACACTAGGTAGGTGGTATAAATGATATCATTAATTCACTAATATTAAATCATTAATCAATTTTGAAAAGATAACAGTTACTACAGTGCATGACGATTGATGGAAGACGGTGAAGAGGCCAGATGGGCATTGATTGTTATAGTTGTATTCATAATGTTGATTGCATCATTTCGTGAGATGCCAATAGAGATTTAGCAGGTAAATTGGATGATTGGAAGTTCTGGTCGACATTACTTAAAGCTGATTGTTCGATGAAAGCGACTAGCAGGTGGTAGAGATCGGTGCATGGATTTGCTAGATCAGGACCTGATTAGTGTGTAGCGATTGTATTGTACTGAGAGCTTGTGAGAAGCTTTGTATGAGGATTGTTACATGATATCTATGACATATATTATATACAGATAGTTGAGGTTTTTAGCTTCAGGCTTTCTCATTAAAACACTGTGTTCATATGTGTGAATTTTTATGGTTTCAATGTGTGCATGCAATTGATTTAATTTCCGCATATGATGATCAATAGTAGAATAGATTCTATATTGTGCATGAAGTCAAATAGTGTGTGATTAGGAGAATCTTGGATGTATAACATATCAGTTATATAATTTCTACATCATATTCTTCATCCTCCAACCATATAGGTAGATCATGGTCAATGGAAGGTTTGGATGAAGGATATAATACCAGCTTTTTAGACAAGTGACCATTTTTAATAACCATGTTTCCGACCCGACAACTAATATAAGAATTTGCAGTTGCTATCCAAGGTCTCCCTAAGATGAGAGGGTATCCATTGAACTTGGTTTTAGGTTGTAGAACTAAGAAATCTGTAGGATACTCCCAAGTTTCAATTTTAACCATAAAATCCTCAACAATTCCTTCTAGAGTTACTGTGGACCGATCTGCAAGTTGTAGAACTGTCATGGTTTTCCTCAAAGTCCCTTGGAGATTAAGTTTCAACATAGTTTCCTTGGTCATGACATTGATGGCAACCCCTAGATAAATCAGAGTATTGGGGACTATGAAACCATCTATGTGCACATCTACAACTGGATTTCCAGGGTCCAGGTACTTTGGAATATCACCCTTCCTAGCATTAAGTTAGACAGATGTTCTATTACATTTATGGTGGGGGTATATTTCTTCTTTCTCCCAGGTTTCTTGAAGCACTTTTCCTTGATGAGCCTATTGTAAATAGGGACATCCTTAATGGCCTAGATAAGTGGTATCTTTACACACAAATTTTTCAATTCTCCCTGAAGTTCATTCTCCTCTACGGTGTGCTGGTTAGGATGGATCAAGCGCTCAGGAAAAGGAGGTTGTTGGATCTGAGTGTTACCTTCTTCCTTTTCATCCTCAACCTCTACAGGTGGAGATGGAGGGTGGTTGTCTGGGAGTACTCTTCCCGACTTGAGATTAATCTCCTGTATCTCCACATCATAAGCTCGATAAGATGTCTCTCCACTGTAAACCTGCTGTGCCTGTATATTTTTCGGGTTCGGATTTGGTTGTGCAGGCATTTTAGGCAGCTTGGGTTGAGCAACATGAGTAAGCTGGGGTTGAGGTCGGGGTGGAGGCATTAGAGTAGGCAATTGATTGTGTTGACGCCTCCACCCTTGGGATGAATTGTTACACTGAGGTTGTTGTGGAACATACTACTGAAAGGGTTGGTTCACAGGCTGAGGGTGATATGGAGGGTTTTAAGGCCAAGAAGGAGGTGTAGGCCAGGATGGAGGAGTGGGGGTGTAACGAGGTTTCATGGGTGCACTATGATTATTGTGATAATAAAGTAAGGTGCACGTTGCATACCCTATTGATATGACCTAGGGCCTTGAGGCCTTCTATGGTTGATGAAATAGAGTTGCTCTCGCCCCACTTCCCCACCTTGATATACAACTTTAAGTCCAGGTAAGGAGGGAAACTTTTCTGTGGCATGATTCTCCTCACAGACTAAACAAACCTCTATGACACTTAGTGGACATTCATTTCTCGTGTGATCTATGGTACATCTAAGAAAAAATATAGCCAAGGCTCTTTCTGCTTCCTCTTGCTTCCTTTTGACCTGCATTGTGTCCATTTGCAAAGCAAAGGTGTGAAACATGTCACTTTTGAAGTCCTCCAACATGTTTCCAATCTGATGTCTGATGGAGGTGGAAGAGAAAGGGGTATTGGATGTACTTTGGCCAACTCTGCCTTTCTTCCTAACTACCCTAGAATGGTTCTGAAAGATAGTTTTGATTGTTTCATAAGGTAGGTTATAGATATATCCTCTTGATAACATATTTAATGTTTATATCACCTCCTCTATGATCCCTCAGAGAATTACAAGTTTAAGTGATCCAGGATCAAGAGTATAGTTGGCTCTCTTATAGTTTAACTGAAACCTCCCTTCATAGTATTCTAGCGATTCATCATGCCCTAGAATCATCCTAATATCTCATCCTTAGTTTCCTTGGACCTAAAATAGTCTCTATATTTGTTTTTGAAGGCCTCTTGCATCTGTGCCCAGGTAGTGATGTTGTTCCCAGCTAAACCCATGAACCAGCACAAGGCTACATCCTTAAGGGTGGATGGGAATAGCTTAAATTTCTGATCATTTGAGGCATAGTCATAGGTCCTACAGACAACAACAAATTCAAACATGAATGTGTCAGGGTATTCTGAGGTAAGTCCATGGAAGTGTGGAAGAGTTGAGGGGCTAATTTTTTTCATCTTAGTTTCCCCATCTGCCTCTCTAATGGGAAAGGATTCTCGGGTTTCAGTGTAAGCCATGGTTTAGATAGGTGAAGCAGGTCCCTCAGTTGAAACAAGATCTTCTTCTTCCCCAATAGGTTCTTAAAAAAATTCAGAAGGCTTACCTATGGTGTGTTCAATCTCACAACCATTGAAGAAGAGTGAAGGGTGACTATGTGGTGATGTGGGGGTTTTAGGTAAATTTTTTTCCTAAGTATCCCTATTCCTACGAGGCATGAAAATCATATTTTTTTGTATTTTTTTAATGCTTTTGAAACAACATGAAAAAGGAAAGCATGAAATAATGCTAAAACAAGATCAACGCATCTAATAGACACCTCCCTGGAAACGATGCCAAAAAGTGGTGAGCCCTGGTATTGCACCAAGAATGCTGCAACTCCCAGAGGCTATGCTACTTTACTTTATCAACCCGGGGTTCGTACAAAATTTGAGGTGACAGTGCTATACACACAAGACATGCATTTTACTAATATCATCCTCTTCTGAGCTCTACGAAAGGGTGCTACTCTAGGGTTTCTGGGTGAAGTCTTTCACACTTCTGGAATTAGGCCTAGGGATACAAATGAGTCAAAGCCATGGCACTATCAGTAAGTATAGAATTATACCATAGTAACCAAGTACATCTAACTCTTCTACAATGAAATAAATCTACTTATTAGACTATGATAAGAATTGTAAAAGCAACCTAGGTACCTTACATGAAATAAATTGCTGAATTGAAATGGCATAAAGGAACTAATACAATCACACTTATCTAGGCCAAATGGCTAAACACACTCTACTTAAAATGTGCTCTATCTATCATGCTTTTTTCATGCAACTATTCATGACCTAACTATGCTTGAAAATGTGTTGTTTTGCAGCTAGGAGAGGAAAAAGCTAAGGTGGTTGATGGAAGGCTTGAAAACATGGGGAAAAAGCTAGAGGTGTTTGAGTGGTTTTTGCAGGTTTAGAAGATGGAAATGGTGGTTCATGGGCTTAAGGAGGGGCCCAAATGTGCTGTTCCAAGTGCTACTACAGGTTTCCTATAGTGCTATAGGCAAGTCCTGAATTTCTACAGGAAATAGGCTAGGGGAAATTCGAGGCCAAAAAGAGGTGGAAAAAGGGTAGGGAAGGTGGTGTGAAGGTGGATGGGGATGAGTAGTAGGTAGACCACCACTTGGAAAAGCTCAAGGCCTCTTGGGAGGCCTGTCTTGCACCCCTAGGGTTTCCTCACAGTGTAGGGATGGAAAATCCGAAAACAGGGTTGATGGTGATTTTGATGAATAGAGGGCTAAAGGAAGATGAGAGATGAAGCTGGAGGTGCTGGTGAACTTATCCTTGGCTGTGCTACCTATACCTGCAATCTAACTACCTATTCATGCAATAAATATGGGAAAATTCATGATAAAGAGAGTGGAAAAGATGAATTAAATTTCTAAGGAAAATCTATCCTAATCTAGAAACATAGATCTACCACAACATACTAAACATGTTCATGGAATTACAACAAATAATGTCATCTATTCCAAGAAATCATAAACTAAAAATGATTTTCTATCTGTGGGGAAGGTCTACCGTCCTCAAGCTCCATTGACAGAGATGAGAGGGGGAGGCTTGACTCACAACTTTATGGAGTTATCACCTATTCTACCACTCATGTAAGCATACTAAATCTACAACAAAATACAAATGGAAGCAAACTAAAATAGTGAATGAAAATTCCAACAAACTAGCTAACTATTCATAAGAAAAACTAACTAAATGACATGAAAGTAAAGAATGATTACATAAGAGAGGCCGAGGCACATGGATTGGGCCCTAATCCACAAGACTAGCTCTTTGGAACTAGAAAAGTACAACAAAGTCTGAATACTCATTTCATTTCAAAATATAGTCTCATTACATCAATATAAAAGTATTAAAAAAATGATTACAAGAGAAAATATCCTAATGGCTTTCTCAAAATTTGAATTCTAATGAGCTCTTGCTCAGATCTATTTAAACTAAAGGGTACCTACCAACAACTCCCTAGAATATAGGTGGTGAGTCCACTTGACTCCAAGTGAAGTATGGCTTGAGTGCACTTGGTCTTGAGTTTTCTTGGCTTCCATTGGGAGTTAAGAAGGGTGGAAAACCCCCTAGAATCTCTCCTTGCTGTCTACTCCGAGTATTTATGACAAAATATCCACAATAATGCTATATATTGATAATTTTACTGCATTTAATCTTATGTTAGGTACTCGAAGTATGTTAAGCCTCAACCACCACCTACACTCGCTTCATAAGACCATAATATAATTAAAATGAAAGAAAATATAATTTAATAAGGCAAAAAGGTGACCATTAACCCCTCCAAATGTACCCAATGATGGAGGTCATGAGTTACCCTTGGATTTTAGTTCCGTGGAATCTCCTTTACTGACCATTTGATTTTAGGGTGGCACTACTTGGGAAACCCCGACTTTGGTTGCGTGGTCCCGCTCCCTTATCTACATATATCACTCCCCTTCCACTCACTATACCCCATTCATCATCTCTCCCACTTGGATCCACATTTCCTCACTAGGTCCACATAGGTTTAGCCTCCCCATTCTCTTGCCCCCACCTTGGGTTAGGCTTGGAACTATGTCGCGAAGGTTGAAGCAGTTGAAAATAAAATTAAAAGCATAAATGGCCACATTCAATAGGAAAATGTACCACAAAATGAAAAATATGGTCAGGAAAAAAAAAGATCCAACTTTTGGATGAGGAAGATACATTTGGTACACTATACCCAACTAGCCCCACATGTGCACCACACACTTGACAGGTGTCCCAGGACTTGTATGTTGTCATGACATCATTATTTCATCATAGGAATGGGTGCCCAAAAAGCCATGTAGTAATCATGAATCATGTCAAGGTGAGAAATGATGCTATAACAGATGCCCCCTAATATATGAGGTCAGAAGGGGTACATGATGGCCGAAATGTATTATGCACATAGAAAGAACTCCGCAAGGACAAGAGAGGACTTCACCAGATTTCAGCCTGCCAAAAACCAATGAAAGAAACCAGAGAGTCAACACATGCTGAGGCGGGCATACCCATGCTCGGTCAAAAATACATCATATATATAGAAAGTACTGAATAGATCCAACATGTATACAAGTATAACTGAACTGAAAATACATAGTGAATCATCTGAGCAGGGCCCGGAAAGACAAGTCTGTATCAATGTCCAAGTATCACATATAGAAGGCTGATCAAAGATAGTGCAACTGGATGTCTGATCAAGTAACTGAATCTCCAAGTACCGGATCATAAGAGGCGGATCAAACGGTACAATCACGCAACTCGGGGATCGACATATAAGATGCTGCTGTGCTGAACTGCAGCATATAAGGGTGGACGGCAACACTGGCGGAAACTGAGAGAACTGTCAACAGTGAACCGAGAAATGCTGATGCAACCCGAGGTCTTCACCGATCACAACGGCACAATTCTACACACTGGGAATAAATGAGCTGAAGTCGACCATGTGAGAAATCGTTGGATTACCGGGTAATGATGTTTCCCGTTAACCAACGCGAGACAACCCACCGATAATGATAATGAGTGTCAAGGTGCCCCAGTACAATCTGACAAGTGTGAATGAATGAGTTGAAGTCAAACACTTGAAAGAATCTACCAATCAGGAGGCAATGATGAATCCTCACTGTCGATAGCGAAGAGTCTGCCACTGATGACTGCAAACCCTAAGGTACTGACAAAAGACTCTAGACCTTGTTCCCAGAGCAATGAGTCGGAGTCGATGGGAAAAGATCTGCTGGAAGGAAGGCATTAAGGCATCCCACATCAGTCCAGCGCGAGTGTAACCCGCAGGCCAAGATTTGGAAGGAATCGGACGAAGTAGAGTGATGGAACCAAAACCAAAGTACGTTTCCAACGTGCACAAGATGAAGCTAGCGCACGGAAGAAACCCTCTGAACCAACCAATAATGAAAGCTGACACAGAGGCGAGAAATCCACCGATAGGGTCAAATGGAAATCAAGGTACTGCACGAATCCAAAGTGTGATAATGTGTGCTGACGTCGAACACAGGGGAAACCACTCAGTCAAAGACCCATGATGATGATCAAATGTTGAGCACGAGGTCACCTATCAATGATGGAAATAGGCCCAAGGTGCGGCTCTAGGCTTGCTCTCAGAGCAATGTGTCGTAGTCGATAAGAGACAAACCCGCCGCCAAGAAGTCAATGGGGACCTTCTCAAACCAGCACGAGCAAAAGATCAAAACATCTGATGTGATAGAACATGATACTGACAAGACCGGTAAGGCCGACTGAATAATGAGTCAAGAGACACCGCAGAATGGCCGACTCAGGCTAGACTTCCCTTGAACAAAAGCACGACTCTGTGATGACCATGGCAGTAAAAAGTGACACTGTATAAGTCTGTCTTGCAGGAGGCAAAAACAAACTCTCCATATGATTGGAAGAGATAACCAACCGGGGGAGAACTGACAAGTGAAACATGGTAAAGGCTGAACCTAGGTCAAACTAGAACCATCCCAAATGAAGGAAATATATATAAGTATATGTGCTTTGTTCAAAGGCGACAAACTGACTCTGTACTGCCATCGAAATAACGAAGATACATCCCGTTCCCGCTCTTTTTGTTATATTTGATTTTTTTGTCTTTTTCATAATAAGCCTGAAAAAGAATAAAAGAATGCTATGGTACAATGGATAGAACGAGTATCAAGAAAGCAGATGCACTAGTTCCGGGGTTTGGAACAATCCTATGCTCAATGCAAGGTGGCGAAAACTGGTCAGTGATACTAAGAGGAACGTTCCATCCATGGGTACAAAGGTGTCAAGTCGTGATAGTTAAGTGCATGCAATGGGTAACTTGTACAGAAAGTCAAGGTCAAAAGTTGGCTTAAACATCGAGTCCAAATGAAGCCGGCTAAAGGCCAGGATAAACAAGTAGCCAATATGCAATACAGTAATACAACTTAACGACACCAGGGAGCCTCTAGGGTATAAGCCGGAAAAATGATAAGTGATGAAGGAGAAGAATGAAGCTTCAACACAAAAGACATGGCGGGACTAAAGAGGACTCCCGAGCCTATAAAAAACAGCATGGGCAACAAGTGATAGCGAGGAACTAACTAGGAAGCCCATGTAACGGAAGGCTCTACCATCAAGTCATGATTTAAAAATCGGCGAGTGAAATGGGTATAATACTCATGACCTGATGGGATCGACCCTAAGGCAAGTGATCAGTATGGAGGCTAGAATGCAAGATGCAACGGAAAGTGATTCCCTAACCTATATGCCAGTGAAGATCATATACCTGCCATGAAGAGTCTGAACACATGGGCCAGAAACCAGGAAAAATCTCGAAAATGTCAAAATGTACCTGAAATATACCAAACTGGGCACTTCCAAGCAATCGAGTTATACAGCATAAGACAGATCGAAAAAATAAGCACAAGGAAATTTTGCGAAAATTTTCAATTTTTTAGCCATAAATACACAAATTACCTCTCAATTGGTTCATTATTGCATAGCTGATTTGGAAAAGAGCTCTGGAGCTAAGAACTTGTTTCGTCAAATCAGCAACAACCGACCGTCAGAATTCAGCGAAACTTCAGGTAGGCTCCTTATTCATCCTGTTGATTCATTTTTTCCGTTTAAAATTTAAAATTAAGTGGATTTTTACCTGGAAACCCTTATTAAAAAACGCGTACCTGCGCATACGCGGGTTCAAAGAAGGCAAGTCGCGTGTATATGCGACTGTGCACAGCGAAACTAGCGTATGCGCAAGTCCGAATTTCAAAAGTGAGTTTCTAATGCAAATTTCAATGAATTTTTTCAGGATGACAATTTCATGGAGGGAACGCGAGCATAGTGCAGTAGACCAAGAGGTCATGGAAGACCGCGCAGCACA